>CM045760.1:17909973-18509973 GCA_025200525.1 Camellia lanceoleosa
GTTTTGTATTTTTTTTAAACAACCATGAACTCGTAACTAGTAATTACGTGGCAATGTTGTTTATGCTGATGCAGGCCTTGACCGTTGATCTTTGGGGCACAATGCTTTGAGTTTCTTCCAAACAAAAACAGCCAATAAATTAAAATTAAAAATATATGAGTTTCTCTCTCCACTTATATATTTACTTACATTCTAATACTTTATTAGTAATTAAAATTGTGCTTTTGATCATGGATTTGAGAAAGGAAAAAAAAAAAAGCATATATTTGATTCGTGTTTGTTTTATATATTTTTCTAGTCTCTTTTTAAGCCCTTACCTAAATTCATAGCCAAATACTGTGTAAATAATTTGTTTTTGAAAAATATTACTGCCATATCCACTTCAATTTATAATAAACTTATAGGATTTTGTGGCATGATATAACACCATTTTGTGATAAAAATTACCAAATAGCCGTATTATACCATAAAGTAAATATTACAAATCTATTGTAATTTTTATTATAAGATGTTTCTGATTATGTTATTAATGTTGTTGTATAGAAAAATGATTTATAAATAAAAATTTATACATAAAAATCTTATAATAATGATGTGATAATGACATTTTAAAATTGTGTGAGTTAATGGGACTTTTGTTTTGAGAAATGTATGAAAATATATATGATTTATCTAATTAAGTTTATCAATTTTCTATTTATATATTATCACTCTATTATATAAATCATTACGAACTCTTTCGCGGTGATAAATATTACAAATTATTTTTTGGTGACAAAGATTAAAACATATTGATATTTATTATAGAATATCATAATTATATTCGTATGTTGTGATAGGATGCATACAAATTACAATATATTATAGTTGCTCTGAAGAAAAAAAAAAATCAAAATTTGTTGTAAACTTCTAGGAAAATTACAAATTTTTTCTTGAGCGTCAGAACTAGCCGATTGGAACATGATTGGTTGGAAAATTAATTAATTATAATTTAATATTAGTTTCAGCCATTATCTTTTGCCAATGCTTCTTACTAAATTGGACCAATTCAAAGATTCTTATGTATGTTAGTAAATCTGAATTAACAATTGCTCAATTGAAATGGTCCAATTCAATACCGCGTTTGGATGCATGAATTTCAGGGTTAATTACACCCAGATCCCTTAATTCTTAATGAATATGACTTTATTCTCCTTACCTATGAACTTGTATATTTTGATAATTTCAACTATAAAATATATTACTTTCATCACTTTTATACTTCTCTAAAAGGATTAAATTATAAATAAAAAAGATTATTTATAAAAAAAAAATAAAAAGCATAATTTTATAAAATAATAAAAAAGTGTTTGTTATGAAAAAATAACTAAAATAAAAATATTAAAAAAAATAATTTCAAAATCAAACCAAACAAAGTGTTTATTTATGTTTGGTTTGGTTTTAAATTAATTTTCTTAAAAAAATTATAAACTAATTTAGTGAAAAAATAATAAATGAAAGGCATTTATCATTTTCATAATATTTTACATTTTTAGAGTGAAAAATAATTTTACTGTTTATTTTTGTCAAAAAATATTTTATTATCTCAAAAGAAATTTAAAATTGATTATGGAATTGAAACCAAACAATTTTTTCTTTGTGTCTTGATTTCTTTTCTTAAAGCATTTCTCTAAATGGGAATGGCACCTCTTCATATCCCTTCATATTTTATTTTATGGCCGATATCGAGTTTACAAGATGATTTGAATCATTCTTTTGGTAAGAGAAAAGATAAATTGTGCAAAAAAATAATTTTATCAGACATCACTAAACACATAAACAAATTATATTTTGTTTCTTTAAAAATGATAACAATTACGAGTTTAAACTTAAATCATTAATTTTATAAAATAAAATGTAATTTATACATCAATTCATCGATATCGAATGAATCTAATCTTTTGCATAGATAGTTTTCCTTTGCAAGATTTATGAGATAAATGGTTATGATCATCAACTTTGTGACCTAAAATAAAGCTCTCAAAATGAAATATAACAACATGAGGCAAAATCTCATATGAACTGACCTCAATAAATTGTATATACAGGAGATTTCAAATCTTAGAACTTGGAGCGAATACAATTTAGACCCTAAGTCTTAACCACTAACATATTGTTTGGGAAGTGGGTTTGGGTGAGTTTGAGTTAAAATAGTCACAAAAAAATAAAATAGGCTTTTAGTTCTAATAAGACAAAATATAATATCCAACTCATAATCATTACCTTTTTCTCTTACAAAAAATCAAAAATCCTATCCAAATCAGATTTTTAGCCCTAGACTAAAATAGCAAAAAAGTTAAAAATCAAAGGTTAACCCACTTCTCAAACCAAGCCTAAGTTAACTCTTTGGTGTCACGAGATGTAATTTTGAGAATTATATGTAGCAATTAATATTTTAAAAAAATCTTAGAAATTGTTTTTATAGCTTACTTTCTAATTTTTTATATAATTTTTTAAACATTTTAATTAAAATATCATCTTTCTAAACAAGGCGGGAGAGGAGCTATTTCCTTACCAAATAAGTTAATAAATGAGACTGATCCCACCTAATTAATGCTGGTACTAAAATCGTACCACTGAGATTAGATTAGATGACATTTCCGAAGTACCTCAAACAAAACAAAACAAAAAAATTAGATGACCCTTTTTAGTTAATTAAAAATCATTAAATTCCAAAACAAACACATCAATCATTTGTCGAAGGTTATATATGTCTGCCACGAGATATGTTTATAATAATGTAATGTATAGTGAGGTAAACCATACTCTTATAATATTTTATCTAGTTGTTTTCATTTGGTCATCATAAATAAATAAATAAATAATCAAATGATGTAAAAAAAATAGTTAATAACAAAGTAAAAAACAATTTTACAAGAATTGTTTTGATGTTAGGACTGTAAATTAGTAGAATCAAACAAAGTAATTGGTTAAAAATTTAAAGTGTTTAAGCTTTATTTTTTTTAAAAATTTTGTTGTCTATTTAAAGTTAAATTTAATTGTGTAAAACTTGAGTAGTTGGTTTTTATATGGTTATAGATGCTTTATTTGCAACTGTTAAAAAAAATAATTTTTTCTTTTTATTTTTTTATACATTTTTCTTGTAAAATGACAAAAAATCAATTAAAATAGTTACTTTTCAAAATAATCAATCAATCAATCCTTAGTCCCATTTTTTCAAAATTTGTGTCAATTTTTTTTGGTTTGATTTTTAGTGAATTTTTTTCCCCCATGTTTTTGTCATTTTTTTAAAACTTTCTAAATGCACCTAGTCTAGATGTTTCTGAAAGTTCAAAAAATTGAATAAATATGAAAAAAAAATTATAATCTATAGCGATTTAAAATTTTAAATAAATAAGTTTCGAATGACCAAACCGGTTAAAATTTTAATTTTATTTCATTTTATTTTTAGTATACCCTAGCAAGTCAAGCTCAAATCTAAACAATTTTTTAAAATGTGTTCAAATTAAACTTATTTACATTAATAAACTTTGCACAAGATTAGGTTGTTATGTTGTATTTAAACCTTGGACTTGAAGTGATTTGCAGTGGAATAAAAATGCAATATATATATATATATATTGTTAACATTTTTAAAATTTTTGAATTTTGCACAAAATAAGATGGCAAGTTAGTAATTAGATTGCAATAAGGTTAATTACAATCGATCCTCTCAATTATTAAATAATATCATTTTATCCTTTATTTATGAATTTATATATATTGATCCCTTAAATTATGAAAATCATACAAATATATTTCTTTTTGAAGGTGATTTAGAGGAGACTAAAAGGATAAGTGATATATTTTATAATTAAAAATTTTAAATAGATGAATAAGTAAATGATTTTCCCTAACAGGTGAAATTTTTTATTGTAAATAACCCATTACGATACAATCAGTCTCTCCAAACTCAAACCTCCAATCACATCGTTTGGCAAGTTAGCAATTTTAATAGGTTATTTTAATTTATGGCTCTTCGATAAGTTAAATTTTTGTGTTTGTAAAAAATATATTTATAATTTGAATATATTTTTCTCACAATTGAAAATGCTTCTACATATTTAATATGAATAATTTAAATTATCAAAATATTTTTTAAAAACAAACTAGAGATGTCACGGCACTTGAGCAATCCCAATCCTATGGAGCCAACTTCAAGTAAAATATTAGTACAAAAATCATTCATCAACATAATCAAATTAATATCTCTAATTTTATAATAAGAGTACATTTATTTTTAAAAAATTAAATAGTTAAAATAATTTTGATAATTTTTTAAAATAATTAAAATCTAATTATAAAATTATAAATATTCAATTATTTTAATTTTTTATGAATAATATGTTTTATTGTACAAAAATCTTTGATCAAGCGTTGTCCACGATGATGAATAGGAATAGCCAGAGTGGTGGGGCAGAGGATTAACTCTATCTCTGATCCCGGAAGGTACAATATTCCTCATCGCCTGCCGCTCCTCCTCTAACGAGGATCGGGTTTTCAACCTCGAAAAATCCGACCTTTTTTTTTTTTTAGATTTTGCATATCCCATTTTATTTCTTTTTTCTTTTGAGCTAAATAAAAATAATATATATAAAAGCATAATGTGTCCAAACATAATATTAGCTAAAGTCAACTTTTAAAATCAGTGGGTATCTCTCAAAGATATTCCATGAGTCCATCCCTCAAAATAATTCATGCAACATAATATCTCAAATGTCTAACCAAAAATAAAAATAAAAATACCATCAAATTTATTTTTTAAAAAATTTTAGTAAATTTATTATCTTCTCAAAACCCAAAACAACCAGAATACATAAATCAGTACATTTTTTTGCATAGGCATCAATACATAGATCATGGACTGCTCAAACAACCAGTACATTTTTTTAAAAATTTTAGTAAATTTACTATCTTCTCTCAAAATACATAGATTCGAGAGAGAGAAGCACATACCTCTTGAGAGAAATGAGAGCAGTGAAAGAGAGGGAGACCTTGATGAGATAGAAGCGAGCATCGTAAGAGAGAGAGGAGAGTCGGTCGGAAAAGGAAGATCTTGGGTGAGGGAGAAGGAAGGCTTAGATGAAGGAGAAGGAGGCAGGTGAGAGAAAGCAGCGTTGGCGGTGAGGAGGAGCAAGCGGCAGGCGACCAAGCACAAAAGAGAGAAGAGAGAGAATCACGATGTGAACACATGAACCTAAATCTCTCAAATGAGTCAATAAGCCCGAGACAGACAAACACACACACACATATATAGAAGTATAATAGTAATTTTAGCTCGTAACAAAACGGGGAGGCACCTATCACCGTTCTCGACTTGAAAATTGTCAAAGATTCATTTTCGAATACCATCATTGACCCATCAGAAGTATTTTTCGGAGAAAACCCATTCTAATCAGAATTGGGGGGTGGAATTTCTGTCGAGTTAGATTTAAATTGCCATCTCTAATAATGAAGAAAAACAAAGCAAGACTTTAGTTAAGTGGTCCCAACTTACCAAGGAATATTCTCTTGACCACATTTGATTCCCCATATCTCTTTATATATAAAACTCGTTGCTTAAGTGCTACTTGGATATACATAATTAATAAAAATGTTAATCACTCTAACTAATAACAGATAATTGAACTAAATAAGTGAATGGACTTGTTCAAAGTATATAAATTACTTGTTATCAATAAAATAAAAAAGGACAGAATTCTCATAATTTGAGTTTTAAGTTGTATTTTGAGTTTTGAAAAAAAAAAAAAAAAAATTGTTTAATTATGAGCTTTGAAAAGAGTTTTGAGTTTTGAAATTTATTTTGAAATTGTTTTAGATTTATTTTTTGAAATATTTAAAAAATTTCTTATTTTTATTTTTTTAGGATTAATATTTTTATTATATATATATATATATATTTTTAATATCTGATGTATTTAGTGGGCTATTTTCTTTTAAATATATATATTTTTATTTAAAATATATAATTATTTTTATTTAAAATATTTTTATTATTTTTTAATTTTTTAAATATTTTTCATATTTTTCAAATGTTTTTAAATTAAAAAATTTAGATCGCTTATATATATTTAAATTTTAGCAATTATTTGGCCTATACTTAAAAAATAACATTTTTTTGCAAAAATTAAAAATATTTTTTCTTCAAAAATAAAATTAAAAATAATAATTTAGAAGAACAAAATCAAAAAGAAATATTTTTTTATAAAATTATAAAAAAATAGAGTTTAATTATAAGTATTGAAAAGAATTATAAAATTGTGTTTTAAAATTTTTATTTCATGATAAATTTTAAAAAGAATTTTGAAATTTTTTATCCACGTGATAATTCTAATTTTTAACTAAAACGGTACCAAAGCAATTTTAATATAAGACTTTATAGTTAAGTGGACCCAACTTGCCAAGGAATATTCATTTGCCCGCATTTGATTCTCTCTATCTCCCTATCTCTCTTTATAAGAAAATGTTAGAGGGTTTAAATTTTTAAGTTATGTTAGGGATCTCAAATATTTTATCAAATATTTTATATTGGTGTAAGATCTGTACATATGTGAATTTGTATGAGTCATATGAGTGTAGGATCTGTACATATGTGGATTTGTATGAATCGATGTGAGAAGTTTGGTAAAATATTTAATAAAGAGTAATGATTCATTCCTTTTTCTCCTACCCCTTTGACCCACTCTCTTTCATTGGTTACATTTTCTTTTTTTTTTTTTTTTCTGCTCCTCCAATCACCACATCACGTGGCAAAAAGGGTGAGGGGTGACCCCAAAAGGGGTCTCAAGTATTATTCTTAATAAAATATTTGAGATAAATAATATTTCTTAAATTTTTACCAAATAAATGAACACATGTTTCACATGAGTGGGGTTCATACTTTCATGACTTTAAATATTTGGTTATTCATTTAATAAAAAATTGATATCTCTAATATTATCTCTCTTTGTATACAAAACTCGTTGCTTTGCTTGAGTGTTACTTGGGATATATATAATTAATAAAAATGTTAATCACTCTAACTAATAACAAAATTGAACTAAACAAGTGAACGGACTTTTTCAAAGGATTTAAATTACTTGTTATTATCCATGAAATAAAAAGGAAAAATTGGCTTAAGGTCCCTCCTCTACTTTTGATAGGAGGAAAGGTCCAAAATAATATATTTTAATGGCTAAGGTCCATAAAATTTATTTTAGGTTATAAATTACCTAAATTACCCTTCCTTTATAACATAAATTTGTTTGAATATAATATTGTTGACTTAACTGATAGATTTTGAAAACCGAATTCATAGGGAGATTTCGTCGAGTTTTTGTTGGAGATTCGGTGGAATTTCATGGTGAGATTTCGTCGAGATTTGGTGAAGTTTGGCGAGAAAGATTACTCTGATCGTGTTGATTTAAATCGAGATTTACGTGGAGTTTTGATTTTTGTTTTGAATCAATTTCAAGGAATGTTGATGTATTGATCGCGTAGGTTTTTGAGTGAAGTTGAATCGAGGTTTGTTTTCGATTTTAGATTTCACATGGAATTTGACTTTTGTTTTGAATTTTTGTTTGAAGATGCGAGTTTATAGAGTTGATTTTTATTTTTGGAATTAATTTTTCATTCTTTTGTTTTTGATCAATTTGAAATAGTGTTGTGATGTAGTTGATTTTGATGTTTAGTGTTTATTTTTCGTGCTTTGTTTTTTATAAACATCTTTGATGAATGATAAGTTTTGTTCTATGTTTTTTCAAACAAAAGATTTGATTTTTGCACTTTTGTTTGTGTAGTCGAGAGAAAATTATAAGTGCATATGGACATATTATTAGAAGTTTCTAATGGAGATAGAATATGAGAAAGTGAATGTAAGTTCATAAATTTGTGCAATAAAGTGAATATGAGATAGTATATAAGTTTGTAAATTTCTCGGCTTTTTCTATGAGTGCAATATCGGTGTAAAGTTCATATATAAGGTGTATATGATTTTTTCTATGATTGTGTTTAATAGTTAGCGATAAATTTACATTTGTTTCATTAAGTTTACGTGATTTTGTTTTTTATCATCTTGAAGGTGAATATCGGTTTGTAGATGTGTCTTTAGACTTTTATTTTATGAATCTGAGACAAAGTTAGGCAGGGGCAATTGAATCTGAGACAAACTTTTATTTTATGAATCTGAAAATTATAATTTTAGAAATTTATCTGGACTTTTAAGTTGTTTTTGTGAAGTGTTTCTATGTTAAACAATTTTTTCAGTTTTGTGAAGGTGAATTTCAATTTTGTTCTGTTTTTTAAACGGAGAAATTTCATTTCTGCACTTTTGGTTTTGTAGTCCAGAGAAAATTATACGTGCATATGGACATATTATTAGAAGTTTCTAATGCAGATAGAATATGAGAAAGTGAATGTAAGTCCACAAATTTACGTGGACTTGTATTTGTAGTTGAGAAAATTGTAAGTTTGTTACTCACTTCGGTTTGTAAATTTCTATGATTGTAAATTTCTCTAGACTTGAATTTTTTGTATGATTGTGTTTAATAGTTAGCAATAAATTTCTTTGTGATTCATTGAGTTTACGTGATTTTGTTTTTATCATCTTGAAGGTGAATATCGGTTTGTAGATGTCTATAGACTTTTATTTTAAGTTGAGAAAATTATAATTTTTAGAAATTTATACGGACTTTTATGTTGTTCTTGTGAAGTGTTTCTATGTTAACTAAATCATTTTCTTGTTTTTGTTTGATTTCAATGAGCATGCGGTGTTATTCTTTGTGTAAATATGGGAATGATACTATTGTCATTAATGTTTCATGCGAATTAAATTTTGAGAATTGGTTGGAATTTTGTATAAAACATGGGAGAATTTGAAACACGAGATTATGTGTATTTCATATTCTATTTTGGGCCATCCGAATTGTATGATTCGAAATAATATTTATTTTTGAATATGTTGAGGGTTGTTTATGCAAGCGGTGTTGATATTGTTGATGTTTGGTTACTAGATGTGGTACTTGATGAAGAGGATGAAGTGGGGTGTAATTGGGTAGATGTTGTGGATGGTGAGTGTGATAGGCTGGTGGATATTGAAAGGAATTCACTCTCTAAGTTTTGTTTTCACCAAGAAAAGGTGTTATTGTCGGCTCGTTGGCCGAATAATATTACAGTGTTGGACAAAAGTTTGAGAGTGGTGTGGTGAGTTCCGTACTTTTTGTGCAAGTATGCTATTGAGGTTGGTTTTAGGTTTACATATGTTAAAAATGACAAGTTGAGGTTCTGGGAGAATCTGAATATAAGGAATCAAGGGATGTATGTGGCGTGTACATGCTACATTGAAAAAACAAATGGGTTCTTCTACATAAGGACTTTGAACAATGAACATCGTGTGGTGTGGCGATTAAATGCGAGTAAACATTCGAGGATGACTTCGGCTTAGTTTACGGGCGATAGTTGTGAGGTAAGTGCAAAACCTTTAACTTCGTCCGATGGATGTTGTGAAAGAAATGAAAGACAAGTATGGGGTCTCAATCGGTTATAAGCGTGGTTGGTTGGGTGTTGAAAAAGCAAAAGCGTAGTACATATGGGGATTCTTGTTTGTCATTTGATCAATTACGGTGGTATTTTGATGAGGCATTGAAGAACAATCCAGTAGTCGTTTTGAGTTAGATTTTGAAGACAACAAGCGTTTCAAAAGAGTGTTTGTGGGCTTTATGCATGCATGCAATTTGGTTTCAAATATTCGGTCATTGCTTTTCTTGATGGAACATTTTTGAAAGGGCGATACAAAGGAGTTATGCTTCTTAGCAGGGAAAGATGGGAATGAAGGTAATTGTAAATATATATAATTTTATCTAACTATGTGAATTTTCTATACATGTATGAATTGATGAATGTGATTTTTCTCGACACTTTGAATTTTCTCTGGTTTTGGCTTTGTGTGGATTTTCACTAGATTTTGGTCATGGATTTTGTCATTGTGTGAATTGTATCTGTGGGTGGTCCTTGAGTGAATTTGCTCTGGATATTATGATTGTGTGAATTTTCTCTGTGATCGGTCACTAAGTCAATTTTCTTTGGATGTTGCCAATGTGTCAATTTTCTCTGAGTTGGGCACTAAGTGATTTTTATGCGGATGTTGGCAGTGTCAAATTTCTCTGGTTGTTTATTGTTCTAATTTTCTATGCATGTGTATATCTGATATGCTTGTTCCTATTTGTTTTGTTGGTTTTTTCCCTGTAGCTTTTGTTGTTGTTGATGCTGAGAATAAAGACAATTGGTGTTGGTTTCTTGAACATTTATGTGGAGTATTGGAATCAGAAAGGGTGATAAGTTTCATATCAGATCGACATTGTGGTATTGTGGAGGGAATTGCTAGGTTTTTCCCAAATTGCTTTCATGGATTTTGTCTTGAACATCTAAAGAAAAATCTGAGGGATAAGTTGTCATGGGAAACACAAATTTGGTTAGGGAGGCGATTGTGTCCAAGTTTTGGAATGTGCATATCTTGGAAACAAAGACATCATTTCATTTCAAGTTAAATGAATTAAAAAGTGAGGAGGAGACATTGTGATTGCTTTCTTGAGAAGTTTACCATATGAAAATTGGAGTGATGCATATTTTTGTGGGGAAGCGTTATGGTGAGATATATTCAAATGTTCTTTGAGTCATTCAATTCATGGATCTGAGATGCTCGGCACTTGCCAATAACAAATTTGGTGGACATGATACGGTTGCAAATTATGAATATGAGGTCTGATAGGAGGCTGCTCTCTAGTAAATGGAATAAAGTTCTATGTCCTTGTATGGATAGTGTATTGGAGAAGTATTTTTTGGATGAGAGGACATGGAATGTGAGTTTGTCGTATGATAATGTCTTTGAAGTGCATTGTTTTCCTTTGGTTATGGTTGATCTTGGGTTGAGAACTTGTTCGTGTCAAAATGGAAATAAGCGGTATCCATGTCAACATCTTGTTCTTTGCAATTTTAGGAGTGGAAGGAATTTGAATTCATTTGTTGAACCATTTTTCATCTTGATATGTATCGTCAAGCGTATTCGTTTTCGATTGGCCGATTCAATGTTGAAAAACACGTGTGTAGCATTGAAGATGCTATGATTTTATCTCCATTGAGCAAGAGACCGGTGGGAGGTAGAAGAACGAAATTGCTTCTCTTGGAGAGTTTAAAAGGTGATTAAGTGTAGTTGTGGGAGTATTGGTCACCATAATAAGAGGACATGCAAGGCTGTTGTTAAATAGTTGAGGATAATACATTTTATTGATTGAATAATACATTTGATGATTAGTTTGTGTATTTTGTTTTGTGAAATTTGTTTTTAGGCAGTGTATATAATAATATCAATCAAATTCATCGAGAGAAATTTTTGCAATATCGGTTAAAGTGTACATTGTGTTTGTTGATATATACTATAGGCATTGGGTTTGTAATACTGTCAAATTTATCAGAGAAATTTGGTATGGCGGAGAAAATTTTGTGTAATGTGTTTTGAAGCTTCAAATTCATCCATATAAATTTGACAATGGCGAGATAAAAATCTTGTGTGGATTTTGTTTTTTGAATTTGATAATTGCTTTGTATTAACACAGTGCATTATAGATTGCATGATCATATAGGCACCTTCTTTGGCATGATATGAGTTAAATTTCTCTGTGAATTTGTGGTAACTTCATATCAGTCATTTCAAGAAATGTGCATACCAGACAGAGCATACACAAAATTATTGTAGTGAGTACAACCAAGAAACAAAATCATGCTTTTTTGAAATTTCTCTGAGTTAAGAATTTCTCTGGACCAGGGAAGAATTTATCTAGAATGAATTCAACTCATAAATTTTGCTCAAAGCTAGAGAAATTTTCCTCACCAACGGAGAAATTCACAACTCGAAATTTCAAATTCATCGGTGAAATTTTATAGTAGCATATAAAATTCTTGTTAGCTTTTGTGTTTTGTTGAGTTTGATGATTGTTTTGTACCAACACAAAGCATTCTGATTACATGATCATATAGGCATCCGTTGAATTGCACGAGTTAAATTTCTCTGAATTACGGTAATATGATGCAGAGAAATTTGTCTTGAACAATTTTCTCTGTGTGGATTGTGTTGACAATCACAATAAAAATATATATATATTTCACCATCGATAGGTATGAAATTGACATTAGTCGAAATTAAAAAAAAATGAAATTTACATTAGTCAAGAAATGATGTATATGGATAAGTCAAGCAACAGTATTCCTTCGATGTGTCAACAAAAACTGAGCAGTTATCTTGTATGGATATATACATATATGTGAGACAATTTTCTGCAATGCGCTATGTACATTGTCTTCTTTTCACTAGTTTCACTATTACATGTTTGGTTGTTACGGAGGTATTTCAATTGGTTCAGTCCATGATCGGCCAACATCAGTGACAAATCTCTCTATGAGTTCTGCCTTCATCAACCTGATCTCTTGTGTGGACAATTTGGAGCTAATTGGTTCATGCTTGCTATATTGTTTCATGATATAGCAGACAAAGAGGCCACAATCCAGACTGCATACAAATTATAGGAATGGTTAGTTTTAAGAAACATGCAAATCAGAGTATCTTATTTATAGATGTATGAAACTTACGAATCACTTTCTTGTTGTGGAGCATTGTTGACATACTCAAAGTCGTAACTTGTGTTTTGTGAGTTTATCAACTTGAAAGAGGGTTGTGATTGGCGTCTCTTTCAAGGCAAGCTTTCAAAAATTCTCCACATATTCTTCTTTGCAAGAAAATGATTTTTAAATAACGAGAGAAATTCTGAGACAAATCAATGGGATTGTATGAAAATTATCATCACATAAAAGATTATGATGGATCGAGAAATTTGCCTTGGTTACCAATTGTTTTGCATCTTTGACATATTTGTCTTCTGCATCATCCTCCTTGGCCTCAATAAGTTGTAGAACCTCCATAAGCTGTCTTGTTTGTTGAGGACAAGCAAGATCGATGATTTCCAATTTGTGGACTTCTCATTACCTCCAGTGTTTATTGGGAAATGGAGGAACTGTAGTTCCTCCATCTTTGTTTCAATATGCTTGTCAAATAAGGACACTTTCGAAAAGATTGATTTTACATCATCTTGATGAAATTACGTGTTCGAGAGAAAATCCAAAAATGATTTTTTGAGAGAAAATCCAAGAAGTATCTTAAGAAGAAAGTAGTAAGTAAATTCCAAAGAAAATCAAATAAAATAGTAGTAACATACTAAGCTCATGGATGTGAAAAAAAATGAGGTTGGTTGTTGTCTTTCTCTTATTTAATTGACCAAAAGTATCTCTCCATAGCCATCAATGGCGGAAAAATATGATTTGTAATTGTAATATTGGTTTATAAAGGTGATGGAACATTGCGAAGAAATTTTGATGAAATGGAAAGACTTACATTGTTGACAATTTCTTTTTGCTTTATTAGGTTTCCAATGTCTTCAAAGTCTTGAGGTTCAACTCACTTGTCCAAATTAAAGCCCTACAAAAGCGAGTTTGTAGAAATTAAATTGTTGTTAATGCAATATAAGTTTGTAATTTGTTATTTGTTATCTTCTATTTTGTTTGTTGTACTTACTCAAGTCCGAGACATTTGATATGTCTGCAACATATCTTTCGTGATCTTTATCAATCTTGAAATCGGAAGAGTTTGTGGAAACACCCAAGATTTTTTGATGTTTAGAGGTTGAGGCAAGATGTATGCATCGACATCAAGCACTTCTTTGTCTTTAAGTGCTTTGCTTTCGGCTTGCTGCGGCTTGTTTTGAAGCTCTAGTCACTTCGCAACTTTTGGATATTGAAATTACGGATCGTCTTTGCTTTTCCTTCCTTTCTTTTGCCTTTAAATTTTTGATCATTGGCGTCGGATCTTTTTGGTATGTAGGTAGTGAAAATATTAGTAAAAGTGAAATTTCTCTAAAATGTGAGATGATATTTCAATATGTAAATTTATGTGATTCAATATTTTCCGATTACCATAGACTTTCATCTTTTGTTTGGTTGTTCTTTGTATGCCATTTCTTCTTGTTGGGTTGTTGGTTGTTGTTCAACTTGCATTCCAACTAAACGCGATGAAAATCAAACAAATCCCAAAAATGGAATAAGAAAATGAAGGCGAGAGAAGATGAAATGGCGGTAGAAATCAATAGAAATAATCGTGAAACTAATGTGTTGAGAGAAATATAACTTCGAGAGAAAATTACCAATGTCAGAAAATTATAATAAATAGAAATTTCTCTGAGTTATGCTGACTCAAGGACTTGACTTTTTGTGTGTCAAGATTTTCACTGACCTTGTGGTTGAAGTTGTGTTGGTGTTCTGTATGATTGTGTTACTAGTTGGTGAAAGTTCTTGTACTTGTTCATGCAATTTAGCATTTTACATTTCAAGCTCTGAATTTGAATTCCTCAACTGTTGAATTGTTTTCATATCATGTTCCTTTTCAAGCTCCAACATCCTTAGTTTCATTTGGATTGTGCTTTCTTTTTCTTGAAATTCTGAGTTAAGTGATGTCAGGGTTCTTATTGAAATATCCTTTTGACAAGTATTTCCATCAATTTCTGTTTTCTTCTTGTTTAGATTGAAAGTGCCTTGATCTTTCATGCGGATCAGCAATTTGGGCGTCTTTTGATTCCTCAAATTGTTGTTGGTCCACTGGCTCAATACGTTCTTCTTGATCACTTTGCTCTTTTTCTTCTTGTTGTTCATCTTCTTCTTCTTCTTCTTCTTCTTCTTCTTCTTCACTGTCTTCTTCTTTCTGTTCATTCTGTTCTTTTTCTTCTGCTTCTATTTCTTCACTTTCTTCTCGGGCTTTTTCTTCTCCACTGCTTTCACTTTCTTCTCTGGCTTCTTCTTCTCCACTGCTTGCTTGAGCTTCTTGTCCATTGCTTTCACTTTCTTCTCTGGGTTCTGTTTCTTCATTGAATTTGATAATTGCTTGACCTTCAGATGAATCTTGTAATTTCTCTTTGAATTTGACAATTGCTTTTTTTGATTCTTTCTTTGTCTTTTTACCAAGACAGAACTCCTCTGATGGGTTTTTGACTAGTTGCTTGTTATCTATCTGTAACAGGAGGCTCTTGTATTAGAGAAATGTTACAAAATTCACTGAAAGAAAAATTAAAATAAGGAAAATAAAATTCATCTAAATGATACTAATGGAAAACAAACTTCAGAGAAAATTGTATGGGCCAGAGAAAATTACAGACAAGGAGTTAATTTTATGAGGCAGAGAAAATTATGAAATGAGCAACATAATTTAGATATAAGAGAAAATCAATCAAGGCATATAAGTTAATGTTTGACTATAATTGTGTCGAGAAATTTGGATTCGAGAAAATTCATTAGAAGGCGAAATAAGCAGTGTTTATCAAAGATGCAAGGCAAATAAGTAATGGGCGAGAAAATTATGAAACAACATAATTCAGATATTAGAGAAAAGCAATCAAGGCAAATAAGTTATGGGCCAAAGAAAATTATGAAACAACATAATTAGGATATTAGAGAAAAGCAATCAGGGCATACAAGTTAATGTGTTACAATTGTGGTCAGGGAAATTTGGATTGCAGAGAAAATTGATTACAATGCAGAAATGAACAAGTTGGTACCAAAGATGAAAGCATAAATTGATAGTTGTGTGAAAATTGACCTAAAACAATCAATGCACTAGGAGAAGCTCGCGATTATCGAGATATTTTGGAATTTCACTGAGATTTTAGGAACAATAGGAATTAACCTGTCGAGGTGCAAGAGAGTGGAGTGGTGTCTTCTGCAGCTGTTTTGTCAAGGTTTGCAGGTTCCACTTCGCACATCTCGGGAAGTCAGTTATTATTCTTGTGTTAGAATCAATGATTGTTGCATGTTCACATAGCCAATCTTGTGATGAAAATTAAAGTTAATAAAATTTTCTAAATACACAAATTTGTAAGTATGATAACTGCAAATTTGAATGGATATTATACTTACAAGCAATGCAATGACACACCCCGTAACTTTTTTTGGGATTTTGTGCAATGCCATGATAGAATCAATCAATGTTGATGTGATTGCCTCTGGCCAATCATACTATTTCATGGATTCAAGAGGTTCCACATACTATATAAAACCCACCCTATCAATTCCACTTGTTTGCAAAAAATAGGGTGAGACACAAGTACAATGTAGCGATGATTGCTACATCTTTGTAGTCTGTTGGTTGCTTGCCTTTCATTGCCTTGAGCAAAGGCGTTTTTAAAACGAGGACGATGAGCCTTGTGTCCTTTTGGAATCTTCTCATTATGAATCTGATTTTGGCCGTAGAGTATCTTAATGACATGGGTTGTTTACCTCCTTCCAAACCAAAAATCAAGGTCATGTCGTTTGTTGTGAAGGTCGGGTTCTTCTTACCAGCGATGAATGCTTTTGTTTTCGATTGTAACATTTGATTATAGCAACTACATCATCATCGGTTCCTACATTTCTTTGGATCCATTTTTCCCTTTGGTTAGAGCTTGGATCAAATACGAATGGGGACTTTTGAAGCTCTACAAGTTGTTTTGAATTGAATTTAAGTGTTTGAAAAAATAAGGCAATGACAGAGAGGTTGGATCGAATTGAATGGTGCGATGAGCTCTCTTTCTGTGGAGTTTAGCGGGTTTTGCCTTGAGGTTGAGTTGGTTGAAGTTGGGGTACTCATGTGGATGCTAGTTGCTTCATCACCTTGTGTGATTTGGAGTGGAGTTTGTGGTGTTTTCTTCTTTGGTTTTTATCTTAGATCATAGGAAGACTAAGAGAGTTGTTCTTTCTTGGTTGGTGTTTCGATTCTTTCTTCTTTGGTGTTTGATCATGACTCATAAGAAGGCGAGAGCAGTTCTGTTTCTTGCTTAGTGTTTACGGTGTTTACGTGCTTTTACGTTTTGCCATTGCTAGACAATGATTAAAACATAAAGATTTTAACATTAAATCGGTGAAAATTGAACATGCGAGAAAATTGGACATGTCGGAGAAAATTACAAATAAGGTGAAAATTACGAGATAAGAGAAAGTGTAAGATGTCGAGAAAATTACATATGAGGAAAATTACGAAAATTGGACATGCCAAAAGAAATTAAACAACAAAAATTAAATGAAAGAAAAAAACAACAAAGAATCATAAACATGGGATAGAAATTTTCAATAATTCTTAAAATTACATATAGAAGTAAACATACGGAGAAAATGAATAGCAGAGAAAAGTAAACATGGTAAGGCAAAGAAAATTTCCATTCCACAATTAGTAAGATAAAATAAATAAAGTATTGTAAACAAGCCCTTTGAAGATTACACCACATTGAAACCAAGAATTGAACAAAATAAACATACGAGAGATAAATACACATTAGGAGAAATTACACATTCTTGAGTAAATTTCCATTCGGAGAAAATTTCAATTCATAATATTGAAATGCGGAGAAATTTACATACACAACGGAGAAAGTTAACCATGATAGAGACACACAAGGGAAGGAAAGTGATGTGATGTTTGTCGAGAGAAAATTATGAATCTGAGACAAACTTAGGCGAGCAAGAGAGTAATAGACATTCGAGAAAACTACATATTGAGAGAAATTTTCAAAAGCAGAGAAATTCATAGACAAAATCACGAAAAATGTTCAAAAATAAGATATAAACACAGAGAAATAACTTTTTTCCAAAATACACATGTCAGAGAAGAAACATTCATTTCAGTCCAAAATAAACATGGCAGAAAGGGTGATACATTCATTCCAAAATACATATGTCAGATAAGAAACATTCAGTCCAGTCCAAAATACATATTACAGAGAAATGTACGAAACAAAATTACGAAACACGTTAAAAATTAGATGAAAACACGAAATTGCTTTTTCAAAATAAACATAGCATAGAAAATTGAAAGAAGAAACATACATCAAGGAAAAATCGAGAGAAATTCAAATGCGGAGAAATTTGCGAAAATAATCACACAAACATGTTCAAGAATAAGTTCAAAAAACACGAAATAACTTTTCCAAATTGGTAGCTTTTTAAAAGCGAAAGTGAAACCCTAATTTATGGAAGGTTAATATAAAATGCAATTAAGCGTGTTTCGGAGAAAATCTAGTTGTATTGTAGAAAAACTTACGAGTTAGGATGAAACTTTGAATGGCAGTGATATGGCTGAGATGAAGATCTGACGTCACGAAGGTGGGTGAGATGACAATGGCGGTGAAAGCAAGCTCTAAGGAAGGTCGAGAGAAATTTGTAAGGAAGGAATGGGAATGATTTGTGCGAAGAAACGAAGCTCGAATGTCGTCGTGAAGATGATGTTGAAACCCTAATTGTCTTTGTTCTTGTGTTTGTGAAAATGTTGGATGTTTGGAATGGAACGTAGACGTCGGAAGAAGTATCGTTTACGTGTTGATTTGGTGAGGTATTTTGGTCCAAAAATAATTAAAAGCAGCGCCAAATTTGCTCAGGGCCCTCATGCATCACTATTTTTTTGGGTGTCCTTTAGCCTCTAAATTAGTATTATTAGGGAGCTGTAAACAAATTCCCCAAATAAAAAAGGACAGAATTCTCACCAATTCATTAATGTGGGTTTGGACGGATTAGTCCGGTCAATTTAACAAATTATTGGTCATGTTTAATAATTTATTTTGTTCATTCTTTATATTTGATATGTAAATGATTTATGAAAAATATTAAATTGATTTAATAAATTTTGTCACATGATTTTGTTATATTTATTTTTATTAAAAAAAAAGAGAAAATAAGTTTGAAATAGACTGTTCATTTGAATCAATTTGATACTAAAAATTAAACAAAATATATTATTAAAAGCGAGACCGTAACGGTTCAATAGGCCTAATTGAACCATTAAATCTAGTTCACAATCTCTGAGATCCGGTTCCATTATAAAATATATTGGTGGTTATGTTTGGTTTAGTTTTCTAAAATTATTTTGAATTTTTTGAAAAATTAGAAAGCGATCAAAAAGATTTTATAGTTTTGTATTTTTAAAAAGTATTTAGTTTAAGGCCTCGAATATTAACATTTTATAAGATAAAATGACATATAATATTTTCATAGTAGTTGGGACTCTTTAACATTTTCTGAGAAAAATTTTTAACTTCGTCATAGAAAAATTTGTTAATATTATTGAGGAACCATAATTAATAAAAAATATATATATGTTGGACCTCTCTTACTATCAAAAATAAGAGAGGGATGTTTGACTAATTTTTATTTTTAAAATTATTTATGTCCTCCCAAAAGGTAAAACTATAATGATAAATATTTTTTATTTTTCACCAAATTATTTTTTTATTTTTTATAAATTTTTTTTCTCTCAAGACTAATTATGGAAATCAAACCAAATAGATCATTTGAAAAATGTCATATGTAACATAGTTGAAAATTAAAATTGAATAAATTTAACAATTAATATTATTTTTTAAAGGGTTAAATTCAATTTACTCCATTGTGGTTTGGGGCTATAGAACTTTACCCTCCTATCATTTAAATATAGCCAGAAAGTCCTCAAGTGGTTTGGACTATAGTGCTACCGTTAGTTTTTCTATTCAAGCTAATGGAATGTGTATTACGTACACTATTTTTTAGAGTGGATTTTGTTTTCGAAAAAATTAGAATGAAATTAGTATAACAAAAGGATAGTTTTACCTTCATTTTTTCCAAACCTAAAATTAGATTAATATGTTAATTAAATTAAATTATAATTAAGAATGTGAGCTTTTTTGATAAATTTCCTTTCTAAGAGTTTTATTCCATCCAACTCATATTCTTTTTGACTATTCTCTTTCTAAGACCAAAACACCCTTAATCTCTCCTACCCCCATTAATATCGATTGTCATTATATTTTAGCAGTTCCCATGACCATTCATATTTCCCGTATCTTCACTAAAAAAAAATACATTAACTACACACCACTATTTAATGTTGATATACATTATACACAAAAAATTAAACATGGTTATTTATTGATTGTCATTATATTTTGGTAGTTCACATGCATCCAAATATTGATTGTATGTGATGACGTGAATGTGAATATTCACATCAGATGATATTGTGATAAAGATGATGTTATGGTTTATATCAACATTGCATCAAATTACACAACCACAAGCCTCAACTTTCATTTGAATATAAACATGACGTATGAATGTTCATATCAGATAAGGTTGTGATAAAAGTGATGTTAAGGTTCACATTAGCATTGCATCAAATTACACAACCACAAGCTTTAACTTTCATTAAATATAAACATAGCGTGAATATTCATAATAAAAATGGGGCAATTACATGATGTTGATATTTAATATTGATTGTCATTACCAATAGCAATAGCAATCACAATCACAATCACAAAAGTGGGAAATAATATATTATCAACTGCTTAAAAATAAGAATGTTCAAATGTTGCGAACATTCACATCACTATATTAGATGAGAGAGAATTTTTCGAAAAAGTGTTGTGAATGTTCATATCAAATAAGAGAGAATTCTCATGGCGTTGAAGCCATTAAAGAACTTTCTGAAAATGTGTCCATTTTATAAGATTATCAAATTTTTTAATAAGTTTAATGAAAATAGAGCTTTTAGGATTTAGGGTTTAGGGACATTAAATATCAATATTAAAGTTTGATGAAAAGGAACTTTTTTGGTTTAGGGTTTGAAGACATTATATATCAACATTAAATATAAGGGTATAAGAGTCTAAGAAAATATTGTAAATAAAGAAAAATAACTTTATGGAATAAAGGTATACATACATGGACTAAGTGGGTTAAAAAAATTCTTTCATGGATTTCTTGGGTTAGAACACTTCTAAATGAGATTTATCAAGAAAAATCCCATTAAGTATTTATCTAAAATATAAAATAAACAATCATTAAGAATTAATCTAAAATATAATTAAATTAAAATTAGATCAACATGTTAGAAATTATAATAAATAATTAAGAATTTAGGATTAATTGTGATATAAAATATAATTAAATTACAATGAAAATAAAAATTTAAGAATTTACAATTAATTGTGATTTAATTGAATTAATACTAAAAATTATAAATTATGTGTATGAGAAATGAAAAAGAAAGAAAATAACAAAAAATATAGAGTTGGAAGGTATAGTCATTTTACATCAATAATTAGCGGGTTAACGGTTGCATTTTAATCAAAATCTCATGAAAAAATATGGTTATTTTTAAAAGACATGAAGGTAAAGTGCTATCAATTATCAAGTCATACCACATGGAGGTAAAATACATTTTGCCATTTTTTAAATTATGAAATATCCTAATTTCTCTAGTGTTATGAAGGACTTGTTTATAAAAAGATGTAAAGATAAGTAGAGAGAGTAGTGTGATAATTTATACTGACTTTTTGTTTTTGTTTTTGCTTTTTTTTTGTTGCTATTTTAACCCTCTCATAACAAGCCTTTATTATAAGTTAAAAATTGATAATCATATAAGAGAAACCAAATATACTCATACCCCACCTCCTAGGTAATCAAAAACACTCTCAAATTTAATTAAATTATCAAAAATGATTGAGACTCCCAAATTTGGAGATTCCCATGACCCCTAAAATGATCTGGGTCACTTATGTTTTTCTTTTTTTTCTTCCTAGCACTTTCACATGAGTGATTCGGATCATTTTGAGATTATGAAAATTTTTAAAATTAGAAGTCTCAATCATTGTTGTTAAATTATAAACAACTTATTTCTACACCACACATCCAAATATTAATGGATTGACATAATTTTCAGTGTATTTAGAAAGTAGGTTCAGTCTGGATTTCAAATTTAATTAAATTATAAACAACTTATTTCTATACCAACCATCCAAATATTAATGGATTGATTGACACAATTTTCAGTGTGCCAAGAAAGTAGGTTAAGTCTGGATTGGCAAATTTCACAAAACGGTCCAGTCCGGGGGTTGGGGGAAAAATACTTGGGGTCCTTATTTGTTTGTTTTGTATTTTTTTTTTTAACAACCAAGTGAACTTAACTAGTACTCACGTGGCAATCGTTGTCGTCGCCGATGGCGGCCTTGACCGTTGATCTTTGGGGCACAATGCTTTGAGTTTCTTCCAAACAAAAAATAAATAAATAATAAATTAAAATTAAAAAATATATGAGTTTCTCTCTATATATATATTTATACATTGTAATATTTTGTTAGTAATTAAAATTGTGTTTTGATCATGAATTTGAAAAGGAAAAAAAAACTATATTTGATTCGTATTTGTTTTATATTTTTGCCCATCTCTTTTTAAGTCCTTACCTAAAATTCATATCCAAATATAGTGTAAATAATTTGTTTTTTAAAAATATTACTATATCACTCCAGTTATAATAAAATTATAAATTTTGTGGTGTGATATGTCATTTTGTGATAAAAATTACCAAATAATGTGTACTATAAAGTAAATATTACAAACTATTGTAATTTTATTATGAACGGTCTGATTATGTTATTAGTATTGTTGTATAGAAAAAATGATTTATAAACAAAAAATTTATACATAAAGTCTTATAATAATGATGTGATAGTGACATTTTAAAAATTGTGAGTTAATGGGACTTTTGTTTGAAATGTACGAAAATACATATATTACCTAATTCGGTATCAATTTTCTATTTGTATATTATCACTCTGTTATATAAATATTACAAACTCTTTGCGGTGATAAATATTACAAATTATTTTGATGAGCAAAGATTAAAACATGTGATATAGAATATCATAATTATGTTACGTATGTTGTGATAGGATGCATACAAATTACAATATATTATAGTTGCTCTGAAGAAAAAAAAAAATCAAAATTTGTTGTAAACTTCTAGGAAAATTACAAATTTTTTTCTTGAGCGTCAAGAACTAGCCGATTGGAACATGATTGGTTGGAAAATTAATTAATTATAATTTAATATTAGTTTCAGCCATTATCTTTTGCCAATGCTTCTTACTAAATTGGACCAATTCAAAGATTCTTATGTATGTTAGTAAATCTGAATTAACAATTGCTCAATTGAAATGATCCAATTCAATACCGCGTTTGGATGCATGAATTTCCAGGGTTAATTACACCCAGATCCCTTAATTCTTAATGAATATGACTTTATTCTCCTTACCTATGAACTTGTATATTTTGATAATTTCAACTATAAAATGTATTACTTTCATCACTTTTATACTTCTCTGAAAGGATTAAATTATAAATAAAAAAGATTATTTATAAAAAAAAAATAAACAGCATAATTTTATAAAATAATAAAAAAAGTGTTTATTTATGAAAAAATAACTAAAATAAAAATATTAAAAAAACATAATTTCAAAATCAAACCAAACAAAGTGTTTATTTATGTTTGGTTTGGTTTTTAGAATTAATTTTCTTAAAAAAAAAATTATAAACTAATTTAGTGAAAAATAATAAATGAAAGGCATTTATCATTTTCATAATATTTTACATTTTTTAGAGTGAAAAATAATTTTTTACTGTTTATTTTTGTCAAAAAATATTTTATTATTTCAAAAGAAATTTAAAAATTGATTATGGAATTGAAACCAAACAATTTTTTTCTTTGTGTCTTGATTTCTTTTTCTTAAAGCATTTCTCTAAATGGGAATGGCACCCTCTTCAGATCCCTTCATATTTTATTTTATGGCCCGATATCGAGTTTACAAGATGATTTGAATCATCCTTTTGGTAAGAGAAAAGATAAATTGTGCAAAAAAATAATTTTATCAGACATCACTAAACACATAAATAAATTATATTTTGTTTCTTTAAAAATGATAACAATAACGAGTTTAAACTTAAATCATTAATTTTATAAAATAAAATGTAATTTATACATCAATTCATCGATATCGAATGAATCTAATCTTTTGGCTAGGTAGTTTTCCTTGCAAGATTTATGAGATAAATGGTTATGATCATCCTTGTGACCTAAAATAAAGCTCTCAAAATGAAATATAACAACTTGAGGGCAAAATCTTATATCGCCTGACCTCAAAAAATGGTTTATACATAGGAGATTTCAACTCTTAGAACTTGGAACGAAAACAATTTAGCCCCTAGGTCTAAACCACTAACATATTGTTTGGGAAGTGGGTTTGGGTGAGTTTGGGGTTAAAATAGTCACAAAAAATAAAATAGGCTTTTTAGTTCTAATAAGACAAAATATCATATCCAACTCATAATCATTACCTTTTTTCTCTTACAAAAAAATCAAAAATCCTATCCAAATCAGATTTTTTAGCCCTAGACTAAAATAGCAAAAAGTTAAAAATCAAAAGTCAACCCACTTCTCAAACCAAGCCTAAGTTAACTCTTTGGTGTCACGAGATGTAATTTTGAGAATTATATGTAGCAATTAATATTTTAAAAAAATCTTAGAAATTGTTTTTATAGCTTACTTTCTAATTTTTTATATAATTTTTTAAACATTTTAATTAAAATATCATCTTTTGAAAAATGCCTCAGACCTAGTGGGGTCCCTGGGCATCGTGGAGTCTGCCTTTCCATTGGCTAAAAAAAAAAATTATTTTTTTTTTTTATAATAATTTTCAGCAAATCAACACCCGCCACCTCACTGGGGGTTGACCCCAGTGGGGCTATTTAGCATGGTTGATCATCTTCCTAAACAAGGTGGGAGAGGAGCTATTTCCTTACCAAATAAGTTAATAAATGAGACTGATCCCACCTAATTAATGCTGGTACTAAAATCGTACCACTGAGATTAGATTAGATGACATTTCCGAAGTGCCTCAAACAAAACAAAACAAAACAAAAAAAATTAGATGACCCTTTTTAGTTAATTAAAAATCATTAAATTCCAAAACAAACACATCAATCATTTGTCGAAGGTTATATATGTCAGCCACGAGATATCTATATTATCTATATAAACAAATGTAGTGGAGTATGAGAATTCTCCAAACTCTTAATACTAAATTCTTATGAATTCTCTCTCCTACGTGTCACTTCTCAAGTCTCCCCTCCCACTTTTCCTAATTTTTAATCATTTGTCAATTATCTAAATCTCAAAAGCCACAAGGATTATATATATTTAAATAAAATGATAAATATTTAAATATGAACAACAAAGAGGTAGAGATAAAAATATAAAATAAATAAAATAAAAAGATAACTATTCAAATTTCAACTACAAAATAATATAAAGAGTCAAATAAAAGATAAAAAAAATAACTAAATAAAAAATATTACGAGTCAATTAATTATAAAAATAAAAAGTTAACTATTTATATATGAACAATTAAAAAAATTTAAATAAAAAAATATTACGAGTCAAATGATTTTTAAAATAAAAAGGTAATTATGTATATATGAATAACAAATAAATATAGATGAAAAAATATACAAAAATAAAAATATAACTATTTAATGAAAATTCAAATAAAAGATAACAAAATATTTAAATAAGAAAAAGAATAAGATTGGGATATAAATATCCCAAAAAGATGATAATATTTTTAACGATCTATATTTATCTTTTGTTAGTTTGTTATAGAATTTCTATATGTTTCAACTTAATATTTTTAAAGTTTATCTTTAAGTGGAACTTAATATTTTATCTTTGTAAATCATCAATTACTTATCCATACAAATTTTAAATATGATAGAATTCCATATATATCTTTTGTTTAAGCATAATCTTTTTAATATAAGAACAAGTTCCTGCAAAAGAAACCATGAATAGAAAATTGAAGGGAAAACAATCAACATTGAGCCATTTCTGATCCCTTTTCGGTGCCTAAAAATATTAAATATTTGCTTTACATTTGAAATGTGTACTTGCATGAGTTTTTGCATTTGTGAGAAAGTGAGTTCATATAAATAAATATTATTATTTAAATTTTTTTTTGTTACAATCTGTATTTTTCCTTATTTTTTTCTTTTGTTAATAATGTGTCATTTAATTGAGATTTTATTCTTTTTTATATTTATAAAAGCTTGTAATTATCAATTTGTAACTCTCCCACTTATTGATTATTTGTGTTTAATTTTTGAAAATGCATTGGACCCCCTTTGAAGTCGACCCCCGATGATGGTGGAGGCTCGGATTGGGCGAAAAAAAGCTGTTTTTTTTTTTGGATTGTCGGCCGGTGGGAGTCGCCACCTCCTTGGGGGTCTAAAACCTGCTCTTAATTTTTTGGGTGTAGATGTTAGATTGAAAATGAAGAACACATCAAAATTTATTGGATATGGGTTACATTTTAAATGTATTCATCGATTGATTTTTATTGTTGATTATCCTATTGAAATAATTTATGATTAAATTTATTTTTAGTAACTCATTTCCTTTGAGAACTAAACCACAAATTTTTCTTTGTTTAAATTTTTTATTTATTTATTTAGATTGAGTTTGAGCAAATGGAAGATATCTCATATTTAAAAGCGTTAATTTTTTTTAATAATTTAAATATTTATATTCTTTATGTTTGTCAATTCAAGTATAATGCATTTTCAAACATTTTTTAAAAATTTTTTTTTTAATCATTCCAAACCTATTTGTGTTTAATGAATCAATATAACAAAAAAAAAAATTGCATGTAAAAAATTTTAACTACTAACTAAATATAGTGGGAATTTAAATTAATTTTATTTTAATTTATTATATTATATGAGCTGATTAATGTAATATCTACTATTGATTAAGAAAATTTAGTGTTACTTAAATTTAATATATTAGTCATTTTGATTAATTATAATATGTCTTTATTACTCCATTTTTTATTGTCTGAAGTAATTCTTAAATAAATTAGCTATTATATATGTGATGATTTACTAATGTATTAAATATTTTTAATGATGTGAAGTGAGATTTATATAAACAAACCAAATAAAAATGTTAAGAAATATAAACAAATAGCAATTTTTTTTTAGTAATTATTGACTTTCTAAAACACATGCATCATACGGTGACAACTAGTGTTTATAGTAATGTAATGTATAGTCAGGTAAACCATAGTCTTATAATATTTTATCTAGTTGTTTTCATTTGGTCATCATAAATAAATAAATCGTAATCAAATGATGTAAACAAAATGGTTAATAACAAAGTAAAAGACAATTTTACAAGAATTGTTTTGATGTTAGGACTGTAAATTAGTAGAATCAAACAAAGTAATTGGTTAAAAATTTAAAGTGTTTAAGCTTTATTTTTTTTAAAAAAATTTTGTTGTCTATTTAAAGTTAAATTTAATTGTGTAAAACTTGAGTAGTTGGTTTTTATATGGTTATAGATGCTTTATTTGCAACTGTTAAAAAAAATAATTTTTTCTTTTTATTTTTTTATACATTTTTCTTGTAAAATGACAAAAATCAATTAAAATAGTTACTTTTCAAAATAATCAATCAATCAATCCTTAGTCCCATTTTTTCAAAATTTGTGTCAATTTTTTTTGGTTGATTTTTAGTGAATTTTTTTCCCCCATGTTTTTGTCATTTTTTTAAAACTTTCTAAATGCACCTAGTCTAGATGTTTCTGAAAGTTCAAAAAAATTGAATAAATATGAAAAAAAAATTATAATCTATAGCGATTTAAAATTTTAAATAAATAAGTTTCCGAATGACCAAACCGGTTAAAATTTTAATTTTATTTCATTTTGTTTTTAGTATACCCTAGCAAGTCAAGCTCAAATCTAAACAATTTTTAAAATGTGTTCAGAGTAAACTTATTTACATTAATAAACTTTGCACAAGATTAGGTTGTTATGTTGTATTTAAACCTTGGACTTGGAGAGTGATTTGCAGTGGAATAAAAATGCAATATATATATATATATATATTGTTAACATTTTTTAAAATTTTTGAATTTTTTGCACAAAATAAGATGGCAAGTAAGTAATTAGATTGCAAAAAGGGTAATTACAATCTGATCCTCTCAATTATTAAATAATATCATTTTATCCCTTTATTTATGAATTTATATATGTTGATCCCTTAAATTATGAAAATCATACAAATATATTTCTTTTGAAGGTGATTTAGAGGGAGACTAAAAGGATAAAGTGATATATTTTTATAATTAAAAAATTTTAAATAGATAAATAAGTAAATGATTTTCCCTAACAGGTGAAATTTTTTTATTGTAAATAACCCATTACGATACAATCTGATCTCTCTCCAAACTCAAACCTCCAATCACATCGTTTGGCAAGTTGGCAATTTTAATAGGTTATTTTAATTTATGGCTCTTTCAGTAAGTTAAAATTTTTGTGTTTGTTAAAAATATATTTATAATTTGAATATATTTTTCTCACAATTGAAAATGCTTCTACATATTTAATATGAATAATTTAAATTATCAAAATATTTTTTAAAAACAAACTAGAGATGTCACTGACAACACAATCCCAATCCTATGGAGCCAACTTCAAGTAAAATATTAGTACAAAAATCGTTCATCAACATAATCAAATTAATATCTCTAATTTTATAATAAGAGTACATTTATTTTTTAAAAAATTAAATAGTTAAAATAATTTTGATAATTTTTAAAAAATAATTAAAATCTAATTATAAAATTATAAATATTCAATTATTTTAATTTTTTTATGAATAATATGTTTTTATTGTACAAAAATCTTTGATCAAATGTTGTCCACGATGATGAATAGGAATGGCGACGAGCCGGGCCGGGGGCCGAGGATTAAGCTCCCTATCTCCGATTCAGAAGGTACAATATTCCTCATTCCTGCCCCAGATCCCCGGCAGGGAACGCATCATCGCCCTGCCCCCGCTCCCTCCTCTAACGAGGATCGGGTTTTTCCAACCTCGAAAAATCCCTGACCCCTTTTTTTTTTTTTTAGATTTTGCATATCCCATTTTATTTCTTTTTTTTTTCTTTTGAGCTAAATAAAAAATAATATATATAAAAGCATAATGTGTCCAAACATAATATTAGCTAAAGTCAACTTTTAAAATCAGTGGGTATCTCTCAAAGATATTCCATGAGTCCATCCCCTCAAAATAATTCATGCAACATAATATCTCAAATGTCTAACCAAAAATAAAAATAAAAATACCATCAAATTTATTTTTTAAAAAATTTTAGTAAATTTATTATCTTCTCAAAACCCAAAACAACCAGAATACATAAATCAGTACATTTTTTTGCTCCATATATTACTCAGAATACATAGATCAGTACATTTTTTTGCATAGGCATCAATACATAGATCATGGACTGCTCAAACAACCAGTACATTTTTTAAAAAATTTTAGTAAATTTACTATCTTCTCTCAAAATACATAGATTCGAGAGAGAGAAGCACATACTACTGAGAGAAATGAGAGCCAGTGAAAGAGAAGGGAGACACTGATGAGATAGAGGCGAGCCATGGCAAGTAAGAGAGGAGAGTCGGTTGAGGAAAGGAAGATGCCGGTGAGGGAGAAGGAAGACGCTGATGAGGGAGAAGGGAGACGCCGGTGAGAGAGAAACGACGTTGACAGTGAGGGAGGAGCAAGCGACGGCGGCGACCAAGCACAAAAGAGAGAAGAGAGAGAATGCGATGTGAACCTGTGAACCTAAATCTCTCAAATGAGTCAATAAGCCCAAGACAGACAAACACACACACACATATATAGAAGTATAATAGTAATTTTAGCTCGTAACAAAACGGGGAGGCACCTATCACCGTTCCCGACTTGAAAATTGTCAAAGATTCATTTTCGAATACCATCATTGACCCATCAGAAGTATTTTTCGGAGAAAACTCATTCTAATCAGAATTGGGGGGTGGAATTTCTGTCGAGTCAGATTTAAATTGCCATCTCTAATAATGAAGAAAAACACAGCAAGACTTTAGTTAAGTGGTCCCAACTTACCAAGGAATATTCTCTTGACCACATTTGATTCCCCATATAAAACTCGTTGCTTAAGTGCTACTTGGATATACATAATTAATAAAAATGTTAATCACTCTAACTAATAACAGATAATTGAACTAAATAAGTGAATGGACTTGTTCAAAGTATATAAATTACTTGTTATCAATAAAATAAAAAAGGATAGAATTCTCATAATTTGAGTTTTAAGTTGTATTTTGAGTTTTGAAAAAAAAAAATAAATTTGTTTAATTATGAGCTTTGAAAAGAGTTTTGAGTTTTGAAATCTATTTTGAAATTGTTTTAGATTTATTTTTTGAAATATTTAAAAAATTTCTTATTTTTATTATTTTAGGATTAATATTTTTTATTATATATATATATATATATTTTAATATACGATGTATTTAGTGGGCTATTTTCTTTTAAATATTTTTTATTTTAAATATATATTTTTTATTTAAAATATATAATTATTTTTTATTTAAAATATTTTTATTATATTTTAATTTTTTAAATATTTTTTCATATTTTTGAAATGTTTTTTAAATTAAAAAAATTTAGATCGCACATATATATTTAAATTTTAACGAATTATTTGGCCTATACTTAAAAAAATAACATTTTTTTTTGCAAAAATTAAAAAATATTTTTTCTTGAAAAATAAAATTAAAAATAATAATTTAGAAGAACAAAATCAAAAAGAAATATTATTTTTTTTATAAAATTATAAAAAAAATAGAGTTTAGTTATAAGTATTGAAAAGAATTATAAAATTGTGTTTTAAAATTTTTATTTCATGATAAATTTTAAAAAGAATTTTGGAATTTTTTTATCCACGTGATAATTCTAATTTTTAACTAAACGGTACCAAAGCAATTTTAATATAAGACTTTATAGTTAAGTGGACCCAACTTGCCAAGGAATATTCTGTTGCCCGCATTTGATTCTCTCTACCTCTCTATCTCTCTTTATAAGAAAATGTTATAGGGTTTAAATTTTTTGAGTTATGTTTGGGATCTCAAATATTTTATCAAATTTTTTATATTGGTGTAAGATCCGTACATATGTGGATTTGTATGAGTCATATGAGTGTAGGATCTGTACATATGTGGATTTATATGAATCGATGTGAGAAGTTTGGTAAAATATTTAATAAAATATTTGAGATAAATAATATTTCTTAAATTTTTTACCAAATAAATGAACACATGTTTCACATGAGTGGGGTTCATACTTTCGTGACTTTAAATATTTAGTTATTCATTTAATAAAAAAATTGATATCTCTAATATTATCTCTCTTTGTATACAAAACTCGTTGCTTTGCTTGAGTGTTACTTGGGATATATATAATTAATAAAAATGTTAATCACTCTAACTAATAACAAAATTGAACTAAACAAGTGAACGGACTTTTTCAAAGTATTTAAATTACTTGTTATTATCCATGAAATAAAAAGGGAAAATTGGCCTAAGGTCCCTCCTCTACTTTTGATAGGAGGAAATGTCCAAAATAATATATTTTAATGGCTAAGGTCCATAAAATTTATTTTAGGTTATAAATTACCTAAATTACCCTTCCTTTATAACATAAATTTGTTTGAATATAATATTATTGACTTAACTAATAAATTTTGGAAACCGAATTCGCAGGGGAGATTTCGTCAGAGTTTTTGTCGGAGATTTCAGTGGAGATTTCATGGTGAGATTTCGTCGAGATTTCAGTGAAGTTTGACGAGAAAGATTGCTATGATCGTGTTGATTTAAATCGGAGATTTCGGGAGTTTTGATTTTTGCTTTTGAATCAATTTCAAGGAGTGTTGACGGTGTATTGATCGCGTAGGTTTTGAGTGAAGTTGAATCGAGTTTGTTTTCGATTTTAGATTCCACATGGAATTTGACTTTTGTTTTGAATTTTTGTTTGAGAGATGCAGTTTATAGAGTTGATTTTTATTTTTGGAATTAATTTTTCATTCTTTTGTTTTTGATCAATTTGAAATAGTGTTGTGATGTAGTTGATTTTGATGTTTAGTGTTTATTTTTAGTGCTCTGTTTTTTATCAACATCTTTGATGAATGATAAGTTTTGTTCTATGTTTTTCAAACCGGAGATTTGATTTTACGCACTTTTGTTTGTGTAGTCGAGAGAAAATTATAAGTGCATATGGACATATTATTAGAAGTTTCTAATGGAGATAGAATATGAGAAAGTGAATGTAAGTTCATAAATTTGTGCAATAAAGTGAATATGAGATAGTATATAAGTTTGAAAATTTCTCTGGCTTTTTCTATGAGTGCAATATCAGTGTAAAGTTCATATATAAGGTGTATATGATTTTTTTCTATGATTGTGTTTAATAGTTAGCAGTACATTTCTGTTTGTTTCATTAAGTTTTTGTGATTTTGTTTTTTATCATCTTGAAGGTGAATATAAATTTGTAGATATGTCTTTGGACTTTTATTTTATGAATACAGACAAAGTTAGACAGGGGCAATTGAATACAAACAAACTTTTATTTTATGAATATAGAAAATTATAATTTTTAGAAATTTATCTGGACTTTTATGTTATTTTTGTGAAGTGTTTCTATGTTAAACAATTTTTTTCAGTTTTGTGAAGGTGAATTTCAGTTTTGTTCTATTTTTTTAAACCAGAGAAATTTCATTTTCTGCACTTTTGTTTTTGTAGTATAGAGAAAATTATAAGTGCATATGGATATATTATTAGAAGTTTCTAATGCAGATAGAATATGAGAAAGTGAATGTAAGTTCATAAATTTCTGTGGACTTGTATTTGTAGTTCAGAGAAAATTGTAAGTTTGTTACTCACTTTCAGTTTGTAAATTTCTATGATTGTAAATTTCTCTGGACTTGGATTTTTTTGTATAATTGTGTTTAATAGTTAGCAATAAATTTCTTTGTGATTCATTGAGTTTCTGTGATTTTGTTTTTTATCATCTTGAAGGTGAATATCAGTTTGTAGATGTCTATAGACTTTTATTTTAAGTTCAAAGAAAATTATAATTTTTAGAAATTTCTCTGGACTTTTATGTTGTTCTTGTGAAGTGTTTCTATGTTAACTAAATTATTTTTCTTGTTTTTTGTTTCAGTTTCAATGAACAGTGCAGTGTTGTTGCTGTGTAAATATGGGAATGATACTATTGTCATTAATGTTTCATGCGAATTAAATTTTGAGGAATTGGTTGGAATTTTGTGTAAAACATGGGAGAATTTGAAACCTGAGATTATGTGTATTTCATATTCTATTTTGGGCCATCCGAATTGTATGGTTCGAAATAATATTGATTTTGAATATGTTGAGGTTGTTTGTGCCTTGGTGTTGATATAGTTGATGTTTGATTACTAGATGTGGTACTTCTGATGAAGAGGATGAAGTGGGGTGTAATTGGGTAGATGTTGTGGATGGTGAGTGTGATAGGCTGGTGGATATTGAAAGGAATTCACTCTTTAAGTTTTGTTCTCATCAAGAAAAGGTGTTATTGTCGGCTCGTTGGCGGAATAATATTACAGTGTTGGACAAAAGTTTGAGGGTGGTGTGGTGAGTTAGTACTTTTTGTGCAAGTATGCTATTGAGGTTGGTTTTCAATTTACATATGTTAAAAATGACAATTTGAGGTTCTGGCGAGAATCTGAATATAAGGAATCAAGGGGATGTATGTGGCGTGTACATGTACATTGAAAAAACAAATGGGTTCTTCTACATAAGGACTTTGAACAATGAACATCGTGTGGTGTGGCGGTTAAATGCGAGTAAACATTCGAGGATGACTTCGGCTTAGTTTACGGGGCGATAGTTGGCGAGGTAAGTGCAAAACCTTTAACTTCGTCCGATGGATGTTGTGAAAGAAATGAAAGACAAGTATGGGGTCTCAATCGATTATAAGCGTGGTTGGTTGGGTGTTGAAAAATCAAAGCGTAGTACATATGGGGATTCTTGTTTGTCATTTGATCAATTACGGTGGTATTTTGATGAGGCATTGAAGAACAATCCGGGTAGTCGTTTTGAGTTAGATTTTGAAGACAACAAAGCGTTTCAAAAGAGTGTTTGTGGCTTTTCATGCATGCAATTTGGTTTCAAATATTGTCGATTATTGCTTTTCTTGATGGAACATTTTTAAAGGCGATACAATGGAGTTATGCTTCTTTAGCAGGGAAAGATAGGAATGAAGGTAATTGTAAATATATATAATTTTATCGACTATGTGAATTTTCTATACATGTATGAATTGGTGAATGTGATTTTTCTCTGACACTTTGAATTTTCTCTGGTTTTGGCCTGTGTGGATTTTCACTGGATTTTGGTCAATGTGAATTTTCTCTGGATTTTGTCATTGTGTGAATTGTATCTGTAGGTGGTCACTGAATGAATTTGCTCTGGATATTATGATTGTGTGAATTTTCTCTGTAGTCGGTCACTAAGTCAATTTTCTTTGGATGTTGCCAATGTGTCAATTTTCTCTGGAGTTGGGCACTAAGTGATTTTTTGTCTGGATGTTGGCAGTGTTAAATTTCTCTGGTTGTTTATTGTTCTAATTTTCTATGCATGTGTATATCTGATATGCTTGTTCCTATTTGTTTTGTAGGTTTTTTCCCCGTAGCTTTTGCTGTTGTTGATGCTGAGAATAAAGACAATTGGTGTTGGTTTCTTGAACATTTATGTGGAGTATTGGGATCAGAAAGGGTGATAAGTTTCATATCAGATCGACATTGTGGTATTGTGGAGGGAATTGCTAGGTTTTTCCCAAATTGCTTTCATGGATTTTGTCTTGAACATCTAAAGAGAAATCTGAGGGATAAGTTGTCATGGGGAAACACAAATTTGGTTAGGGAGACGATTGTGTCCAAGTTTTCAGAATGTGCATATGCGCTGACAAAGGCATCATTTCATTTCAAGTTAAATGAATTAAAAAGTGAGGGATGAGACATTGTGATTGCTTTCTTGAGAAGTTTACCATATGAAAATTGGAGTGATGCATATTTTGCGGGGAAACGTTATGGTGAGATGTATTGAAATGTTGCTGAGTCATTCAATTCATGGATACGAGATGCTCGGCACTTGCCAATAACAAATTTGGTGGACATGATACGGGAATATGAGGTCTGATAGGAGGCTGCTCTCTAGTAAATGAAATAAAGTTCTATGTCCTCGTATGGATAGTGTATTGGAGAAGTATTTTTTGGATGAGAGGACATAGAATGTGAGTTTGTCGTCTGATAATGTCTTTGAAGTGCATTGTTTTCCTTCGGTTATGGTTGATCTTGGGTTGAGAACTTATTCGTGTCGAAAATGGGAAATAAATGGGTATCCATGTCAACATCTTTGGTCTTTGCAATTTTTAGGAGTGGAAGGAATTTGAATTCATTTGTTGAACCATTTTTTCATGCTGATATGTATCGTCAAGCGTACTCGTTTTCGATTGGCCCAGTTCCAACTATTGAAAAACCTGTGTGTAGCATTGAAGATGCTATGATTTTATCTCCATTGAGCAAGAGACCAGCTGGGAGGCCGAAGAAGAACAGAATTGCTTCTACTAGAGAGTTTAAAAGGGTGATTAAGTGTAGTCGTTGTGGGAGTATTGGTCACCATAATAAGAGGATATGCAAGGAACTGTTGTTAAATAGTTGAGGATAATACATTTTATTGATTGAATAATACATTTGATGATTAGTTTGTGTATTTTGTTTTGTGAAATTTGTTTTTTAGACAGTGTATATAATAATATCAATCAAATTCAACTAGAGAAATTTTTGCAATATCAGTTAAAGTGTGCATTGTGTTTGTTGATATATACTACAGACATTAGATTACGTAATATCATCAAATTTATGCAGAGAAATTTGGTATGGCAGAGAAAATTTTGTGTAATGTGTTTTGAAGCTTCAAATTCATCCATATAAATTTGACAATGGCAGATAAAAGTACTGTGTGAATTTTGTTTTTTGAATTTGATAATTGCTTTGTATTAACACAGTGCATTATAGATTGCATGATCATATAGGCACATTCTTTGGCATGATATGAGTTAAATTTCTCTGTGAATTTGTGGTAACTTCATATCAGTTATTTCAAGAATTGTGCATACCAGACAGAGCATACACAAAATTATTGTAGTGAGTACAACCAAGAAACAAAATCATACTTTTTTGAAATTTCTCTGAGTTAAGAATTTCTCTGAACCAGGGAAGAATTTATCTAGAATGAATTCAACTCATAAATTTTGGTCAAAGCCAGAGAAATTTTCCTCACCAACCCAGAGAAATTCACAACTCAGAAATTTCAAATTCATCCAGTGAAATTTTATAGTAGCAGATAAAATTCTTGCTTTTTGTGTTTTGTTGAGTTTGATGATTGTTTTGTACCAACATAAAGCATTCTGATTACATGATCATATAGGCATCGTTGAATTTGTCTGAGTTAAATTTCTTTGAATTCTGGTAATATGATACCAGAGAAATTTGTGCAGACAATTTTCTCTGTGTGGATTGTGTTGACAATCACAATAAAAATATATATATATTTCACCATCGATAGGTATGAAATTGACATTAGTCGAAATAAAAAAAAAAAATGAAATTTACATTAGTCAAGAAATGATGTATATGGATAAGTCAAGCATCAGTATTCCTTCGATGTGTCAACAAAAAACTGAGCAGTTATCTTGTATGGATATATACATATATGTGAGACAATTTTCTGTACGGCTATGTACATTGTCTTCCTTTCACTAGTTTCACTATTACATGTTTGGTTGTTACGGAGGTATTTCAATTGGTTGATCCATGATCGGCCAACATCGGTGACAAATCTCTCTATGAGTTACGCCTCATCAACTTTGATCTCTTGTGTGGACAATTTGGGTGATTGGTTCATGCTTGCTATATTGTTTCATGATATAGCGACAAAGAGGCCACAATCGGTTGCATACAAATTATAGGAATGGTTAGTTTTAAGAAACATGCAAATCGAGTATCTTATTTATAGATGTATGAAACTTACGAATCACTTTCTTGTTGTGGAGCATTGTTGACATACTCAAAGTCGTAACTTGTGTTTTGTGAGTTTATCAACTTGAAAGAGGGTTGTGATTGGCGTCTCTTTCAAGGCAAGCTTTCAAAAATTCTCCACATATTCTTCTTTGCAAGAAAATGATTTTTAAATAACAGAGAAATTCTGAGACAAATCAATGGGATTGTATGAAAATTATCATCACATAAAGATTATGATGGATCGAGAAATTTGCCTTTGGTTACCAATTGTTTTGCATCTTTGACATATTTGTCTTCTGCATCATCCCTCCTTGGCCTCGATGAGTTGTAGAACCTCCATAAAGCTGTCTTGTTTGTCGAGGACAAGCAAGGTCGATGATTTCAGTTTGTGGACTTCTCATTACGTCCAGTGTTTATTGGGAAATGGAGGAACCTGTAGTTCCTCCATACTATTTCAATATGCTTGACAAATAAGGACACTCGAAAAGATTGATTTTCTGTCATCTTGATGAAATTCTGTGTTCAGAGAAAATCCAAAAATAATTTTTTTCAGAGAAAATCCAAGAAGTATCTTAAGAAGAGAAAGTAGTAAGTAAATTCCAGAGAAAATCAAATAAAATAGTAGTAACATACTAAGCTCATGGATGTGAAAAAAAATGAGGTTGGTTGTTGTCTTTCTCTCATTTAATTGACCAAAAGTATCTCCCATAGCCATCAATGACACGAAAAATATGATTTGTAATTGTAATATTGGTTTATAAAAGTGATGGAACATTGAAGAAATTTTGATGAAAGGGAAAGACTTACATTGTTGGCAATTTCTTTTTTGCTTTATTAGGTTTCCAATGTCTTGAAAGTAATGAGGTTCAACTCACTTGTCCAAATTAAAGCCCTACAAAGGCGAGTTTGTGGAAATTAAATTGTTGTTAATGCAATATAAGTTTGTAATTTGTTGTTTGTTATCTTCTATTTTGTTTGTTGTACTTACTCAAGTCCAGAGACATTTGATATGTGCTACAACATATCTTTTACGTGATCTTTTATCAATCTTGAAATCGGAAGAGTTTGTGGAAACACCCAAGATTTTCTGATGTTTAGAGGTTGAGGCAAGATGTACGCATCAGCATCAAGCACTTCTTTGTCTTTCGTGCTTTGCTCAGCTTGCTTTGCAGCTTGTTTTGAAGCTCTAGTCACTTTCGCAACTTTTGGATATTGAAATTCTGGATCGTGTTGCTTTTCCTTCCTTTCTTTTGCCTTTAAATTTTTGATCATTGACGTCGGATCTTTTTTGACTGTAGATAGTGAAAATATTAGTAAAAGTGAAATTTCTCTGAAGTAACAGATGATATTTCAATATGTAAATTTATGTGATTCAATATTTTCCAGTTACCATGGACTTTCATCTTTTGTTTCGGTTGTTCTTTGTGTGCCATTTCTTCTTGTTGGGTTGTTGGTTGTTGTTCAACTTGCATTCCAACTAGGCACAGTGAAAATCAAACAAATCCCAAAAATAGAATAAGAAAATAGACAGAGAAGATGAAATGAGCAGTAGAAATCAATAAAAATAATCGGCAGAAACTAATGTGTTCAGAGAAATATAACTTCTAGAGAAAATTACCAATGTCAGAAAATTATAATAAATAGAAATTTTTCTGAGTTATGCTGACTCAAGGACTTGACTTTTTGTGTGTCAAGATTTTCACTGACCTTGTGGTTGAAGTTGTGTTGGTGTTCTGTATGGTTGTGTTACTAGTTGGACTGAAAGTTCTTGTACTTGTTCATGCAATTTAGCATTTTCTATTTCAAGCTCTGAATTTGAATTCCTCAACTGTTGAATTGTTTTCATATCATGTTCCTTTTCAAGCTCCAACATCCTTAGTTTCATTTAGATTGTGCTTTCTTTTTCTTGAAGTTCTGAGTTAAGTGATGTCAGGGTTCTTATTGAAATATCCTTTTCAGCAAGTATTTCCATCCAATTTCTGTTTTCTTCTTGTTTAGATTGAGAAAGTGCCTTCAGTCTTTCACGCACATCAGCAATTTGGGCGTCCTTTGATTCCTCAAATTGTTGTTGGTCCACTGGCTCAATACGTTCTTCTTGATCACTTTGCTCGTTTTCTTCTTGCTGTTCATCTTCATCTTCTTCTTCATCTTCTTCTTCTTCATTTTCTTCTTCACTGTCTTCTTCTTTCTGTTCATTCTGTTCTTTTTCTTCTGCTTCTATTTCTTCACTTTCTTCTCTGGCTTTTTCTTCTCCACTACTTTCACTTTCTTCTCTGGCTTCTTCTTCTCCACTGCTTGCTTGAGCTTCTTGTCCATTGCTTTCACTTTTTTCTCTGGGTTCTGCTTCTTCATTGAATTTGATAATTGCTTGACCTTCAGATGAATCTTGTAATTTCTCTTTGAATTTGACAATTGCTTTTTTTGATTCTTTCTTTGTCTTTTTACCAAGACAGAACTCCTCTGATGGGTTTTTGACTAGTTGCTTGTTATCTATCTGTAACAGGAGGCTCTTTTATTAGAGAAATGTTACAAAATTCACTGAGAGAAAAATTAAAATAAGGAAAATAAAATTCATCTAAATGATACTAATGGGAAACAAACTTCAGAGAAAATTGTATGGGCCAGAGAAAATTACAGACAAGGAGTTAATTTTATGAGGCAGAGAAAATTATGAAATGAGCAACATAATTTAGATATCAAAGAAAATCAATCAAGGCATATAAGTTAATGTTTGACTATAATTGTGTCAGAGAAATTTGGATTCTAAAGAAAATTCATTAGAAGGGCAGAAATAAACAGTGTTTATCAAAGATGCAAGGCAAATAAGTAATGGGCCAGAGAAAATTATGAAACAACATAATTTAGATATTAGAGAAAAGCAATCAGGGCAAATAAGTTATGGGCCAAAGAAAATTATGAAACAACATAATTCAGATATTAGAGAAAAGCAATCGGGGCATACAAGTTAATGTGTTACAATTGTGGTCGAGAAATTTGGATTGCAGAGAAAATTGATTACAATGCGAAATGAACAAGTTTGTACCAAAGATGAAAGCATAAATTAATAGTTGAGAGAAAATTGATCTTAAACAATCAATGCACAAGGAGGAAACATGGGTTATCGGAGATATTTTGGAATTTCACTGAGATTTTAGGAGCAATAGGAATTAACTTTGTCGAGGTGCAAGAGAGTGGAGTGGTGTCTTCTGCGACTATTTTGTCAAGGTTTGCGAGTTTCACTTCGCACATCTTGGGAAGTCGGTTGTATTCTTGTGTTAGAATCAATGATAGTTGCATGTTCACATAGTATCTTGTGATGAAAATTAAAGTAAATAAAATTTTCTAAATGCACAAATTTGTAAGTATGATAGCGCAAATTTGAATGGATATTATACTTACAAACAGCATAATGAAACACCAGTAACTTTTACGGGTTTTGTGCAATGCCATGATAGAATCAATCAATGTTGATGTGATTGCCTCGCCAATCATCTTGTTTCATGGATTCAAGAGGTTCCACATCTTGTATAAAAACCCATCCTATCGAATTCCCACTTGTTGCAAAAATAGGGTGAGACACAAGTACAATGTAACGATGATTGCTACATCTTTGTAGTCTGTTGGTTGCTTGCCTTTCATTGCCTTGAGCAAGGCGTTTTTAAGAACAGGACCAGTGAGCCTTGTGTCCTTTTGGAATCTTCTCATTAGGAATGCAGATTTTGGCTTCTTAGAGTATCTTAATGACATGGGTTGTTTACCTCCTTCCAAACCAAAAATCAAGGTCATGTCGTTTGTTGTGAATGTCAGGTTCTTCTTACCAACAGTGAATGCTTTTGTTTTCTGATTGTAACATTTGATTATGGCAACTACATCATCATCGGATTTCTTATATTTCTTTGGATCCATTTTTCCACTGGTTAGAGCTTGGATCAAATACCAGAATGGGGACTTTTGAAGCTCTACAAGTTGTTTTGAATTGAATTTAAGTGTTTGAAAAAATGAGACGACGAGAGGTTGGATCGGAATTGAATGGTGTAGTGAGCTCTCTTTCTGTGGAGTTTAGCAGGTTTTTTGCCCCTTGAGGTTGAGTCGATTGAAGTTGGGGTACTCATGTGGATGCTAGTTGCTTCATCACCTTGTGTGATTTGAAGTGGAGTTTGTGGTGTGTTGCTGCTGGTTTTTGATCTTAGATCATAGGAAGGCGAGAGAGTTGTTCTTTCTTGGTTGGTGTTTCCAGTGCTTTGCTGCTGGTGTTTGATCGCAGCTCATAAGAAGACTGAGACAGTTTCTGTTTCTTGTTTGGTGTTTCTAGTGTTTCTGTGCTTTTACATTTTGCTATTGCTAGACAATGATTAAAACATAAAGATTTTAACATTAAATCCCAGTGAAAATTGAACATGCCAGAGAAAATTGGACATGTCAGAGAAAATTATAGATAAGGTAGAAAATTACAGATAAGAGAAAGTGTAAGATGTCAGAGAAAATTACAGATGAGGGAAAATTACAGAAAATTGGACATGCCAGAAGAAATTGGACATCAAAAATTAAATGTCAGAGAAAATCAACAAAGCATCATAAACATGGGATAGAAATTTTCAATAATTCTTAAAATTACATATAGAAGTAAACATACCAGAGAAAATGAATGACAGAGAAAAGTAAACATGGCAAGGCAAAGAAAATTTCCATTCCACAATTAGTAAGATAAAATAAATAAAGTATTGTAAACAAGCCACTGAAGATTACACCACATTGAAACCAAGAATTGAACAAAATAAACATACCAGAGATAAATACACATTCCGGAGGAAATTACACATTCTTGAGTAAATTTCCATTCCAGAGAAATTTCAATTTATAATATTGAAATGCGGAGAAATTTACATACACAACGAGAGAAAGTTAACCATGATAGAGACACACAAGGGAAGGAATGTGATGTGATGTTTGTCAGAGAAAATTATGAATTCAGACAAACTTAGACTTAGCAAGAGAGTAATAGACATTCCAGAGAAAACTACATATTCAGAGAAATTTTTAAAACAGAGAAATTCATAGACAAAATCACAGAAAAATGTTCAAAAATAAGATATAAATAGGAGAAATAACTTTTTTTTCAAAATACACATGTCGAGAAGAAACATTCATCCTAGTCCAAAATAAACATGGCAGAAAGGGTGATACTTTCATTCCAAAATACATATGTCAGATAAGAAACATTCAGTCCAGTCCAAAATACATATTACAGAGAAATGTACAGAAACAAAATTACAGAAACACGTTAAAAAATTAGATGAAAACACGAAATTGCTTTTTCAAAATAAACATGGCATAGAAAATTGAAAGAAGAAACATACATCAAGGAAAAATCAGAGAAATTCAAATGCGGAGAAATTTGCGAAATAATCACACAAACAAGTTTAAGAATAAGTTCAAAAACACGAAATAACTTTTTCCAAATTGGTAGCTTTTTAAAAGCGAAAGTGGAACCCTAATTTATGGAAGGTTAATATAAAATGCAATTAAGCTGTGTTTCGAGAGAAAATCTAGTTGTATTGTAGAAAAACTTACGAGTTAGGATGAAACTTTGAATGGCGAGTGATATGGCACGAGATGAAGATCGACGTCACGAAGGTAGGCGAGATGACGATGGCGTGAAAACGAAGCTCTAAGGAAGGTTAGAGAAATTTGTAAGGAAGGAATGGGAATGATTTGTGCAGAAGAGAACGAAGCTCGAATGTCGATCGTGAAGATGATATTGAAACCCTAATTGTGCTGTTCTTGTGTTTGTGAAAATGGTGGATGTTTGGAATGGAACTTAGACGTCGGAAGGAGTATCGTTTCTGTGTTGATTTCGGCGAGGGTATTTTGGTCCAAAAAATAATTAAAAACGCGCGCCAAGCTGCTCAGGACCTCATGCATCACTATTTTTTTGGGTGTCCTTTAGCCTCTAAATTAGTATTATTAGGGAGCTGTAAAAAAATTCCCCAAATAAAAAAGGACAGAATTCTCACCAATTCATTAATGTGGGTTTGGATGGATTAGTCCGGTCAATTTAACAAATTATGGGTCATGTTTAATAATTTATTTTGTTCATTCTTTATATTTGATATGTAAATGATTTATGAAAAATATTAAATTGATTTAATAAATTTTGTCACATGATTTTGTTATATTTATTTTTATTAAAAAAAAAGAGAAAATAAGTTTGAAATAGACTGTTCATTTGAATCAATTTGATACTAAAAATTAAACAAAATATATTATTAAAACGAGACCCGTAACCGGTTCAATAGGCCTAATTGAACCATTAAATCTAGTTCACAATCTACAGAGATCCAGTTCCATTATAAAATATATTGGTGGTTATGTTTGGTTTAGTTTTCTAAAATTATTTTCAGAATTTTTTTTGAAAAATTAGAAACGATCAAAAAGATTTTATAGTTTTGTATTTTTAAAAAGGAGTATTTAGTTTAAGGCCTCGAATATTAACATTTTATAAGATAAAATGACATATAATATTTTCATAGTAGTTGGGACTCTTTAACATTTTTACAGAAAAATTTTAACTCGTCATAGAAAAATTTGTTAATATTATTGAGGAACCATAATTAATAAAAAATATATATATGTTGGACCTCTCTTACTATCAAAAATAAGAGAGGGATGTTTGACTAATTTTTTATTTTTAAAAATTATTTATGTCCTCCCAAAAGATAAAACTATAATGATAAATATTTTTTATTTTTCACCAAATTATTTTTTTATTTTTTATAATTTTTTTTTTCTCAAGACTAATTATGGAAATCAAACCAAATAGATCATTTAAAAAATGTCATATGTGACATAGTTGAAAATTAAAATTGAATAAATTTAACAATTAATATTATTTTTTAAAGGGTTAAATTCAATTTACTCCATTGTGGTTTGGGGCTATAGAACTTTACCCTCCTATCATTTAAATATAGCCAAAAAGTCCTCAAGTGGTTTGGACTATAGTGCTACCGTTAGTTTTTCCATTCAAGCTAATGGAATGTGTATTACGCACACTATTTTTTAGAGTGGATTTTGTTTTCGAAAAAATTAGAATGAAATTAATATAACAAAAGGATAGTTTTACCTTCATTTTTTCCAAACCTAAAATTAGATTAATATGTTAATTAAATTAAATTATAATTAAGAATGTGAGCTTTTTTGATAAATTTCCTTTCTAAGAGTTTTATTCCATCCAACCCATATTCTTTTTGACTATTCTCTTTCTAAGACCAAAACACCCTTAATCTCTCCTACCCCCATTAATATCGATTGTCATTATATTTTAGCAGTTCCCATGACCATTCATATTTCCCGTATCTTCACTAAAAAAAAATACATTAACTACACACCACTATTTAATGTTGATATACATTATACACAAAAAATTAAACATGGTTATTTATTGATTGTCATTATATTTTGGTAGTTCACATGCATCCAAATATTGATTGTATGTGATGACGTGAATGTGAATATTCACATTAGATGATATTGTGATAAAGATGATGTTATGGTTTATATCAACATTGCATCAAATTACACAACCACAAGCTTCATTTGTCATTTGAATATAAACATAGCGTATGAATGTTCATATCGAGATAAGATTGTGATAAAAGTGATGTTAAGGTTCACATTAACATTGCATCAAATTACACAACCACAAGCTTTAACTTTCATTAAATATAAACATAGCGTGAATATTCATAATAAAAATGGGGCAATTACATGATGTTGATATTTAATATTGATTGTCATTACCAATAGCAATAGCAATCACAATCACAATCACAAAAAGTGGGGAAATAATATATTATCACTGTTTAAAAATAAGAATGTTCATATGTTGTGAACATTCACATCACTATATTAGATGAGAGAGAATTTTTCGAAAAAGTGTTGTGAATGTTCATATCAAATAAGAGAGAATTCTCAGGGCGTTGAAGCCATTAAAGAACTTTCTGAAAATGTGTCCATTTTATAAGATTATCAAATTTTTTAATAAGTTTAATGAAAATAGAGCTTTTTGGATTTAGGGTTTAGGGACATTAAATATCAATATTAAAGTTTGATGAAAAGGGAGCTTTTTTGGTTTAGGGTTTGAAGACATTATATATCAACATTAAATATAAGAGTATAAGAGTCTAAGAAAATAGTGTAAATAAAGAAAAATAACTTTATGGAATAAAGATATACATACATGGACTAAGTGAGTTAAAAAAATTCTTTCATGGATTTCTTGGGTTAGAACACTTCTAAATGAGATTTATCAATAAAAATCCCATTAAGAATTTATCTAAAATATAAAATAAACAATCATTAAGAATTAATCTAAAATATAATTAAATTAAAATTAGATCAACATGTTAGAAATTATAATAAATAATTAAGAATTTAGGATTAATTGTGATATAAAATATAATTAAATTACAATGAAAATAAAAATTTAAGAATTTACAATTAATTGTGATTTAATTGAATTAATACTAAAATTATAAATTATGTGTATGAGAAATGAAAAGAAAGAAAATAACAAAAATATAGAGTTGGATGGTATAGTCATTTTACATCAATAATTAACGGGGTTAACGGTTGCATTTTAGTCAAAGTCTCATGAAAAAATATGGTTATTTTTAAAAGACATGAAGGTAAAGTGCTATCAATTATCAAGTCATACCACATGGAGGTAAAATACATTTTGCCATTTTTTAAATTATGAAATATCCTAATTTCTCTAGTGTTATGAAGGACTTGTTTATAAAAAGATGTAAAGATAAGTAGAGAGAGTAGTGTGATAATTTATACTGACTTTTTGTTTTTGTTTTTGCTTTTTTTTTGTTGTTGCTATTTTATCCCTCTCATAACAAGCCTTTATTATAAGTTAAAAATTGATAATCATATAATAGAAACCAAATATACTCATACCCCACCTCCTAGGTAATCAAAAACACTCTCAAATTTAATTAAATTATCAAAAATGATTGAGACTCCCAAATTTGGAGATTCCCATGACCCCTAAAATGATCTGGGCCACTTATGTTTTTTTTCTTTTTTTTCTTCCTAGCACTTTCACATGAGTGATTCAGATCATTTTGAGATTATGAAAATTTTTAAAATTAGAAGTCTCAATCATTGTTGTTAAATTATAAACAACTTATTTCTACACCACACATCCCAATATTAATGGATTGACATAATTTTCAGTGTATTTAGAAAGTAGGTTAAGTCTGGATTTCAAATTTAATTAAATTATAAACAACTTATTTCTATACCAACCATCCAAATATTAATGGATTGATTGACACAATTTTCAGTGTGCCAAGAGAGTTGGTTAAGTCTGGATTGGCAAATTTCACAAAACGGTCCAGTCCGGGGGTTGGGGGAAAAATACTTGGGGTCGTTATTTGTTTGTTTTGTATTTTTTTTTTTAACAACCAAGTGAACTTAACTACTACTCACGTGGCAATCGTTGTCGTCGCCGATGGCGGCCTTGACCGTTGATCTTTGGGGCACAATGCTTTGAGTTTCTTCCAAACAAAAAATAAATAAATAATAAATTAAAATTAAAAAATATATGAGTTTCTCTCTATATATATTTATACATTCTAATATTTTGTTAGTAATTAAAATTGTGTTTTGATCATGGATTTGGAAAGGAAAAAAAAACTATATTTGATTCGTATTTGTTTTATACTTTTTGCGTCTCTTTTTAAGTCCTTATCTAAAATTCATATCCAAATATAGTGTAAATAATTTGTTTTTGAAAAATGTTACTATATCACTCCAATTATAATAAAATTATAAATTTTGTGGTGTGATATATCATTATGTGATAAAAATTACCAAATAATGTGTACTATAAAGTAAATATTACAAACTATTGTAATTTTATTATGAACGTTCTGATTATGTTATTAATGTTGTTGTATAGAAAAATGACTTATAAATAAAAAATTTATACATGAAGTCTTATAATAATGATGCGATAGTGACATTTTAAAAATTGTGAGTTATTGGGACTTTTGTTTGAAATGTATGAAAATACATATCAGTGTGTTTGGTTTGAGTTTTCTGGATTAATTTTTTTGAAAATTGAGTTTTTTGAATTTCGTGTTTTTTTATTTTTAGTGAATATTTTTAAAATTTTAAACATTTTTTTACTTTTTTAGATACACCTTACTTAGATGTATCTAAAAAGTAAAAAATTTGTAAAAAAATATTTTAAAAGATTTAGTGAATTTTACTTTTTTTTTGTATTTTTGGTATTTAGTGAATTTTTTTTAAAAAAAATTTTACAATTTTTTTTTTACTTTTTAGGCGTGTTTATGTTAGGTATATCTAAAAAGTAAAAAAATTGCTTAAAATATTAAAAAAATTTAGTAAAAACAAAAAAACATGAAAAGTAAAAAAGTAGAATTTTCTGAAAAGTGTTTTTAGAAAAATAAAACCAAGCAAGCTTTATGTTACCTAATTCAGTCTCAATTTTCTATTTATATATTATCACTCTGTTATATAAATATTACGAACTCTTTGCGATGATAAATATTACAAATTATTTTGGTGAGCAAAGATTAAAACATGTGATATTTATTATAGAATATCATAATTATGTTACGTATGCTGTAATAGGATGCATACAAATTACAATATATTATAGTCGCTCAGAAGAAAAAAGAAAATTCAAATTTTTTTGTAAACTTCTAGGAAAATTACAATTTTTTTTCTTGAGCGTCAAGAACTAGCCGATTGGAACATGATTGGTTGGAAAATTAATTAATTATAATTTAATATTAGTTTCAACCATTATCTTTTGCCAATGCTTCTTACTAAATTGGACCGATTCAAAGATTCTTATGTATGTTAATAATCTGAATTAACAAATGCTCAATTGAAATGATCCAATTCAATACCGCGTTTGGATGCATGAATTTCCAGGGTTAATTACACCCAGATCCCTTAATTCTTAATGAATATGATTTTATTCTCCTTACCTATGAACTTGTATATTTTGATAATTTTAATTATAAAATATATTACTTTCATCACTTTTACACTTCTCTGAAAGGATTAAATTATGAATAAAAAAGATTATTTATAAAAAAAAATAAAAAGCATAATTTTATAAAATAATTAAAAAAAAGTGTTTATTTATGAAAAAAATAGCTAAAATAAAAATACCAAAAACTTAATTTCAAAATCAAACCAAACAAAGTGTTTATTTATGTTTGGTTTGGTTTTTATAATTAATTTTCTTTAAAAAAATTATAAACTAATTTAGTGAAAAAATAATAAATGAAAGGCATTTATCATTTTCATAATATTTTACATTTTTTAGGGTGAAAAATAATTTTTTACAGTTTATTTTTGCCAAAAACTATTTTTAAATTTCTTATTATTTCAAAACTATTTTAAAATCTCTTATTATTTCAAAAGAAATTTAAAAATTGATTATGGAATTGAAACCAAACAATTTTTTTTCTTTGTGTCTTGATTTCTTTTTCTTAAAGCATTTTTCTAAATGGGAGTGGCACCCCTTCATACCCCTTCATATTTTATTTTATGACCCCATGTGGAGTCTACGAGATGATTTGAATTATTCATTTCATAGGTCTAATAGAAAAGATAAATTGTACAAAAAAATAGTTTTATTAGACATCACTAAATACAAACAAATTATATTTTGTTTTTTTTAAAATGACAACAACTACGAGTTTAAACTTAAATAATTAATTTTATAAAATAAAATGTAATTTATTCATCAATTCATCGATATCTAATGAAGCTAATTTTTTGCATAGATAATTTTCACTACAAGATTTATGAGATGAATGGTTATGATAATCATTATGACCCAAAACAGAGCTCTCAAAATGAAATATAACAAAACGGGGCCAAAATCTCGTGTGGATTGATCTTAATAAATTGTTTACACACAGGAGATTTTAAATTTGAAAACTTGGAAAGAACACAATCCAGACCCTAAGTCTTAACCACTGGGTTAACTCTTTGGAGTCAGGGGATGTAATTTTGAAAACTACATGAAATAATTAATATTTTAAGAAAATCTAAGAAAGTATTTTTATAATTTACTTTTTAATTTTTTTAAAAATAATTTTTTAAACATTTTAATTAAAACCTCATCTTTCCAAACAAGGCGGGAGAGGAGCTATTTCCTTACCAAATAAGTTAATAAATGAGATTGATCCCACCTAATTAATTGCTAATCGTTGCTGGTACCAAAATCGTATAACTGAGATTAGATTAGATGACATTTCCGAAGTACCCCCAAACAAAACAAAAAGATTAGATGGCCCTTTTTAATTAAAAATCATTAAATTCCAAAACAAACACATCAATCATTTGTCGAAGGTTATGTCAGTCACGAGACATGTTTATAGTAATGTAACATAGTCTGGAAAACCATACTCTATAAAAATGAATATTTTATCTAGTTGTTTTCATTTGATCATCATAAATAAACAAATCATAATCAAATGATATAAACAAAATGGTTAATAACAAAGTAAACGACAATTTACAAGAATTGTGTTGATGTTAGGACTGTAAATTAGTAGAATCAAACAAAGTGATTGGTTAAAAATTTTAAGTGTTTAAGCTTTATTTTTTTTAAAAATTTTGTTGTCTATTTAAAGTTAAATTTAATTGTGTAAAACTTGAGTAGTTGGTTTTTATATGGTTATAGATGCTTTATTTGCAACTGTTAAAAAAATTAATTTTCTCTTTTTATTTTTCTATACATCTTTTTTATAAAATGATAAAAAGTAGTTACTTTCCAAAATAATCCTTAGTCTTTAGTCCATTTTTTCAAAATTTGTGTCATTTTTTTTGGTTTGATTTTTAGTGAATTTTTTTTCCCATGTTTTAATCATTTTTTTTTTAAAACTTTCTAAATGCACCTAGTCTAGATGTTTCTTAAAGTTCGAAAAAAATTGAATAAATATGAAAAAAAAAATTATAATCTATAGCGATCCAAAATTTTAAATAAATAAGTTCCCTAATGACCAAACCGGTTAAAATTTTAATTTTATTTCATTTTTCTTTTAGTATACCCTAGCAAGTCAAGCTCAAATCTAAACAAATTTTAAAATGTGTTCACATTTAACTTATTTACATTAATAAACTTTGCACAATATTTAAACACTTCATTTTTACATAATCTTAGGTTGTTATGTTGTATTTAAATCTTGGACTTGGAGAGTGATTTGCAGTGGAAAAAAATGCCAAAAAAAAAAAAAAAAAACTTATATTTTGTTATCATTTTTTTTAATTTTTAATATTTTGCACAAAATAAGATGGTAGCAAGTTAGTAATTAGATTGCAATAAGGTTAATTACACTACAATCCTCTCAATTATTAAATAATATCATTTTATCTCTTTATTTATGAATTTATATATATTGATCCCTTAAATTATAAAATCATATAAATATATTTCTTTTAAAGGTGATTTAGAGGGAGTCTAAAAGGATAAAGTGATATATTTTTATAATTAAAAATTTTAAAATATATGAATTTATAGATAAATAAGTAAATGATTTTCTCTAACAGTTGAAATTTTTTTTATTGTAAATAACCCATTACGATACAATACAGTCTCTCTCCAAACTCAAAACTCCAATCACATCGTTTGGGAAATTAAGGGGTTGTGTCATTTTAATCAAATAAGTAACGATTATTAAGTTAATTTAACAGAAAATCAAATAATGTGTTAATTTAGTCATTATATTTTTCACAATGTGTCAATTTAATCCCTATTAAAATCGAGAAAATTATAATAATAAGGATCAAATTGACACATCGTGTAAAATACAGAGATCAAATTGACACATTGTTTGATATTTCGTTAAATTAACTTAACAACTGTTATTTATTAGACTAACTGTTATTTATTAGACTAAAATAACACAATTCGTTAAATTAATAGACAAAATAGAACAAGTTGAAACTACAGAGATCAAATTGACATATCGTGTAAATTATAGAGACTATTTACATAATTTATCCCTTAATTTATGGCTATTTTAGTAGGTTAAACTTTTTGTATTTGAGAAGATGGTTAAATTTTTTATAATTAGATGTGATGTTTATGATAAAAAAAATAAAATAATTATAAATTTGATGTGATATTTTATTTTATTAGTTATTTTAGTTCATTTTATTTTATTTTATAATTTTTAATAAAAAAAAAATCCGCTAAATCTAACTCGTCAAACAGCCACAGTGTTTGAAGTCTAGATGGCATGTGGCAGTCGGCAGACAAGTACAGAGATAGAGGCTTCGTTTTGAAGTGGGTTCATTTTTTGATTTTTTTTTATATTTTAATTTGGAATTAAAAAATTTAATTTAGAAAGAATTTTTAATTTTTTTGATTTTTGTTTTAAAAAAAATATAATAATTATGAATTGAATGTGATGATTTATCTTATTAAATTAAAAAATTATTTTATTTTTTATGACTATTTTAATTAAAAAAAATCCCAAAATCATCTTCCCAAACAGAGCCTAAGCAGAAAGTGTTGGGCTCACTGGTAATCCTTTTCATAATAAATTATTATAAAAAAAAACAAAAAAAAGGGTTGTCGGCCGATTTCAAAGTCAACTTCAAAATAAATTAATAAACTACTGAAGAGAGAGAAAAGAAGGAAAAAAAAAGAAAAAGACAAATGGGTAATACAAATTTTTAATATGAGGAGCAAAAGCACCAAAGAGAACCTTCTATATGTCCTCTTCTTATTTTTCAACAGTATTTTAAGGAGTTGGTTAAAAGTTATTTTTTAATTTTTTTTTAATTGTTTTGTGAGAAAGAAAAATAAGTTAAAAATTAAAAAATAACTTTTAACTCACTTTCCAAAATAGTTTACAATGGTTGATGCCTTGGTTGTTGGCATAATATAATGCTTTTCTTATTCTTTCTTTTTCTTTTAAAAAAACTTAGTAACAAAAACTTATTTAATATATTATTTTTTGTTTTTATAAAAATGAAACTGATTTCAAAATTTTTTAACACTTTTGGAATAAAAACAAATTTTTTTATTGTTGTTTTTAAAGCAACTGTACAACCCGGACCTCCGACAAAAGCCTCCTCTTGTTGTCCACAACCGTCAAGTAGCCTTGAACTCTGGTTGGTCTCCATCGTAGACCACCACCCCTACAACTTACCAAACAAGTTTTGTTTTTGGAAATTATTATGAATTATAAATAATTTATCAAAATTTTTATTAAAATCTCTTACATCACAAATAATTTATTAGATTTTGGTTGAAGATTTAATAAATTATTTGAGATTTCTAACATAATTCTTTGTTTTTTTTTTTATTTTCTTCATAAAAATAAATAAACAAAATTTTTTTTAATATATTTTTTATCAATTGAAAGTAAGAAACTAATAAGGTTATAGGGTTGTTTTAGGAAGTTGATTAAAAGTTAACTTTTTAGTTTTTTTTAAAAAAAGTAAAAAAAAAAGTAGGGAGATTGTGTAATCTAGAAAAGTCAAAAAGTCAAAAAACTAACTTTTAAACAATTTGGGGTGTTTTGGGAAAATAGTTAAAAGATGTTTTTTAACTTTTTTTTAACTTTTTTGTGAGAGAGGGAAGTTGGTTAAAAGTTAGAAAGTGACTTTTAATGCAATTCTCAAAGAGCACTGATTGGGAGTTCTAACCCAACAGCTCTAATGCCAGCTAGCTCTAATGAGCTGGCATGGAGAAAGGAAAAAAAAAAAAACACAAGACACATCTATCACATTAGCAGTGATGGACTCCACTGCTAACACACTAGTGGTGACTTTAGAGCTTATTATTTAGAGCTGTAAATCATTTTTGCTTCCCAAAATAGACCTTTGTCAAAATAGACCAATATCATCTAAGCGTTACACAATATTACTAACATTCTTTCCAAGCTCGACCTTAAGGGCAGGCAAGAGAGGCCTATGCCTTGGGCTCTCAAATTTGGACTGAAAATAGAGGTCTCCAAATATAATTTTGTATTTTAGATATAAAAAAAGAGGCCCAAGTACTATAAGCCCAAATGTGAAAAGTGTAATATTTATGTGATAGTTGATTCAATTGTAAATTGGATATTACTAAACTATAAGTAACAAAATTAGATTTTTATTTTTTTTGAATATTTGTAATGATTGCTTTCTGTCTTAATATATAAAAGTAAATTTTTGTTTATAATTTTAATGATTATATGTGCAAGTAAATTATTTTGTGGCTACAAATAAATAAAAAAGTTGTTATAACTAATCGTTTTATTCATGAACTTTTTGTTTTTCAATATAAGAGCGACTCCATTTCTGAAGTTCGTCTTGAGCCCCCTAAATCTCAGAATTGGCCCTAATTCTTTCACTTGGCCTTTAAATTATTTTTTCCCAATTTGGGATCCGAAGTATCTAATTTCTGCCACCTTCAACCAATACTTGACCTCTCAAGTGTTGGCTTTCCCTAATCAACCTCTAAAAGCATTACCAAGTATGACAATGTAAGAAAGAGAAAAATAAAGCAATAGAATGAAAGAAAAGAGAAAATGACTTCAAAATATTATTACGTAGTTTCGGTAAAGACATTTCAGACAGAGATTATCAATTTAACATTGACTTCATCTGTTTATAATTATATGTAATATTTTGCTAATTACATTTATTATTATTATTATTATTATTATTATTATTATTTTCTTTTATGTATGTAGAATCCAATTATGGGTTCGTTTAGAATGTGGGTTGATTTTTTAATTTTTTGACTTTTGGTTCTGAGATTAAAAAGTCTTGTTTGAGATAAATTTTTTGATTTTTGTGAGAGAAAAAATAAAATAATTATGATTTTGATGTGATATTTTGTCTTATTGGACTAAAAAAGTATATTTTATTTTTTTATGATTAAAATAGTTAAAAAGTTAAAAAATTTATCATGCCAAACGAAGACTACAACTAATATGTTTAATTCTGTGATTAAATTATGAAGTTCAATATTTTTCAGTAATTTGCAAGTGAAGGTTGGCATGAGCATTACGCGGATAAATGACGACCATGTCTTCCATCATTATGGAATATGAACATTAAAAATGGGGTTTTAAAGACCCATATAAAAAGTCAACAAAGTGGAGGCAAATATATTTTTACTTGTGCACTCAACAATAGCATATTTTATTCAATACAATATTGGTTGAAGATACGACGGTTTTTTGTATTTGATGATTTATGATGTGATGACAAATCCACCATCGATCAAGTAATTAAAAAAATATATTATACTTTTATTATTAGTTCAATGATTAAAACTTCACCTAATAATTTTGATGGTATGAGTTCAAATTTTGAGAATATCACTTTGTACATTATATCAAAAGTTAGGTGTGTACTCAATTTTTACTTTCTAAACACACATTAAATGTAACTAATTGGACGTTATTTTTTACTTTGATTTAAATTTTATTATAATCTTTATTATTTTAATTTGAATAATTTGATCCTTAATTCTTTCATCTCGTGTTAAAATTTTCTACATGTATTGTACACTTCAAAAATTGGCAAGTGTATAAAAATTAACATTCAACTTGGATGTAAGAACCAATTGAAATCATATTGAAAATATAAAGATCAAATTATTTAATTTAAAGAGAAAAAATGAAGATATACCTCCTTCTTCTTCTTTTTTTAAAGAAAAAAGAAAAAAGAAAAAAAAAACACTTGAAAAGTGTTATATTTTTGAAAATTGACATTTGGCTAAAAACCGAAGATGATTAATAGTGGGGGCCCTATCAATTGAGCTATATCGCTCAAGACAAATTAAGCATGCATGAAGGAATCAAATGCTTTTTCTATTCTTCTTCGTCACACAGTAACACCATATTGTGTCATTGTAAATAATTTAATGCCTTCTTTCTTACATCCTTATTTTTTCCATAGATATACAATTTGTCTTGCCAATTGTTCTTGAATGGGTCCATTCAATAATGTAAAATTATCCTTTGTGACAAAAGAATCAATTAAAAGAAATCCTCAAAGTATTGCCAAAGCTTTCATTACATCTGTTATGAAAAAATAGAGAGGGTACATTTTACTAATCTCCATTAATAATTGAAAAAATATAATAAATTTTATAATTTTAACATAAATAAATTGACTTCTTATAGTAAAGTTAAAGAAATCGAAAATAATATGAAAATTGTAAATGTACAAAGATAAATAAAAGAAAATATATATTTAAGTATAAAAATATAATAACCCAAATTTTCATTTATATGACTAATGAATTATTAATAAAAAAAAATAGGCCAAATGTTATGACAAACACATAAGGCTGTCTCGTACGAGAATTGATTATTTTAATTATTTTTTTTAATTTTTTATGAAAAAATATGTGAAAGTTAATGAGAGATTTGACAACTTATAATGATATTTTTAATTTTTTAAAAACTTTTTGGCCAAAAACACTCTTTCCAAACAAGGTCTTTTTTTTGGTTCAGCTTCTCTCCGGTCCGAAAACAGACAAGACAATTTTGTTGGGCCCAATTCTGGGTTCATCTAGATGATCAAACCGTTTGATGTATAAATCTCATCGAGTATATCATCCCTGTAAAAAATCACTGTAATCGGATATCGATAGCCATTTGATCAACATCCATATGTGTTTGCGAATTATTTTAAAAATCATAATTGTTGTTGAAACATATGCAAATTGATCAAATAACTATTAATATTTGATCAATGTGATTTTTTATAGGGATAATGTATTCGACGAGATCTATACATTGAACGATTTTGTCATCGAGATGGCATCCATAATCAAGACCAACAATATTGTCCAGTCCGATTTCAAACGGGAGAGAAGTTGTGGTCTTTTTTTTTTTTCCCCAAACACCAGGAAGGTGATTATAACTTATCCTATTTTTTTTTAAAATTTAAAATAATACCAAACACATCTGATTTTGCAAGAAAAGTTTAGAGACCTACTTTTATCTAGGGATGACTATTTTAATCCGATTAGCGGGGCCCCGCTCATACCCGCCCTAATGGGGGTGGATTTTACCTGCTTCGATACTTATGTGGGGCAGGGATGAATTATATTTTGGTCACCCGCAACGGGGGTGGGGTGGAGCCGAGTATCGTCTCTCCTGATCCAAACCTGACCCGATATAATTAATAACAACAATGATAGAAAGCTTTAATTTTGGAGCTCTAAAGAGAGTTCTAATGATGTGGCAAGAGAAAAATAAATAAATAAATAAAAATATAGGCACATATATCACATCACATGTGGGTCGCACTCATTGCCACATCACTAAAGCTCTCTTTAGACTTTCAAAATTAGAGTTCTCAATCTTTATTCAATTAATAATATATAAATAAAATAATATATGTATATATATATATATATAAAATAAAATTAGATACTAGAAAAAAATACTAAAAGTTTATGGTTCTGTTTAAATATAAATAAATAATAATTCTAAAAGTGTCACTGTTTATATATATGGAAATAAAGAAAATTATTTAGTGTGCTAAGAATTTAAATGGTTTTCAATTTTTTTAGCTATTTGAAATGTGATCGGGTATCGGCGGGGGTGGGGATGGGGTTGAAAAATTCCACCTGTAGCGAGGCTGGGATGGGGGCGGGAAATTGCAAACCCGTCCCCTGACCATCCCTACTCTTATCCATCTAGAAAAATTTTGGTGGATAATTGTGTAGTGAAGATTAATTTGTGTAGTGTGGGGTCTATGTGGGGTGCAGTAGATATTAATTTCTAAGTGATTTCTGAATTGATAAGGGTGAATTTGTAGTATTACTCAATTTTGCTATATTGAGATTATCTATTGATGCGATATTATATAATAACTAGTAGTTTGTTTTAAAATATATTTTTTAAAATAAAATTTAGTTTTTTTCTTTTGAATATATTAAATATTTAAAATAATAGTTAAATTGGAGAAAAAAAAAGCAATAATTTAAAATTTAAATAATGATTCTAATTATTTATTTAATAATTTTAGTTATATCGCTCTATAAAAACGTTACTTAAATCAACACATATGCTAAATTTAAACAAATTATTTATGCGTATTTTAATAATTTTAGCTCTATCACATTATAAAAATATAACTTACATAAATATATATAATAAGTTACATAAAAATAAATATTTTGAATATTTAATTTAAAAAGTGAAAACCGTAGAATAAAATTAATTGGTAAAATATTTTTAGTATGTATAATTTTATTAAATTTTGTTTATGGGCAATTAAGTAGGAGAGAGAAAGAAAAAGAAAAAAGAAAAAGAAGAAGTCAAATCTTAGATTAAGTAGAAGTCTTTTAAATATTAAAATTTTAGAAAGAATTTGGGTAAGGGTATTGATATGAAATTTTAATTAAAAAATGAAAAAGAAAAAAAAGGGAGATAAGCTATATAGGAAAGAGAAAAAAGTTGGAACATTTACATATAAGTTTTAATCTATGAATTTATTCTTCATTAAATTTTAATTAAGATTTTTTGAATCTTCAAGTTCCATTAAATTTTTAATAGTTAGAATTACCTATAAACAATGATTGTTCCGACCCTTATTCCGACCCTTCAAAACAATGATTATTAATCATTTATGATTATTTATAAAGGAACATGATGATTTCACATTTATTTTAATTTTCAAAACTTTAAAATATCAACTTTCAAATTGAAAAAACTAAAAAACATTATGTGCAAAAAAAAAAAAAGTGTTGTTTTTTTTTGAAAAAAATTTAAAAAATTAAATTATTTTTGTGCAAAATTGAAAATTTTGTGTCTATAAAGGATTATGATGATAAAATATTGACGTGCAAAACTAAAATAAATAAATAAATAACTTTAAAATAAAAAAACTGATAATGTTTTCAGTTTTAAAATTGGAAAAATTGATAATGTTCTCGGTTTTATTAGATAGTTGATTCAAACCAATAAGGAAAAAGATAAAAACATTTAATTTCATGCTCCCTTTTTTTCTTCATCAGTTAGTAAAACAATTATCTAGAACATTGCTATGCAAAATTGATAATGTTTATAGTTTAAAAATTAGAAAAAATTGATAATATTCACAGTTTTATTAAATAGAACTTATTGGTTTAAAAAATTTAGATAAGACTTGAGCTACCATAACATTTATAAATAGAACTTTTAGGTAATTAACTCAAAAACATCAAAGGTACACAATATTTTTTTAATTTATTTTGATAATATTAGTCCTATCGTTTTATAAAAGTCTTATTTAAATCAACACATATAATAATTTCTAATAAATTATTTGTGTATAATTTAATAATTTTAGTTCTATCGTACTATAAAAATATAAATTAAATAAATATATATAATAAATTTAAATTATATTAAATTATAACACAAAAAAAAAAAACATTCGTTTGATAATTTTAACCTTTTGTGTTACAAAAATGTAACTTAAATAAATATATATAATAAATTTATATGATATTAAATTATAACTTGATTTTAGAAAAAAATGTTATGAAATTAAAAGTTATTCTAATTATTTAAGAAATTCAATATAATTAATATTATAAATAAGATACACATAAAAATAAAAAAATTAATATTTTATTTAAAAAAAGTGAAAAATGTATAATAAAATTAATTGTTATTAGCATGTATAATTCTTTTAGGTTTTGTTTAGGAAAAATTAGTTTAAGGTCGATATCCTAATTTTAGTAATGGAAGAGACTCATATTATTATTTTGAGATATCTAGGATCCCTCAACTCTTACATACTCATTTAAAGTGCAAACAAATCGATGAAACCTTCCAACCCGCCGATCTAAGCTGTGATTGATGTAGAAAATCCAGTATTGTAATTAGGTTTCATTTCGATGTCGAGGCACCTACGTTTGTGATCGCTATTTGGCTTCAAACCCAACAATTGTGACTAGATTTCAAACCCAGTAGTGTCGATAGGGAGCAGAAATGGAGTTCCGTCGTTGCTCCGATTGAATGATCGGAAAATATTGAAGAGATTTGAGAGAGAGAAGTGAGAGCAAATAAAAGAGAAAGAAATTCTCTCTTTCTGTCGAGAAATCTATACAAAAGTGTCTCTGCTATATATGTATGTATATTTTATTACATATATATTATATTTATATGTGCTTTGTTTGTTCTTCACATATAAATTTTTGTTTCATTTTTATTTTATTTTTTAAATTTGTGAACAAATACAGAGAAATTTGTGAATAAAGTTAGAGAAATTTCAATTTTTTCTGGTTTGAACCCAAAATCTCTAGACTGGAATCTAGATAAATTCTTTGGGAAGTCCAGATAAATTTTTTTCTTTGGATTGAATTTTCGTTGGATACCTTAGACATTATAAAAATATGGAGTGTCCTTTATCCTATAAAATTTTAATATCAGGGACCTTAAAAAAAAATTCCTTTTTATTTATGAGTAATTTAGTTGAAGTCTTTAAATATTAAAATTTAGAAAGAGTTTTGGTAAAAAAATATATTGATGTGGCATTTTAATTAAAAAAAATGAGAGATGTGCCACATAAGAGAGATAAAATTTGAAAATAAATACTACTTTTAATTATATATATATATATGTATACATATGATGGTAGTTGAAGTTAACATTATTTTTTGCATTGTTTTTAACTGGTATTTTAAAAGAAAGGGCTCTTTGGTCTCATCAACCACTCGACCAACCAAAATATCAAGTGTTAGGGATACTTAAAAATAAAAATAAAAATAAAGTAAAAGAAAAACAACTAATCAGCGATTGGTACTTCTTGTCGTACGATGAGTAAGAGTTCCATTACAGACAAAAACATTACCATCTTCATTTTAATCAAATTTTGGTTAAAATCCATTTGTTTTTGTTTTTATTTTGGATAGTTACCCTTTTATTGCAACTTATAAAATATGATATATTTTTTAAGCATATTTTTTGTCGCTAGTAAATTTTTTTTCAACTTTCTACTAGGCTAGACAATTCTATTTTTTTTTTTAAAACAAAAAATAGAAACAAAAAAAAAACTTTTAGAGATTTTTTTAATAAAAATGTCATATTTTTTAATTTTAGTGATTCAAAAAAAGAGTTTAATATTTTAATTTTGTCAAAATTAACCTAAAATTCCAAAAAACAAAGAAGTTAATTTTTTTAATATTTTCCGAACACATCAAATAATTGTCAAAACCAACCTAAAATTTGAAAATGCTTCAAACAAATAGGGAGTGTTCAAAAAATTACTAATAAAATAAAGTGTGTAGTATATATTTAGGGTCGGTTTGGAAGTAACTTTTTGACTAAAATATGAGAGGTAAAAAGTCAACATATTTTGGAAGTTTTTATTTATTTATTTATTTATTTTTTTAAAATTGAAAAAAGTGCAAACAATAGTATGAATGAAAATCAATCTTTAACTTTGTAAAATTGTTGGCTTATTTTTCCTACGAAAGGAAATATCATAAATGCGAGCGTGCCAGTAAGGATTGAAAAATCCTTACAGATTAAATTCAAGCCAATTATCAAGCGATTGCGTTGGCAGATCTTTTGCCTCAACAAAGAGTATTTCAAAATTGCCAAGTGTGGAGAAAATAAAAATAAAAATTAAAAGAAGAATGAGGGAGATGGAGAAAGACGATTGAGTGAACAATCAAAGTAATAATTACTTACCTCTACTCCTATGCTTCAAAAGGAAGTGCATAAAATGTTTTGAAAAAGAAATGCTAAAAATAAATGCTTTGAAATATAAATTTATGTTAAACTACTCATAAGATAAGGAAAATGATAAGAAATATTGAAATCAATTGTCTTTGATTATGAATTTTGGCCTTTTACAATGTAGCCATGAATGGCTATTTATAGGCAAACATTTGTAGGAAAAAATTTCGAGCAATAACTACCCAATAACCACCTAAAACTACCTACTCTTCCATCTTTGTTCCCACAATGCCACATATCCCTCAATGTCTTGATAACTTCCTTTAACTTCCAATTCATGCTCCATGTTCTCCACTTTATTCTCCATCATCTTTTCATATTTCATAACTTCTCATAATTTCCAAATGAGTAGGAAGATGCCACATGTCCTGCAATTATATAAACAATAAATAATAATAAAAATTACAGATTTATGGTGCTAACAAAAGTAAATGATAATGAATTTTTGACTTTTTGCATGGGGGAATTTTTTTTAAGGTCCTTGGTATTAAGATTTTACAGCAGAAAGGACATTCAATATTTTTATAATGTCTAAGGTCCCTCAAGTTGATCCAGAGAAAATTAGTCTAGAGAAATTTTGTTGGGTTCAACCCAGAGAAAATTCAAATTTCTTTGAGTTCAGTTTAATCAATTTTCAAATCAGAGAAAATTGATAAATTCTGGACTTTCCAAGCCAAAGAAAATTGACTACTGTGGAGCATGTTCAAGAGATGACAATTTGTGCGTATAGATTTATTCTTACTATTTTTTTTAAAAAAAATTTGGTTTTTAGCTTTCAATTGATTTGCAATTCTGTCTAAAATTTACCTCTCATTATAGCCAAAATGAGGTGTACAGTTCTAGAAACCACATTCCTTGGTGGAGAGTGATGGTTCCTAAGGGTTCTGATGAAGTAATGAATGAAAGCAAAATGGGCGATTGAACTCATTCTCCACTCCAACGTATTCAATACCAAAAGCTCCATTCTCTGAATAACTTTGCTCTCAAAGTTGCATTCCAATTGAAACTCTGAGGGTGATGGTACTCTGTATTCCTCCATCTTCGCTGCCAAAGACAAGCACGTCACTGATAACAATTGTATCGTCCACCACTTGTCACTCTGCTTTTAATTATAATAACCAACAGTCAATCAAAAAAATTTTAAAATTCATAATCAAAATTGAAATTGAAATTAAACTTACACGTAGGGAGTGTTTAAAAAATTACTAATAAAATAAAGTGTGTAGTATATATTTAGGTTCGGTTTGGGAAGTAACTTTTTAATTAAAATATGAGATGTAAAAAATCAATATATTTTGGAATTTTTTTTTTTTGAAAAAATTACAGACAATAGTATGAATGAAAATGAATCTTTAACTTTGTAAAGTAAATGATAATGATTTTTTTGACTTTTTGTATGAGTTGGTTTTTTTTTTTTTTAAATTTTTTTTTTTAAACTCTTTTGTTGGCTTTTCCCCCTACTAAAATAGTCGCTTGTCAAAAAAGAACCTACTGTGGATATATAATGGCCCTGTTTGGCAAGTTGGATTTTCATTTTTTTGGAATTAAAATTTACAAAAAGATAAAATAGGCTAAAATTATTAATAAGTCAAAATAACACACCAAATCCATGATTATTTCACTTTTTTTTTTTTCTCACAAATATCACATCTAACTAAAAAAAATATAATTATCTTTTCAAATACAAAAATTTTAGCCTACAAAAATAGTCAAAAATTAAAATAACACATCTCAATTATTTTAGGAATTTTTAATACTTTTAATGCTTTTTTTTTTACTGCATAATATTATTGCTAAAATTTCAAATTTCACAATTATTTCCTGATATATAGATTTTTTTTTTTTTTTGGTTGTTGTAATTTTACTATAACTAGACCAAATATATATGATATAATAGTCACAAACCTGTTGAGATCAAATCCTAAAAAAAAAATTAAATTAGAACACCTATCAACGTAACTATCATATAACTATTCTAATTAATTTTCAAAAACATATCTTTCACGTACAATAGAATAGTTGGCTTTGCCAGCTATTCTGGTCTCCCAAAGTAACCAACTGTTTAGTGAATTTTAAAAAATTAATAATAAAAAAGCATTAATTAAAGGGGATGACTCATCTCCAGTTCACTATGTGTGAACTGGAACATGCTATTAGGTCTATGGGACCTACCATATGTCTTGTTTCGATAATTCGAACCATATAATATGTAGAATTTATCGATTACTTTATATTTATAAAAAATTACATTGATTTGATATCGGTAGTTCTTGGATCGGAATACATTTTTGTTAATAGTTTATTTTTAAAATCATATTTACCATTGAAAAAAAGTGTCCCGATTAAGGGGTTACTTATATCCAATCAAATTGATTTTTTACAAGCACAAAATACTCAAAAAGATTTACATATTGAACGGTTCAGATCATTAAAAAGGAACCTATTGGGACCCCCATTGACTTAACAGTACATCGCAGTCACAGCCTCTCTCTAAATTAAAAGTATTTGTCGTCAATTTTTAATAAAGTTTTAAATTGATTTAAATTATTTTTACCAAATATATTAGACTATAATATATATATATATATATGTAAATTTTAATCAAATTTTGGTTAAAAATCATTTCTTTTTATTTTTATTTTGGCTAGTCACCCTTTTATTGCAACTTATAAAATATGATATATTTTTTAAGCACATTTTTTGTCGCTAGTAATTTTTTTTTCAACTTTCTACTAGGCTAGACAATTCTAATTTTTTTTTTTTTAAAAAAAAGACAAAGAAACAAAAAAAACTTTTAGAGATTTTTTTAATAAATATGTCATATTTTAAATTTTAGTGATTCAAAAAAAAAGAGTTTAATATTTTAATTTTGTCAAAATCAACCTGAAATTCCGAAAAACAAAGAAGTTAATTTTTTAATATTTTCCGAACACATCAAATAATTGTCAAAACCAACCTAAAATTTGAAAATGCTTCAAACACATAGGGAGTGTTCAAAAAATTGCTAATAAAATAAAGTGTGTAGTATATATTTAGGGTCGGCTCGGAAGTAACTTTTTAGCTAAAATATGAGATGTAAAACGTCAACATATTTTGGAAATTTTTTTTTTAATTGAAAAAAGTGCAAACAATAGTATGAAAGAAAATCAATCTTTAACTTTGTAAAGTAAATGATAATGAATTTTTGATTTTTTGTATGAGTTGGTTTTTAAATTTTTTTTTTTAAAAACTTTTTGATTTTAATGGCTTTTCCCCCTACTAAAATAGCCGCTTGCCAAAAAGAACCTATTGTGGGTATAGAATGGCCTTGTTTGGCAAGTTGGGTTTTAGTTTTTTAGAAGCTAAAATTTACAAAAGATAAAATAGGCTAAAATAGTTAATAAGTCAAAGTATCATATCAAACTTATAATTATTTTATTTTTTCTCTCATAAATATCATATTCAACTACAAAAAAAATCTAATTATCTTTCCAAACATAAAAAATTTAGTCTACTAAAATAGTCAAAAACTAAAATAACAAATCTCAATTATTTTAGGAATTTTTACTACTTTTATTGTTTTTTTTTTTACCGCATAATATTACTGCTAAAATTTCAAATTTCACAATTATTTCTTGATATATAAAGTGTTTTTTTTTTTTTTTTTAATTTTTTACTATAACTTGACCAAATATATATGATATAATAATCACAAACCTGTTGAAATCAAATCCTAAAAAAAAATTAAATTAGAACACCTATCAACATAACTATCATATACCTATTCTAATTAATTCTCAAAAACATGTCTTTCACGCACAATTGTATAATTGGCTTTGCCAGTATTCTTGTCTCCCAAAGTAACCAACTGTTTAGTGAAATTTTAAAAAATTAATAATAAAAAGTATCAATTGAAGGAGATGACTCATCTCCAGTTCACAGATAGTGAACTGGAACTTACTGTTAGGTTCATGTTGCTTATCATATATCTTATTTCGCTAATTCAAATTATTTAATGTGTAAAATTTGTTAATTAAGGAAGATTTTGTGATAGTCTCCTCACTATCTAATTTATCTTTCAAAATGATAAGAATTATATAAGTACTTTCAAAACCTCTTAATATTTTAAAACTTATTTTTTTTACTATATTACCCTCATATCTATCAGCTCTCCTATTAAACCATCTTCACTGTGTATTTCAGAGTACAATTTTATTCTGAACAAAAGTAAAATTTTACTTTGAATAAGAGTAAAATGTTACATTCTGAAACTAAAAGTAAAATTTTACTCTGTATAAAAGTAAAATTTTACTCTGAAAAACTAGTAAAATGTTAGACTCTACACAAAAGTAAAATTTTACTCTGAAAAATGAGTAAACTGTGAGACTCTGAAACTAAAAGTAAAATTTTACTCTGTATAAAAGTAAAATTTTACTATGAAAAACTAATAAAATGTTAGACTCTACACAAAAGTAAAATTTAACTCTGTATAAAAGTAAAATTTTACTGTGAAAAACGAATAAACTATGAGACTCTGAAACTAAAATTAAAATGTTACTCTGCACAAAAGTAAAAAAGCGAATGCAGTGGTTGTGGCGGCTGAAGTGTTTGGCAATGACCACCTCTTGATAGTAAAATTTTACTGTAATTCTAACACCAGAGTAAAATTTTACTCTAATTTTCTCAAACAAAAAATAAAGCACTAGAACAAGAGTAAAATTTTACTCTCATTATCTGAAACAAAAAACAGAGCAATAGAACTAGAGTAAAATTTTACTCTGGTTCTGCCAAATGAAATTAGATAAAAAACAACAAAAATAAATTAAAAAAAAACAAACAAACCAACAAAAACAAAACAAATTAATCAACAAATCAACATATATAATTGAAAAGAAAAACTTCTAAAACTTGATCAACAATCACAAATCTCAATGAAAATAATACATGTGTTCAACAACACTCATATACACCATGGTTTTGAAAACCGGACCGGACCGGTCGGACCGTCGACCGGTCGGGGTTCCGGTCCGGAAATACCCCCTAAACCGGTCAAAGACGAAAACCGGTGTATTTAAGAGAAAAAATCAAGCGAATGAGCCGTGAACCGGTCGACCACGGCCGGTCCGACAGCTCTTTTTTTTTTTCTTTATTTTTTTTTCTTTTCTTTCTTTCTTTCTTATTTTATATATATATATATATATATATATATAATATAAGAATATAAGAAAATTTTAATTTGAAACTCTTTTTCAAGGGTCTCCTCTTGTGAGGAATCCCATTAAGAGTTTGATGAAATTATTGTAAAAGTCTTCATCTATTTATAAGAAAAAAACTCTTTCAAAAAAACTCAAGAAATCCATGTGGGATTCAATTAAATGTATTGGAGGGAATATTGAAATTTTGATATCCCTCCAAAAATTTTACTCTCCTTTCAATCAAATTATTTGAATTAAAATCATATGGAGGGAATATTAAATGTTTGATTTCATCTTCCAAAATTGAAATTAATAATATTTTAAAATATATTATTATATTTTTCAATAAAAAAAATATTAGGACAAATATTTAAGATAATTTAATATTTTTAATATTTTAATTTATAATTTTATTACTTATATTTTTATTTAAATATAATTTAAATATATTTATTACGTCACGGTTCGATTCCGGTTCAACCCGACGGTTGAACCGGTGACCCGTCCACCCGATCCCTTTTCCAGTTCGACCACCGGTCCGGTTTTTAAAACATTGATATACACAAATATATATATATATATATATACACATATTCAAAACTCAAATCTGTGTTTAAAAAAATATGTATAACCAAACAACTCCACCAGTACTCTTCTCTACGTGGTCGTCATTGTTGATCGCGCGTCGTTGCTGAACGATGTTGGAGAAATCAACAGAAAGATTGAAGTAGAGAGATATGACTTGGATATATTACTGTTGATCTCTCGAATTAAGGCAACGTTCTTGACGAGATTGTCAGGCATCTTCGACTGGTGATTCTCGTTAACCTATTGAATCAAAGCTCGATTCCAGAGGGAGCGGCGGAAGAGGATCGGACACTAGCAGCGTTGGCGAGGTCTGAAGCTTCCAGATCTGAAGCTTGAAGGAGTTAGAGAAAGGAGAAAGGGAGGAGAAAGACAGAGAAGGTGGGAGAGAGTGGGTGGAGAATGTGGAAAAATTTAGTTGAGAGTATAATAATATAATAAAATATTTAAATAATAAGTTTTGTCTTTTATGTAAGATTTTATAATTATGAGGGGTTTAGAAAGTATAATTTTTTTTTTAGTCCTTTTAAAAATGAAAGGAAGGTAAAAGGGGTTTATAGCTAAATTTTTCATTATTTTATGCTTACAAAAAATTACATTGATCAAATATTGGTAATTCCTTAATTAGAATACATTTTTATTAACAATTTATTTTTAAAAACATATTTACTATTGAAAAAATGTGTCCCAATTAAAGAATTATCTATATCCAATCAAATTAATTTTTTAACAAGTATAAAACACTCAAAGGGTCTACATATTTTGAACGGTTCGAATGATAAAAAAGCGACCTACTGTGACCCTCATCGACCTAAAGTACGTTGTAGTCACGTAGCTTCTCTCTCATATATATATATATATATATAAATTTTATAAATTACGCCAAACATGTCAACGATGAAATGTGCAAATAAAAAAGAAGACTGCTGATAACATCCCATTCAATGTATTTTTTAATTTTATGTATTTAATTTTTTAGAAATTGAGTTTTTTATTTTTTATTTTTAGTATTTTTTTACTTTTAATGAATATTTTTAAAATTTTAAACAATTTTATTAATTTTTTAGATGTACCTTACTTAGATGTATCTAAAAAGTAAAATATTTATAAAAAATAACAAATACACAGGAATACAAAAAATATATCAAATTATCGTATTTTTTAAAAATATTTTTAGTATTTAGTGAATTTTCTAAAATTTTTTTTTACAAATATTATACTTTTTAAGTGTATTAATGTTAGGTGTATCTAAAAATTAAAAAAATTGCTTAGAATATTAAAAAAATCCAATAAAAATAAAAAATAAAAAATTTTAATTTTTTAAAAAGTGAATTTTAAAAATTTAAACATCTCATCTCTCTCCCTCTAAACACGTTAAACTCAAGACCAATTCCTTTCCTATAACTCCTAAATAAATTTAGCATTTAAAATATATTTGAACAATAATGCTATTTCCTAATATATCATCTCTAAATGATCTCTAATAATGACATATTAATGTTAGACCTCCACATAATAGAATGTTTGACAAATCAAAATTTGACATTTGTCAGACACATCATTAAGAGTGATTTTTAAGAATGATAAATTAGGTATCTCAAATATTTTTTATAATAAAAAATAGTATTTTTAGACTACACTAAGAACTCTTTCAACAAGTATATTTTTTTAAAAATAAAATTATCAATTTTCTTGATACAAATACAATAAAATAAAAAATATACAATGATTGAATTGATCTAATTTTTTTCTTGAATGATATAAATGGAGGGCCTTACAAAATTTTTCATAAATGATATAAATAGAGGGCTTTAGAAAATGAACGGTTCAGATCATCAGCTCCATTGGCCTCTCTTGTTTGGATTTAAACTTGAGAGAGGTCTAATATTTTTTGTAAAAAATCAAAAACTCCTTCTTAAACATAATATTTTTTCACTTTATATTTTAGCAAAAAAAATCATTTCCCAAACAAGATCCAAAAAGGCATATTAAACTAAATCGGACCCTCTCCAATACTTTATTCATATAGCCATTATTCAGTAATTGATCTAAAAACCACATCAACTGCTTAATAAAAAAAAGTACCGGAGACAATCTCTTCCATTTTAAACCCAATCCCTTAGGCTAAAATCAAACGTTGACTATGCTTGACTTTACATGCTCTATGTCCAATGCAGTAATTTGTTAAAAAATCTGACTCATTGTTAAAATAAGAAATTAAAAAAAAATGAGAATGAAAAAAAGAACCCAGGTAAACATTTAAAAAATTAAGACTGTGTTTGGAGAAACTTTTAAAATATGATTCCATCATTTTTTCTGAATGCTTTATTTAGATAGAATGTTCTAAAATTAATTTCACCACAATTTTCAATTCTCTCTTCAGCAATGCTAGGGACCCCCAGTGGGGGTGACCCCCCAGTGCCACGTGTCGGCCTGGGGTTGGCTGAAATCAAAAAAAAAAAAAAAACTGTTTTTTGGGCCAATCACAGCAGACTCCCAGCACTCCCACCGGGGGTCCAAAGCTTTATTCTTCTCTCTTTAGAACCACATCATTATGGTATGACTTCAAACATGTCAATTCTCTCTCTCACTCGCTCACGCGTACACGTACATTGAACCTAAGACTAATACCAGTCCTATAAATTCCTAAATAAAATTAGAATTTAAATTTTTAAAATTTGGTATCCGTACAAAAAAAAATTCATATAGAATTTGGGATTGACAGTGACATTTTCAAAAGTACAAGTCACTATGATGACTTTTTTGTTACTCTAAAATGATTTTAAACTTAGGCTAAGTTTGAAAAGTTCTAAATAATCTATTTTTTTATCTTTTTTTTATTATATTATTTTTTTATTTTTTTATATATTTTTTTGTAAAAAGACAAAAAATACACTTATTTAGGTCATCTCAAATAACTCTTTATTACTTCCTCTGTCCTAAAATAATGGTCAATTTTAGAGAATTTAACTTTTTTTGGTAATACAATTATTGCTTTTGAAAAAAGTTAATTTTTCAAAATTATCCTTTTGATAATACATTTTTGGAGAATATCAATATTATAATTGCACTTTTCATATTGTTTATTAATTTAAAAGAAGGGCAAAATGGAAAATTTATATTATTTTTGTACTTGATTTTTGAAGAGGGATTAATATTTTGGGACAATAAAAAATGGAATAAGGGACTAATATTTTAGGATGGAGAGAGTATATTATTCTGTATTAATATTATATAAATTTCTTTTATTTGAATAGTATTATGCTAAATTTCTTTTTTAAATGGTGAAAACCAAGAAAAAATATTAAAAGAAAAAAAAAAGAAAAAAAAGAAGAGAAAGTACACCTTTAAACGAGTCAGATCAATCACAGATTTTTTCCAAACTCTCAGTCCAGGCCTAATTCTAGGCCGAATGGCTGGGCTTTTTAGGGCCTCATGATTATTTACTTTATTCGAAAATTCTAGTCAGCCACCACCCAAACAAAGCTTCAAACTTCAAAGAACTCGGCCCAAGCCAACAATGCGGTCTCAGTCTGGGTTGGCCCATTCCTAGCCCAGCCTACTAATTGGGCCTATCGGTCTCTGAATTAGGACCAATTACAACATTTAGAATTCCTCAATTGCCCATCGCGTGCCAATAACTTCATATATAAACTGCCAAGACTTCAAATTCATACAGAGCTTAAATCAAACATTTCAAGCACAAAAAAACAGATTCAAAATTTCAATCAATTTCTCAAAAAAAATTCGAATTCGAATATCAATCTCTTCATCATCAATCACAGTTCGATTCAAATCTCAAAGGTTTCAAGTGTTGGTTCGATTAAATGAAGTTGAAGATCAACAAGGCTTGCGATCACAACTCCATTTCAATTCTTCCTCCTCACGCAAGGTTCAATTCGATCACAAAATCTCTTCAAATTCTACGTTCTATATGCAATTTCACACACAGAGACATGCAAATTGTTGTGCTGAACTTTGTGTTGATTGTTTCGGTGAAGATTTGAGAGGAGATCGAGCACTATACTGAACGGAATGGACCAGGGTCGATCACAGCCATCGTAGTAGTCATTTTCACAGGGAGTTTCGTCTCAGCATGGAATGTTTTCTCAGCTCTTGCAAAATTCTCTATGAGATCGTGACAAACGATCAGGTTCTCTATCATTTTCTCTACTTTTAAAAGAGCAAAACAAAAAGAAAAAGAAAAAAAGAAGCTAACGATGATTAAGGCCTCATTTAACAAGTGAATATTTTAGTCTAAAAGTTAAAAAGTTACTAAAAAAATTAAAAAGTTAACAACCTATACCAATGTTGGAAAATTGGGTTTTGATCCATAGTTTTTGGCAAAGTTTAAGCCAAAATAAAAGTGGGACCAATATCCATTTTTAGGTGGGTCCGAGTAATAACGTGTAATGTGCCATATGGTGATCAATACCTTGAAGTTGGTTTGTGTAGACACCCAATTTTTGACCGACCTTAAGACTCAGACGTCACCGGTTGAGCGCTCGGTGATATTGCATACTGTGCTTGTTGAAGTCGAGTCACGCGGCGTGCCTGCCTCCGGACTTAGAACCATCTTCTACCTTGTCTCGGTTTGCGAACCGTGCTCGGTTTCAGTATTTTCTTTCCCGAGGAAGAGTGGTCCGTAGACTATCTCCGGTGGCCGTGAGCTACGTTTCGTGGCAGAGGCCATTTTGCCCATTTCGGAGCGGTTCCGGTTTTGGGCCGTCGGGCCTCGGGACCGCCCAACCATCTCCGAGTTCTCGGTTTTTGGCATGTGCCTCTGTTTTTAGTGTTAGGGACCTTTGGGGCCCCTGATGCCGCCGCGGCGAACACCACTTAGGTGCGGCGACCCATTTCGGGACCCCAAACCGCGCGGTTTTGGTCCCGAAATTCATTGCATCGGCCTTCTCCGGTTTTGGCGGAGACCTCTGTTTTAATATTTCGAGAACCACAGGGCCCCGATGCCCGTGGCCGTATGCCACTTCGGTGCTCATAGGTTTCGGGACCCCAAATTGGCGGTTTTGGTCGAGCATTCATTTCGCATCCATTTTCTCCGGTTTTGGCGGTACCTCTGTTTTGTCATTCCAGAGGACACTGGGGTCGCGGATACCCGCCGATCTTTGAACACCACTTCCGGCACTGCGGCCCATTTCGGGATCCCGATTTGCTCGGTTTTGGCCCGACGTTCATTTCTCATTAGTTTTGTTCAAACTTGGCGGTACCTCTGTTTCAACATCGGGAAGATCCTTTGGGGGTGGGAGGCCGCAATTATCCCAGATAATCAGTTTGCTCCTCGAGCCCATTTTGCTCACTTCCGGGCCAATGTTGAACACCCTAGGGATATTTTCTTCCAACCAAAGCTACATATCTGTGATGAGGGCATCTAGGAGGACCCTAAGGGTTGGTGGTCGGCCAGAAATTCAGGGTTTCATTTTTGGGCCTCTCCTTCAAGCTCTATGTTGTGGCTCCTGCTTCAGTGTTGCCAATTTCCGACCTTGGAACCTTGTTCTACACATCTTGGAGGACACAAAAAGTTGGTGGTCGGCCAGCAATTGTTGGTTTCATTTTTGGGCCTCTCCTTCAAGCTCTATGTTGTGACTTCTGCTTCAGCGTTGCCAGATTCCGACCCTAGGACCTTATTCTACACACTTGGGAGGACACTTTGGCATGGTGGTCGGCCAGAAAATCCTCACTTCATTTTTTGGTGGTGGCTGGCCGGCCATGGTGGGTGGCTGGCCGACCAGGTGGGGTGGCCGGCCGGCCACCTCCTAAATTTACTGGCCCGGCTTCACTTTGCTGTCCAATTTGTCAGGGACATCTTCCAACATATCCCGGGGCATCTGGGAGATATTTCGGGAGGGAAAGATTGGGTGCTTTCCCTCCCCTTTTACACCCCATTTCTTGTCTATTTGAAGGGCCCTCCCTCTCCTTCTTCAAGGTTGGAAAAAATTGTCTCAAGAGATCATCTTCAAATTCCTCCATTTTCATAGCTCAAAACCTCAAAAAGCTTCTAAGTCCCTAGGTCTTCTCTTCATCAACACCTAGCCTCACCATCCCTACTACCATTCCAGCAGCTAGGAAGTGAATTTCAGAGGTTGAGAAGCTACAAATCAAAGCCAAGAATCAAAGAAAGACAAGTCTTCAAGGGTAAGTCTTCAAAACCAACTTTTAGGGCTTTTTCTTGATTCATTTCTATACTCCAATTGGTTGAGAATTGGGGCTCCGACCCCTACTTATTTTGTGCTTGTTTTAAGCCCCTCTACAACTTTGTAGAAGGGCTCAACTTCATTTGAGGCTTCTATGATATACTTGTTTCAATACCTAGCTTTTATGCCATTATCTTGCATGCTAGTTTAGGCCTATTTCATTTTGTTTTTAGGGGTCCGACCCCTACTGGTTTTGTGCTCATTTTGAGCCCCTCTACAACATTGTAGAAGGGCTCAACTTCATTTGGCCATTGTATCCACCACTTCCTTCAAATTCCATCAAGTGTGCCCATTTTTGTATGCAACTTTTGACCTATTTCTATTTGTTTTTGGGACTTCGACCCCTACTGACTTTGGTCTTATTTTGATCCCCTTTACACATTTCATGAGGAAAATTTTGTCATTTGGTGCTTTCTTTGCATGACTCTTGTTATAGCCTCTTTCGAGCTCCATTTTTGCATGGAATTGTTAGCATGATTTTATTCTGATTTTGAGGATGTCATCTTCTGTAATTGTGCTTATTTTTAGCTCATCTTCAATGTTGTAGAAGGAAGTTTGTCCATTTGGGGTTTGCATATGTCACTTGTCTCAATACTCCTCTTTTGGCCACTAACTTTGCATGCTATTGTTGATCTATCTATGCTTGCATTTTGGCCATGTTTGTTACTGAAAAATGCCATATTTGGGACTGCCTTGCTACTGTTCTTGCTGCCATGATCATATTTTGCATGTATGGCATGGCTATAGGCCATTCGGGCTTAATTTCACACTTCGGGATGAATGCATGCTTCGAGTGTCATGTCGAATTGTTTCGGAGCTGTTTTCCTCTTTATTTAGGTGCTGAAGTTCCTATTCCAGACTAGCATATCATTTCCCATGCCATTTGTATCATTTTTGCATTGCCTCGGTATGGCACGCACTTCGAGGCACCTCGCACTTATCATTCCATGACCTATGTGGCGTGGTGAGGCTATCTCATGTTGGCATAAGCCCAATTTGCATTTTCATGCTTCTACATCATTGCCCGATTTGCGTGTCCGGACACGCGTTTCAGCGACTTTGTTTTATCCGGCGGCCTCCTATGTGAGTGGTGAGGCTCTCCCATGTTGGTGTAAGCCCATCGTTGCATTCCGTATGCCATCTCGTCTCATTTATATCATCGCCTCGGTTTGCGTGTCGCGGGCACGCATTTCGGCTGCCGATTTTATCCAATTTTATTCTTTCATCATCGCCTCGATTTGCGCGCTGTGGGCACGCGTTTGGCTGCCGGTTTTATCCGATTTTCATTCTTTCATCATCGCCTCGATTTGCGCGCCTGTGGGCACGCGTTTCGAGGCACTTCGGTTTTATCCGATTTTCATTCTTACATCATCGCCTCGATTTGCGCGCCTGTGGGCACGCGTTTCGAGGCACTTTGGTTGTATTCGATTTTCTCATTTCATCATCGCCTCGGTTTGCGTGCCTGTGGGTGCGCGTTTCGAGGCACTTCGATTGTATCCGGTTTCCATTTTGTCATCGCCTCGGTTTGCGTGCCCGTGTGCACGCATTTCGAGGCACTCTGTTTTATCCGCTTTGCATTTCATGCCATCGCCTCGGTTTTGCGTGCCAGCAGCGCTTTTCATTTCATCTCATTTTCACGACATTGTGCATACTAGGTTGTATCTTAGATTGCATTCATGCATTACCTCGGTTATGCGTGCACGATTTCGAGGTTACTCATTTTCATGGCATTGTGCATGCTATATTACATGTTAGTTACATTCCATGCATATCATGCATATCACGAAACGAGGTACATTACGTATCCGAGTGACGTCTCATTCCCGATCTACGATACTCCGGATTACCCATGATGGAGTTAGGCTTTGTTATCGCATTCATCTGTATTCATCCCTATATTGAGTTGTGCAATCCGATTCCTCGGCCATCATGCATCGAGATGCGTGATTGGTGGCACGAGGATCGAGGCATGCATATATTTGTGAAATACATTGCTATGCCCCTTTTCCTGCTCTCTGTTACAGCAAAACCGAGGATCAACAACTTTCCGGAGTCCGGCGCGCATTCCGAGAAACATTGCGAACAGAGGCTAATCGGGGCATCCCAGTGGATTTCCGCGCCAGGCAGCCCAACATGCATCATCCGAAGCAAAGCGGGTCCACGGCTTGCATGCGATTCTGATTTTTAGTTTAATTTGTTAATTAATTAGAAATCTGTAATATTCTTTATTTATTTGTATTATTATTTATTCAGACCCTCTGCGCGAGGGCAATGTTGTAATAAGGGTGTGTGAGTGTGATGTATGTCTTCCAACCCCCATTTCTTTCTCCCTTTTATTTACCTGCTTACGATGGTTAGATATAGGGCATATTTCAATTAGCATAACAGTATGACAGCATGTTTGTATCATTCATCTGTATTGCACGCACCGGGCTCGGCGCACCATACAAACTGCATCTGTATTTCGATTCCAAATTGAATATATGATAGCTGTTGCATCTCACATGCCATCTTTAGAATAGCCGAGCCTACTATAGTTGCATTTTGCATGTGTTGCATTAGGCATTACAGTATACTTAGGATCATGCATGATTTCTAATCGTTTTCCTGTTTTGGCTTGGAGTACTCGGTAAGTTTTATGCTTTAGCATCCTTGCATGCGTGTGAGTGCTGCCATGATAGCATGCTTACCATGAGGCTAAATGCTTATGTGATATAACTGCCTTGAATGCCTGTGGGTGGAGGTTGAGTTATCTGAATTGGGATAATTCATCGACTGTTTGTTTTAAGCCCACTAGATAGTGGCAAAATCATGTTTTCTTAAGCCCACTCGAGGGTGGCAAATCCGCATTTTAGCCTACCTGCGGGTAGCACCTTCACACCATTTTCAAACAAACAAACATGAAATGTTTTGTCCCAATTCGAGCAGCCGATCTATACTTGTTTCTTTGCGAGCATCACATAGTAACCTAGGCTAAATAAACCGGATAAGAACACACAATGTTTTCAAAGCAAGATATCATGGTTAGTAGAGGCCGGTTTTTGACCGGGCGAGAGGGGGTGCTCACGATGTGACCTTCCCTAATCGTACCCAAGTTCCCGAGCCAACTTTGGTGATGACGGACACGTGGCCTTTCGGCACCGAGTCAGGGTTTCCTAAATTTTCCATTTTAAAATATTTAGGTGGCGACTCTGTTATCTGGCAAAGCAGTCCATGTTTGGCACTTCTTTCAAAAAATCTGTTTTCCTTCAAAACGATTTGCCGGATTTGGACTCTTTGGTTCAAGATTTAGAACCGCAACACAAAATCGAGTCCGAATCAGAGTGAGGCCCCATGAGCGTTATTCTGATTCTGGCGACTCATTGGGGACTTAGAGAACTTGACTTGAACTCATGATATCTGGTTTTGACTACGCTTGTGTGTTTCTTTGCATTGCATTTGCATTGGTGCGCCTAGGACACCGTGTTTGCCATATGCCATTCCGACGATTTCTTGGGAGGCTTGTCTTGTCAAGTCATGTCCATAAGGGATCGGCTCTGGGCTCTGACGATGGGACCACGACCCCCGGTTTTACTGGGGCACCCTTTCTGACCATTCGACCTAGTGCATATTCGGATCCATAGTGACCATTCCAAACTAGGACAGGTTGCTTACCCGATATAGGTTGTTTGAAGCCGCTGTGTGCGTAGTGAAACCCTAGCTCTTGACAAAATAGGACAGGGACACCCTACCCCAACATAGGGGGGTTTTGGCTCTCACTTATGCTATGTGCTTGTTAGAGTGTGCCTCTACAGAATGCATGTGTCAAGATGAGTTTGGGCATCAGGCCTGCGGGCATCAGTTTTTGAATTTGGGAATCAGGCCTGCGGGCATTATCCAGTATTTGGGAATCAGTTGTCCGCGGATATCGATTGATTTATCGTAAGCGGATCTGAGAATATTGACGTATTTGAGGGCGATGTATATGACTTACCAAGCGTGTGTTGTTGTATACATTGTGTGTGGTGTATTCAATATAAGCCGTTATCTTTGCCGTTTTATTTACGGTTATTTATTTCTTTTTCGCTTTGTTTATCTTTTGCTAGGACGGTTTGTAGCACAATTGCTTCCGAACCGTCGATACCCCCAAGCAATACGGACACGAGGTCGCCGACTAACCGATCCGAGGATCTAGTTGACGGACATCGATGTTTCACTCACTACCCCTGTTATCGAGAAGGAGGCGAAGGCCTGATATATCGAGCACGAATCACGAGCAATGATCTACTATAGTGTCGAGATAGTCGGGTTGAGCTTCTGTTTACGCTATAGAGATACACTGCGGTTTTCAAATGGAACAACAGAATACAACTATGGAGGCGATGATCGCGGATGATAAAAGCATGAAGCAAATGCAAGATGATGCTATCCGCCAGGGAATTTTCATAACAACGGGCCGTCATGGCCCATGATCTGAGTTGATCACCGATTACAGCAATGACGCGTCTGCTTCAAATCAGGCTCCTCCTCCACCCGGGGCCCCATTACCTGAACAACTACCTGGCCAGAATGCCCCTCCAAACCCTCAAAATGCCCAGGCTGCCCAGAATATCCTCCCGAATCAACAGAACATTCTGCCAAACCCCCCAAACATTCAAGAGGACACGGGTCTTCCAACGGGGCTGGCTCCGCCCCCGCTTCTACCACAACTGTCCAAAAACATTACCCCTAACCACCCGGACTCTCCATTTGAGTTCGAGGTAGACCAGACAGCTCTGAAATTGAGCAAGTTGGAGAAGCTCTTTAAGAAGTCTCAAGGGGTGAAGGCCATCCCAGATATTGAAGACGGCTATACTGATGTGGCCGTGACTCTGCCGGATAGATTTAAGATGCCCCAGATCGATCGCTTTGATGGATCCGGGGATCCTATGGTTCACCTCCGGCTATTCTCAGACGTTCTAAGACCAATGGGCCTAACCCGACCGCAAAAGCTTTCTTTGTTCGGTCGAACTCTGTCGGGTGTGGCATCCACTTGGTATTCAAAGCTGGAAGATCAGGTGAAGATAAACTGGGATGAGATGGCCGAGGCCTTCGTGGCACAATATTCATACAACACGCAGATCGAGATCACAACTCGTGATCTCGAGACAACCAGGCAAGAACAGAAAGAGAGTTTCTCTGATTTTGTAACCCGGTGGAGGGCGAAGGCATCGATGATGACCTTAAGGCCAACTGACAGAGATCAAATACGGATGATTGTGCGCAATCTCGGTGGCATTAATGAAGAAGATGATTGTAGTTCCCTTCCCAACTTTCGCAGATCTGCATGATATGGGGATGCAAATAGAGGATGCGATGAAACAGGGTCTGTTTGACCAAGATCGGGATCAACCCCGGAGAACATTTAACCGGAATACCAATGCAGGCCCGAGTGGCTCTTCCAATACAAGAACTTCAGAGGTCGGAATGGTCACCACCAATCCCCCTCCCCAACCGAGGTCCGCAGCGGCCACACCTTTTTCTGATGCCTCTGGGAGGCGAGAATCAAGCCCAAGATACCAACCCGGGGGTCAACGAACCTTCTCCCACTCTATATGCCTTTGTCTAAAGTCCTCGGGGTTCTAGTCGAGAAAGGGGCACCAAACCCTTGGAACCGGGCCTCTACCGAATCCACTCCTTCCCATAACTTGACCAAATATTGCCAATACCACCATGACATGGTCATGACACCGACCAATGCTAGGTACCGCGTCATGAGATTCAAGATCTCATTGACAAAAACATCATTCTACCTCCCCAAGGACCCAACGTCACAAACAACCCACTCCCCAAACACAACCAAGATCCACCAAAAGAGTCAACCTCATCCATCTGGGTCGCTTCATATGATCCCGGTATCTATACTCCTCCCACCTACCCAAGCCAGAGGTGATCCTCCCCGATAGCGGACTTGTGCATGATGGACACCTCTACACCCCAACTCGAGCCAAAGGTGGTGACCACCGAGGATGGAGCAGGCGAGCTTGAGGAGAGCAAAACAGTTGAATCTGGGGTGGAGCTATCTGAGAATTTAGCTGGCAGAGCTTATGATCCGAGTGGATATATCTTGTCAATGAGCCGTCTAAAATTTGAGTATGGGGTTCTTGGAAGAAATTTGAGTTGTGTATGATCCGGGGGGACAAGCTTGAATCAGCGGGGGATGATTTGACTGCGGTGGAAGAGGACTTCGCCAACCTTCAATTCTACGAGCAGGAATCAGGGGATGCATCGATTAACTGGTTCGAAGATGAGGAGTCAGCAGAAGTCGTCGGGTGGTTGGATGATCAGCCTGATATTGTACCATTTGTGGCCGGAAGGGCCGAGGATCAGATTACATTGCCGGAGAGCGCCGGTACGAAGAATTTCGCTCAGGAACGAAACATTTTGAGAACCGCACAGTTGTTGCTGGAGGAACAAGAAAAGAGATGGGACTCTGAGAGAGCCCGAAAAGCAAAGAACCATGAGGAAGTTGAGAGTACTGCAGGGCACGAAGACTGAACATCTTTGTGAGCATGAGGAATGAAATGCGAGAGCACAAACAAGCGAGAACCAGACAGATGCTCGCTAGACGCTAATGGAATGTGGTGGAAAGATGACGACTTGTATCTTGCCCACACAGACGAAGACTGGGCAGGTGGCCAACCGGACAGTACCTGGTACCTCGAGGAGGTAGACCATATGACTAGAAGTGGGTGGTATTTCAAGCCCCCACACCTTGATCAACCCGAGGCATCAGGGAAAGATAAGGAGGGAGAAAGCGAAGAAGCAAGTGGAAGAAGAGGCATCTTGAAGCGGCTAAAAGAAAATCTGTGAACATCTCCATCTGGGGACTGCTTATGGCTTCGAGGGTGCACCGGCAGGCTGTCTTATCTGCCATGGACAGAGCGAAACTTTCCATCGAAACTACGCCGGAACAACTAGTTGGTTTGGTCTTCCCGGGAGGAGGTTCCCCGGCATTGACCTTCTGGACAAAGAATTGCCGCCGAGGCGTGGATCATAACAGACCACTCTACATCTCCGTAGAATGCAGGGACAAATGGATTCCGGTGGTGCTTGTTGACACCGGGTCCGCTATCAATGTCTGTCCGGCCAGAACGGCGTATGCAATTGGGTTAAAGCCTGCGGACTTCACACCGACTACTCAAGTAATCAGAGCATATGATAATACAAGCAGGGATGTCCTGGGGACAGTGAAAATCCAAACCAAGATTGGGCCTGGACAACACGAAATAGATTTTCATGTCTTGGAGGTCCCTGCATCTTTCAACATGCTTTTAGGCGACCACAGTTGCATCAGGTGAAGGCCGTTTCATCTACTCTGCATCAAATGGTGAAATACCCCTATGGAAAGGGAGTAGCCATTGTTTTTGGGAACTCATCAATCCATCCCCCTCCAGAGGTATCTACGCCAGTCCTGGAGATTGAACACGGCATGGAGGACATGTTTATATCGGGATTTACCTTGGCTGAGGCCTGGGTGGTACAAAACATTATGGCTGTGAATGAGGGTTTGTATGTCAGCGCTCAAGCCGTATACCTCATGAATAAGCTACAACATATCCCGGGGATGGGATTGGGAAGAAGCGGCAGGAAAGGAGTCGCTGCGTTGGCCGAAGTGCCACATAATCCACATACCTTTGGATTGGGTTATCTGCCCACCAAAGAAGACTGGGCAAGAAAAGGAAAGGAAATGGCCGGCGGGCGAGCTAGGAAGCCTTTTGATCTAATGCATAGGCCCATCTGGGGTACCCTGAACGGACGCTTCGTCCGGGAGGGGGAAGATTTTCCATTTTGCGGCTTCCCAGAACCATGGTTGAACGCAGAGGGGAAGCGCGTACCAGGTTTCGAAATCTTTTTCGACTTGCAACTATCCGGGGATGACGTTGCCGAAGAGCAGACAGACCCAACAACTGAGACTGAGCGGAATAAGGCAGTGAGTCCTGAGGGCACTGAATTGGAAATGGGGGTAGCACTGGCATGTCTCCTCTTTGATCCTCCGTCGACCAGATTGCTGGGAATAACGTCGCGGTTTCCGTGATTGGAGATGAAAGCAGTGCGAGCCAACCAGCTGACCATCTTGGGCGATCGATCGCACCCTCGCCACTTGGCGATGCGAGGAGGATTCTTATCCAGCGATTAAGGTCGGTAGTGAGTGAGTCTGATTCCACCGAGTCTTCGAGTCGGAATCGAGTTCAGCTCGGTGAGTCCGAAGTCTGGTACTCTGAGGTGTCAACCGGATGCCTGATCTGTCCAGGTCGTCTTTTTCCTTTTCTTTTGAGTCTGTTGTAACGGAAGAATTGGACGATTTGGATGCACTTAATGAGAACGAGGTGAATGTGGTTTCCGAGTACTTTTCTGTGCCCCTAATTTATTGTTTAAATCAGGACTTTCAAAATTTTGATCAAAACGACGAGGACGAAGTTCCTCCGGTTTTGCAACGACTAATTGAGCAAGAGCAAGAGAGGTTTGTTAAATCCTTAATGGATGAAATCATTTCTGTGAATATTGGTACTGAGGAGGACCCGGTGGTCCAGATCGGGTCCACGTTGTCTTCGAGGAACGCGGCGCTTAGTCGCTTTATTAAAAGATTTCAAAGATGTTTTCGCGTGGTCCTACGAAGACATGCCCGGAATCGATCCCGAGATTGTCTGACATCGGATCCCCTTGACCCGAGGCCCGACCTATCAGCGAAGCTTCGAAGGATCCGCGGATTGGGCTCTCAAGATCAAAGAAGAGGTCACCAAGCAAATTGACGCAGCTTCTGCTAGTATCGAATATCCCACTTGGTTGGCCAACATAGTGCGGTCTTAGAAGAAAGATGGCGGGATCCGGGTGTCGTAGACTTGAGGATTTGAGCGAGCTAGTCCGAAGGGCGACTTTCCTGCCACACATTGATGAGCTAGTGGACTTTCTGCAGGGCATGCTGCTTGCTCGTTCATGGATGGCTTCTCGGGTTATAACAGTTGTGATGGCACCAGAGACGAGAAAAAGGCGCATTCGCCACCGGTAGAACATCTGCTATCGGGTAATGCCGTTTGGGTTGAAAAACTTTGGGGCTACTTATCAACGCGACCACAATATTACGATATGATCCACAAAGAGGTTGAGGTGTCGTGGGCGACATGATTGTCAAGTCCAAAGAAAGGGCCACTACCGCCTTGCAAGTTTTTCCAAAGGATCGGGAATTCAGTTGCGGTTAAACCCTCGAAATGCGTTTGGTGTTACTGGAAAAATCTGGGGTTTCGATTACACAAAGGGCATCGAGGTCGACCCTTCCAAAATCAAGGCCATCTTAGAAATGCCACCACCAAGGACCTGAAAAGAGGTGCGAGGCTTTACGGGTAAAGTGCAATTCATAAGACGGTTTATTTCAAAACTAACCTTGACTTGTGAACCACTTTTTGGCCTCTGAAGAAAGGAAAGAAGTTCCAATGGGGCCGATGCCAAGTTGCATTTGAGCAGTTAAAGAATATCTCTGAGAACCCACCCGTTTTATCACCACCAGAATCAGGGAAACCGTTGATTTTGTACCTGTCAGTGACTGAGACCACGATGGGTTGCATGCTTGCACAAGAATCAGAAGATAGGGTGGAGAAAGCCATCTATTATTTGAGCAAGAAAATGCTAGAGTATGAAACCCGGTATACGCCGCTGGAAAAGGCTTGCTTAGCTCTGGTATGGGCTACCAGGAAGTTGCGGCACTACTTGTTAGCTCACTCTGTAATGTTGGTTTCACGACTTGATCCCATCAAATATCTTTTTGAGAAACCAGCGCTTACGGGTAGGCTAGCTCGTTGGTTGCTGTTGCTCTCCGAATTTGATCTCACATATGTGACGCGCAAGTCAGTAAAGGGCAGAGCAATAGCAGAGTTCCTTGCCGACCATCCGGTTGAGGGGGATGAAGCAGTTGAGTACCTATTCCCAGATGAAGCAATTCTGCATATCGACGAGGAAAGTTGGACAATGTACTTTGACGGAGAGTCAAATCAACATGGGTATGGGATAGGAGTGTTGCTGATAGCACCCGACAATTCCCGTATCCCTCTAGCCTTCAAACTCCGTTTCAAAGTCTCAAATAACGAAGCAGAATCTGGCGTGCATTCTGGTATGGGCGACCACGGAATTAGGGGCGGACGGCAATTTGGGCGTCATCGGAGATTCGAATCTTGTTGTGTCTCAAGCTAAAGGAGACTGGAAAGTAAAAGAAGAAAATATGATGTTGTATCACCAAACCTTGGATTTGCTGATTCCTCGGTTTGAGAAGCTGAATTTCGCTCATCTACTAAGAGAGAACACCAAGATCGCGGCCCCCTTAGCAACTCTATCATCAATGATAGACATTCCGTGTGGAGTCCGGATGCGTCCGGTCATTATTGACCAGAAATTTGCACCTGCTTATGAGTCAATTGCGGCCATAGATGAAGTTCAGGACGAACACCCCTGGTACTACGACATCTGGAACTTTTTGGAGAAAGAAGTATACCCGCCAGGGGTAAATGCCAAAGACAAGAGGGCAATCAGAAGAATGTCAGTCCAGTTCATCATCTGCGGGGGTAAACTGTATAGAAGAGGTCATCTGGGAATGCATAAACTGTGTGTTGATGCTGAAGAGTCCAAACGTCTGATGGAAGCCATCCACGGGGGTGAATGCGGTGCACATATGAATGGGGTGATGTTGGCTAGGAAGATCCTTAGGCAAGGTTATTATTGGTCCACCATGGAGGAGGATTGTATCGGTTTCGTCAGGCGATGCCACAAATGTCAGATTCATGCAAATCGCATGAACATTCCGCCGTCCAAAGCTGTACAACATGACTTCGCCATGGCCTTTTTCTGTCTGGGGAATTGATGTGATCGAGAATTTATTCGCCGAAGAATCGAACGGGCATGAGTTCATCCTCGTGGCGATAGATTATTTCACGAAGTGGGTTGAGGCCCAATCTTACGCGATGTTGAAAGCTTCACGTTGCAAAATTCATCGAAACAACATTATCTGTCGCTCTGAGTCCCAAATGAAATAGTTTACAATGGTTCCCATTTCAAGAAGGAGGTGATTGACTTGTTGGAGAAATACAACGTGGCTTTTCATAAGTCGTCTACTTACGGCCGCAAACCAACGGAGGCGATTGAGGCCGCCAACAAGAACATCAAGCGCATACTACGAAGATGGTGGAAACCTATCGGGTGGCGGATAAGGCCATTTGCTCTGTGAGACTCTGAGGACTTCGTCGAGAACTTCTCTTTGGGGCGACTCCGTACTCATTAGTCTCACGGGATGGAGGCCGTTCTACCTCGAGATTGAGGTTCCGTCATTGAGAGTATTGGCGAGTGCCGATAAGCGGCAGTTAGCGGCAGAATAGATTTGAAGAACTCATGCTCTTTGATGAAAGGAGATTGAAAGCACTGTACCACGTTCAGGGTTATCAACGCAGAATCGCTCGGGCTTGTAACAAGAAGGTTAAGTCCAGGAATTTAAAAGGAGGAGATTTAGTACTCAAGGACAACCGAGCTCTATCCACGACCCAAGGGCAAGTTCGGACCCAATTGGATGGTCCTTACATCATCAAGTCAATGCAGTGGTGGGCGTGGTTACGATGGATCTAGATGGCTTGGAGTTTTCCCAACCGATCAATATGGACAAGTTGAAGAAATATTATCCTGAGAGGCTCGCTGGGCGAAAACCGAAAAAGGCGACCTAGGCAAAACTTCGAGCATAGAAAATTTGAAAATTATAAAAGCGAGCTCATGGTGAAAACCCGCAAAGGGCGGCCTTGGCAAAAGTTAGAGCGCAAAAGGAGAGCAAAAACACTCGAGCGAACCTGAGCCTGAACTACGTAAGACTTGATTCCCATCTTTGGGATACGTAGGCAGCTTCATCTTGAAGTTCAGTCATAATCTTTTCCCCGATCAACTTTGTCCATTTTTGATCATCTCAGTCATCTTTATTCATCAGCATCTATTGTGATCTCCGGTACAGTGCTATGCAAACTAGGGGCAACTTTCCGTTGCAATGGAGTGTTGCGGCATCATCCAGACTAGGGGCAACTTTCCGTTGCCACACTTTGCCGAAGCACCTTTTCAAACTAGGGGCAACTTTCCAGTTGCTAGGATTCGGGGTTGTGTATCTCAGTGATTTGGCGTGTCGATTCGATCCATATCGAAAATAGTTTTGAAAAGTTTTCATAAAAGTTGACTTTGTTCAAATTAATCTTTTCACAACTAAGACCATTTTTGGACCAAAAGCGGAGAATTTTCAGTACCACAACCTTCAATTTCATTGATTTCAAAACAGAGTTCTTCTGCTCTTGCATACAATTGAAGTTGCTTTTTATCACATTCATAAAGAAAACTTTGAAAGTACTAATAAAGCAATAAATCTGGGGCATAGTCTAGTCAGGTGTCCCTGCGCCCCCTCCCAGAGCTAGTCGAAGCTTCAGATGCCAACTTAGGCCCAACTTGTATGACCGAATCGCGAGTGCGAATGGGAAATAAAATATCTGATGAGTCAAGCCGTCGACGGATCGGTATCTGGAACATCTTTGTAGCTCATATTTGAAAAGATTAAGCGAGGGCGGCGCCATGCAATGCGATCTGGCGACAAGTTCGCATCCATTGAACCACCGGCTCTCATCGGGAGCATTAACTAGGCGTTCTTAGAAAAGTAGCCGCAATTTGAATAGGCGGGCAAGAGTCCACAACTTGCAACTTCTCCGTCAACCATATACGGGGAGGGATGAAAAATGAGAGAATAAAGAATAGAGAGATGTGCGACGAGAGAAAAGTAAGATAAGGGTTTTGCGAGAAAAGTCGAGCCCGAGGGTCGAGTGATGTAAGCAAATACAAGTGAGCTTGGGTGGGAAACATTACCTATAGCAGTAGTGGACTCCCCGCAAATCTGGTTGTCTCCCGGCAGTAGAAGGCATCCAGGCCTATCAATTTTGGATACACTCCATCATCCAGATAGTCCATCCGAAGTACATCGCGTTATATTTTTGCTTATCGAGTTGTTGTTTTTGCTTATTGAGTTGTAAGTTTTGTCGAGCTGTCGCGTTTTGCGTTTTGAGTTGTTACTTTTTGATTACACAATTTTGTTAAGTCTTGTCTATTGAGTCGTTAACATTATTGTACTTTGTTTATCGAGTTGTAAACTCGCTGAGATTCTGTTTTGTTTCTTAGTGAGTCGTTTTGTTTTGCTTTGTTGCGTCGGTTCCCTACCTAACCCGGTAAATACATGAGGCGCATTTCCATTCAATTCCATTTTGTGCAAAATAATGCGATGCGATGCTGAGAATTTCAAATACAACATCTTTTCAAAAGCTGTTTCATTTCATCATGTCTTACAACAATAAAGGTACAAGTTTAACAGAAAATAAAACTGCCTAACAATGTGCAAAGTGCTACAAACTACTAGCTAAAAAGTAGAATAAAGCAGGAAATAAACATCAGTGCCCTCGGGAGCGAGAAGGGGGAGGTCCCCTCATCCTCTTCTGCGGGATAATCTCTACATCATCATCACCATCTGGATCGGAGCTGTCATCCTCCGGATCCCCCTCGAGCTAAATCCCACTCCGGAGCCGAGAGGAGCCTCCCTCTCGAGAGATGTCTCGATATGTGGCTGCGACCACCTCCTCCTCGTCATCCTCAACAATGGATGCCTGCGTCTGCGAGCGACCCTCCTCCTTGACTCCTCGATGAGACTGGATGGCCCAGCTCCTCCAGTACCTCGCTGGTAGGTCTAGCACCTCGACCTCTCTGAGAGGGCCCGGTGGCTGGCGTGATGAAGCATATATGGGAGGCATCTGAAGATGCAAAGTGCAATACATCAGTTCAAGCATAAAAAGCGGTGTAAATCTGAGAATGTGAGAAGGGTGTGTGTCAGATGTGCTCTACACAGTCTATCAATACAGCAGAAGGTCTAAAGCTAGAGTAGTATCAGAAACATGCTAGTACAGGGAAAATGAAGAGTACCTCTACACCCACGATGCTCATCTGCGTCTCCCTCCCAAGGATCATGCCCTCGAATGTGGCTAGCATCGGCGGCTCGTCCGTATATTCAGCGAGGTCAAATACAAATGCAAAACTATCAGTAACGGAATCAATGTTCAAATATCTGACTGATAAATCAAAGCTGAAAAACATACCGGGGGCGAGTCAGGGTCTCTAACATATCTGTGATCGGAGAGGAGGCTCTAGCGGAATCTGGTAAGGCGTCCCAAATCGCCAGTTCGTCAACTTCGATCGGCATGTCGGCCACCTGGATGATCAAGTCGGAGGATCGGAGGATCGGCGCCCCCACCTCTGGATGTGCGGTCTTGCTAGAAGAAGGATATTCGTAGCATGGGCGACTTCGAAGATGGTGCGCCCGATGAACCTCCGTCTGGAGCCCGCAAGGGGCATCAAATATATGCGGCGGTAGGTGGCGTAGTTCCCATCGAGATGATGCAACAAAGCATCATCGCCTGCATACCTTTTCGACCTCCTCGGGGATAATCTATCGGCGATCGCGCATGGTGTGCGGAGCCTGGCAGAGTGTCACGAGAATTGCCCCCATATCGGCGTTCCCGAGAACCAAACCACATTGGTCCCTCGGCGAGGAATCTATACTGACAACAACTCGGCGCTCCAGGGTACTGAGTCTCGAGCTCGTCGAAGCGCTTAAGGCGCGGTGATCTGTGGATAACCAGTGTACAAATCAATCAGAAATCAGATATACAGAGCAGATCAAAGATGAAAATAAAAGGAACTGAGAGTTCAAGCAATACCTCTGTCGCTCGAACAGTATCAAAGTATCGTCGTAGAGAGGAGAGAGTCTCTCGAGGCCTCGCCAGATGCTCGCCCTCAAACATCAATGAATACGGAGTCGTCGGAGGCCCTGCCACCTCCATCTCCGGAGCCAATGTGGGAAAGTACACATACACCCACAGCTGAGAAAAGCAATGCAGAATATGAGTACAAAGTGCTAAAGGCAGAATACAGAATGCAAAGTGCGCCGTGTGTGTGCAGTGAACAAGTAATGAGGAGCAAAATGTAAATCAAGAGGACGGAATGTACCTCCCAGGCTCTCCAGTAGCCACCGAGTAAGTCCCCTCGTGTGCGAGAGACCGCGCTCATATCTTGATCTGAGGTAGCAGGGCCAGCGCCCAATCCTCTTGACCAACTGTGATAAGTCCACCAGAGCGCTCAGTGGGTTCAAGCCTACCATGTTCCCTCTATCAGCGAACAAGGTGGTACCGAGGAGGTACATGAGGAAACCGCGGGCATACTGCTCCGCCTCCTCAGGAGTCTCAGGCTCCATCTGTGGCCCGGAAATGGGACAAACCGAGTATCGGACCCTCCCGAACCTCTGTCTCTGGTGGTGTGTCCCGATGGGTGCATCCAGGCTGACCTCCTTGGCCCATATCCTCGTCATAAGGAATGGATACACCGCCTATGTCTAGGCGGTGATCATAGCAAAGTCCGGTGAGGTCATGGTCATATCGATCATGAGAGAAATGGAAAGAATTGGTGGTATCCCATCTCTCTGCTAAAGACAAATAAAGTCCTCTTGATCGGCAATGAGATAACCCTCTGCAGAATGGCCCAAATCCGCAAGGTCAATCAATCCCGGACGACTAGGAGCTCAAAATACCACTCCCTCGCGGCGGTGGAGCCATATCCTCGCACTGTGCGAGAATGAACCTGCATTTAGAATGAATGCGTAGATCAGCAAATGAAAAGAAAATGAGCTGTGTGCAAATGAAGTGAAAATGAAACGTGTGCAAATGAAGTGAAAATGAAACGTATGCAAATGAAGTAAAAATGAGTGTGCAAATAAAGTGTTTAATTGCGTGTTCAAATTTCAGAGAATCGATTAGAACGTGTGTTCGCTTCAAATTGGGATTGTGTGTTCTACTCAACATCGATGGGCTATGTGTTCGCTTCAAATTGGGTGTGTGTTCTACTCAACATCGATTAGGTGTGTGTTCGCTTCAAATTGGGATTTGTGTGTTCTACTCAACATCGATTAAACGTGTGTTCGCTTCAAATTGGGAATTTGTGCGTTCTACTCAACATCGATTGGAACGTGTGTTCGCTTCAAATTGGGAATTTGCGTTCTACTCAACATCGATGGGCGTGTGTTCGCTTCAAATTGGGATGTGTGTTCTACTCAACATCGATTAGTGTGTGTTCGCTTCAAATTGGGATTGTGCGTTCTACTCAACATCGATTAAGTGTGTTCGCTTCAAATTGGATTGTGTGTTCTACTCAACATCGATGCTGTGTGTTCGCTTCAAGTTTGGGGTAGTGTGTTCTACTCTCAATCGGTGGAATTGCGTGTTCGCTTCAGCTGAAATTTGTGTGTTGAAGATCTGAGTTTTGGGACTGTGTGTTCTGCTCTTGGTCAGTATGTGCTATGTGCTCATTTTCAACTTCAGGCTATGTGTTCGGTGAATCAATGTATGAGCCGAGTGTTTAATCTCTAACTAAGGTGCCTTTGTGCGTTCACAATTATTCAATGTGCCTGTGTTCATGAAATTCAAGTGTTTAAGTCGGCGTGCTCGGGATGCAAGTATTATGTCATAAGCTAAAGCTGTATGTCTAAGCATGGTAGGAGAATGAAATGCATGAAAGATCGGACAATAAAGTAAAATACCTCTGCGTCATAAGAGGTCTTTGCTCGGCTCTCGTGAAGAAGATCCTCGGTGCTGATCGTTAAAATCGGTGAAGTGGCGGAAAGTGGCCCGGAAGCCTATGAGCCAGGAGCATATCGTCGGAAAGAAAGAGGCGAACCCTGGGGAATACCATAAAGTCAAAATCATCTCCGACCGGAAAACCTCCGTCGTAAGGAAATGACACGCCATTGCGAGAAATCTGCAAGAGGAGCAAAATGAGCAAAATGGGCCAAAATTGGAAAAAAGTCAACAAAAGTCAACTCTCGGAAATGAAAAGTCAACAAAAGTCAACCCAGGAAAATTTTCCAAATATTGAAACAAAATTACCTCAAGTGGTGAAAATGAGAAGAAGCCCCAAAGTCGAAATTTAGTAAACTTCAAAGTGCTTAAATCTGAAAGACTTTGCAAAAACAACTTCGTGGGGTAGAGGGGGCGCATATAAAATGCAGATCTGAGAGAAAATGGTCTAGAGAGCAAGAGGAAGAAGTTTTGCAACTTTGGGTGTGATTTGGATGGAATGGAGGTGCATATATATAGAAAATGCCAAAATGACCATTTGCCCTTTTAGGCAGTGGCCGGCCGACCACCCAACATGGCTGGCCGGACAACCACTTTTTCCACCTGGCCGATGGCCTCTCCTAGGGTGGTGTGCTGGCCGACCATCTTCCCTACCCCCTCCCCTACCTCTCTGCAAATTTTGAGGAAGATCGGAGTTCCCGGGACCTGAAAAAGTTGAAGAAAAGTGCACTTTCTGGCGCCGAATTGCTCATGAACTTTAGCGCAATTTCTGATATGTGTCTCGTCATTATTCATCAAAATCAGAGTGTATCCTTTTTAAACATGTTGTGACCTCTCCGGGAGGTGAATCAGAGGCCGCGATCGAGTTGCCGTCGCCGAAATGCGCGTTTTCCGGCTCGTCATTTCATGTCAAATGGGCATCCTGATTTGTGCTCGTTTTACGTTATTTGGCTCATAATTTGCATTCTCACGAATGATTTGCATTGTCATGCATGATTTCTCGGTGTACAATACTTCTATGCTTGGACGTGCGTTGTCGCGCATTATCTCTTCTCGCGTTGTGTTGCATTCGTTCACTGACACTGTGTGTGTCGAACCTTTGGAATCATAGGGATTACATTGAATATATGTTGTTGGCATATTGTTCCTGTTGAATTTCTCTATTTTGCAGGCACGATATTGTATGTACGGTTCATTTGAAAAGTGCGACCCGACGAATCGCCTTGAGTATCGTATCTTCCTCGTGTGAGACGCGACGAGAATTGAATGATTCTCCGCATTCCTAACTGCATGAAATGTAGTTGTTTGCTTTGCATTCTTGCTTAAAACTGTTGCATCTATTTGTCAATACCTGCTTCATTACAGCTTGCTGCATTTGCATGATCATCTGGCTCCGCGCCTATCATTTTGCATTTTGCCCCTGCCTGCGGGCACATATCTCTGTTTATCTCGTATGTTTGTCTAAGTCTTCGGCCTTGTCAAAAATGGGTCGTCTCTGGGCTTTGACATTCACTCCCGTCACTTCTTGACTTCCGAGTTCTGTCAAAGAGGGGCAACTGTAGACACCCCATTTTTGACCGACCTTAAGACTCAGACGTCACCGGTTGAGCGCTCGGTGATATTGCATACTGTGCTTGTTCAGAAGTCCCAGAGTCACGGCCGCGTGCCCTGCCTCCGGACTTCCGAACCATCTTCTCTACCTTGTCTCGGTTTGCGAACCAGGCTCGGTTTTCTCTGTTTTCTTTCCTGAGGGAAGGGAGTGGTCCCGTAGACTATCTCCCGGTGGCCGTGAGCTACGTTTCGTGGCCGTAGGCCATTTTGCCCATTTCGGAGCCCGGTTCCCGGTTTTCGGAGCCGTCAGGCCGTGTGCCTCGGCTCGGGACCGCCCAACCATCTCCGAGTTCTCCGGTTTTTGGCATGTGCCTCTGTTTTAGTGTTCCGAGGGACACTGGGGCCCCTGATGCCCACTTCGCAGCCGAACACCACTTCCGGTGCCCGGCGACCCATTTTCGGGACCCCGAACTGCGTGATTTGGGCCCCGAGCATTCATTTTGCATCAGCCTTCTCCGGTTTTTGGCGGAGACCTCTGTTTTAATATTTCGAGGAACCCTGGGGCCCCCGATGCCCACTTCGTGGCCGTATGCCACTTTCGGTGCTCATAGCCGGTTTTCGGGACCCCAAATTGAGCGGTTCTGGTCGAGCATTCATTTCATCCATTTTCTCCGGTTTTGGCGGTACCTCTGTTTTGTCATTCGAGAGGACCTTTGGGGTCGCGGATACCCACCGATCTTGAACACCACTTCCGACTGCGGCCCATTTTCGGGATCCCGATTTGCTCGGTTTTGGCCCCGACGTTCATTTCTCATTAGTTTTGTTCAAACTTGGCGGTACCTCTGTTTCAACATCGGGAAGATCCTGGGGTGGGAGGCCAGCAATTATCCCAGATAACGGTTTCGCTCCTCGAGCCCGTTTTGCTCACTTAGGGCCAATGTTGAACACCCTAGGGATATTTTCTTCCAACCAAAGCTACATATCTGTGATGAGGGCATCTAGGAGGACCCTAAGGGTTGGTGGTTGGCAGAAATTCAGGGTTTCATTTTGGGCCTCTCCAAGCTCTATGTTGTGGCTCTGCTTGGTGTTGCCAATTTCCGACCTTGGAACCTTGTTCTACACATCTTGGAGGACACAAAAGTTGGTGGTCGGCCAGCAATTATTGGTTTCATTTTGGGCCTCTCCTTCAAGCTCTATGTTGTGACTTACCTTGGCGTTGCGATTCGACCACAGGACCTTATTCTACACACTTGGGAGGACACTTTGGCATGGTGGTCGGCCAGAAAATCCTCACTTCATTTTTTGGTGGTGGCCGGCCGGCCATGGTGGGTGGCTGGCCGACCAGGTGGGGTGGCCGTGGCCACCTCCCAGAATTACTGGCCGGCCGACTTCTTGCTTTCGGCTGTCAATTTGTCCGGACATCTTCCAACATATCCCGGGGCATCCGGGGGATATTTCGGGAGGGAAAGATTGGGTGCTTTCCCTCCCCTTTTACACCCCATTTCTTGTCTATTTGAAGGGCCCTCCCTCTCCTTCTTCAAGGTTGGAAAAAATTGTCTCAAGAGATCATCTTCAAATTCCTCCATTTTCATAGCTCAAAACCTCAAAAAGCTTCTAAGTCCCTAGGTCTTCTCTTCATCAACACCTAGCCTCACCATCCCTACTACCATTCCAGCAGCTAGGAAGTGAATTTCAGAGGTTGAGAAGCTACAAATCAAAGCCAAGAATCAAAGAAAGACAAGTCTTCAAGGGTAAGTCTTCAAAACCAACTTTTAGGGCTTTTTCTTGATTCATTTCTATACTCCAATTGGTTGAGAATTGGGGCTCCGACCCCTACTGCTTTTGTTCTTGTTTTGAGCCCCTCTACAACTTTGTAGAAGGGCTCAACTTCATTTGAGGCTTCTATGATATACTTGTTTCAATACCTAGCTTTTATGCCATTATCTTGCATGCTAGTTTAGGCCTATTTCCTTTTGTTTTTAGGGGTCCGACCCCTACTGATTTTGTGCTCATTTTGAGCCCCTATACAACATTGTAGAAGGTCTCAACTTCATTTGGCCATTGTATCCACCACTTCCTTCAAATTCCATCAAGTGTGCCCATTTTTGTATGCAACTTTTGACCTATTTCTATTTGTTTTTGGGACTTCAACCCCTACTGACTTTGGTCTTATTTTGATCCCCTTTACACATTTCATGAGGAAAATTTTGTCATTTGGTGCTTGCTTTGCATGACTCTTGTTATAGCCTCTTTCGAGCTCCATTTTTGCATGGAATTGTTAGCATGATTTTATTCTGATTTTGAGGATGTCATCTTCTACAATTGTGCTTATGTTTAGCTCATCTTCAATGTTGTAGAAGGAAGTTTGTCCATTTGGGGTTTGCATATGTCACTTGTCTCAATACTCCTCTTTTGGCCACTAACTTTGCATGCTATTGTTGATCTATCTATGCTTGCATTTTGGCCATGTTTGTTACTGAAAAATGCCATATTTGGGACTGCCTTGCTACTGTTCTTGCTGCCATGATCATATTTTGCATGTATGGCATGGCTATAGGCCATTTCGGGGCTTAATTTCACACTTTCGGGATGAATGCATGCTTCGAGTGTCATTTCGAATTGTTTCGGGGCTGTTTTCCCCTTTATTTAGGTCCTGAAATTCCATTGCCATGCTTGCATATTATTTCCCATGCCATTTGTATCATTTTTGCATTGCCTCGGTTTGCGTGCCAATGGGCACGCACTTCGAGGCACCTCGTTCTTATCAATCCGGCAGCCTATGTGAGCGTGGCTGAGGCTATCTCATGTTGGCATAAGCCCAATTTGCATTTTCATGCTTCTACATCATTGCCCCGATTTGCGTGTCCGCGGACACGCGTTTCGAGGCAGCTTTGTTTTTATCCGACAGCCTCCTATGTGAGTGAGCTGAGGCTCTCCCATGTTGGTGTATGCCCATCGTTGCATTCCGTATGCCATCTCGTCTCATTTTATCATCGCCTCGGTTTGCGTGTCCGCGGGCACGCATTTCGAGGCACTTCGGTGTTATCCAATTTTCATTCTTTCATCATCGCCTCGATTTGCGGCGCGCTGGGCACGCAGCTTTGAGGCACTTCGCTTTTATCCGATTTTCATTCTTTCATCATCGCCGACGGCGCGCTGTGGGCACGCGTTTCGAGGCACTTCGGTTTTATCCGATTTTCATTCTTACATCATCGCCTCGATTTGCGCGCCTGTGGGCACGCGTTTCGAGGCACTTCGGTTGTATTCAATTTTCTCATTTCATCATCGCCTCGGTTTGCGTGCCTGTGGGTGCGCGTTTCGAGGCACTTCGATTGTATCCGGTTTCCATTTTGTCATCGCCTCGGTTTGCGTGCCCGTGTGCACGCATTTCGAGGCACTCTGTTTTATCCGCTTTGCATTTCATGCCATCGCCTCGGTTTGTGCGCCCGCGCGCACGCTTTTCGAGGCTTTTCATTTTCATCCCATTTTCACAGCATTGTGCATACTAGGTTGTATCTTAGATTGCATTCATGCATTACCTCGGTTTGCGTGCCCGTGTGCACGCATTTCGAGGTTACTCATTTTCATGGCATTGTGCATGCTATATTACATGTTAGTTACATTCCATGCATATCATGCATATTGCACGGGAAACGAGGTACATTCTGTATTCCGAGTGACGGAGTGTGTCTCAATTCCCCAGTCACCGACACTCCGGATTACCCATGATGGAGTTAGGCTTTGTTATCGCATTCATCTGTATTCATCCCTATATTGAGTTGTGCAATCCGATTCCTCGGCCATCATGCATCGAGATGCGTGATTGGTGGCACGAGGATCGAGGCATGCATATATTTGTGAAATACATTGCTATGCCCCTTTTCCTGCTCTCTGTTACAGCAAAACCGAGGATCAACAACTTTCCGGAGTCCGGCGCAGATTAGAAACATTGCGACAGAGGCTAATCGGGCATCGAAAGGATTTCGCGCCAGCAACCCAACATGCATCATCCGTCGAAGCAAAGCGGCTTGCTTGCATGCTTTTGTTTTCTTAGTTTAATTTGTTAATTAATTAGAAATCTGTAATATTCTTTTATTTCGGGTCTGTATTATTATTTATTCAGACCCTCTGCGCGAGGGCAATGTTGTAATAAGGGTGTGTTAGTGTGATGTATGTCTTCCAACCCCCATTTCTTTCTCCCTTTTATTTACCTGCTTACGATGGTTAGATATAGGGCATATTTCAATTAGCATAACAGTATGACAGCATGTTTGCATCATTCATCTGTATTGCACGCACCGGGCTCGGCGCACCATACAAACTGCATCTGTATTTCGATTCCAAATTGAATATATGATAGCTGTTGCATCTCACATGCCATCTTTAGAATAGCCGAGCCTACTATAGTTGCATTTTGCATGTGTTGCATTAGGCATTACAGTATACTTAGGATCATGCATGATTTCTAATCGTTTTCTCTTTTGGCTTGGAGTACTCAAGTTTTATGCTTTAGCATCCTTGCATCTTGTGAGTCTCGCCATGATAGCATGCTTACCATGAGGCTAAATGCTTATGTGATATAACTGCCTTGAATGCCTGTGGGTGGAGGTTGAGTTATCTGAATTGGGATAATTCATCGACTGTTTGTTTTAAGCCCACTAGATAGTGGCAAAATCATGTTTTCTTAAGCCCACTCGAGGGTGGCAAATCCGCATTTTAGCCTACCTGCGGGTAGCACCTTCACACCATTTTCAAACAAACAAACATGAAATGTTTTGTCCCAATTCAGACGGCACAGTCTATACTTGTTTGCTGCGAGCATCACATAGTAACCTAGGCTAAATAAACCGGATAAGAACACACAATGTTTTCAAAGCAAGATATCATGGTTAGTAGAGGCCGGTTTTTGACCGGGCGAGAGGGGGTGCTCACGATGTGACCTTCCCTAATCGTACCCAAGTTCCCGAGCCAACTTTGGTGATGACGGACACGTGGCCTTTCGGCACCGAGTCAGGGTTTCCTAAATTTTCCATTTTAAAATATTTAGGTGGCGACTCTGTTATCTGGCAAAGCAGTCCATGTTTGGCACTTCTTTCAAAAAATCTGTTTTCCTTCAAAACGATTTGCCGGATTTGACTCTTTGGTTCAAGATTTAGAACCGCAACACAAAATCGAGTCCGAACTGTAGCGAGGTCCCCCGCGGGCGTTGTTACAGTTTGTTAAAACTTTCAATGGGTGAATGAGAAATTAACACAAAAGAGAGCTCCATGAATATGGAAAGCCTTGGTGCAATTAATGAGTCCCACATTGCTAAAGGAGAAGAAATTTAAATAGTTTATATAGATCAAGTTGGCATTTGGGTTTGGGCCCTAAGAGGCACCCAAGTTTTGTGAAGGGAGGAGTTATGGATAGACTTGGACTCAAGACTATGGACAATTGGGTTTATGCCAAAAAACCCACATGCGCGCACCGTTGTCTCCTGCCCATTCGGTTGGCCGTGCTGTGCTTCCTATCGTCCCTATAACTGTTCTAGTTAATCATGGAGAGAAACCCGAGAAGTTCAATGGTAGTGACTTCAAACGTTGGCAACAAATGCTTTTTTATCTCACTACTTTGAACTTAGCTTAATTCCTTCATGAAGAACCTGCAAAAGTGAAGGAAGATGAAACAGGAGCAAGGATCCCTTCCTTGACTTTGCTACTTGACTCCCTACTTGATGGGCCATTGGGTCCATTTTTGGGCCCAATTTCGATGATCTGAATTGTTCACATTTTAGAATTTGTTATGTATATCACACTTGTAAAAAATCAAGTCGATCAGATATTAAAAACTACGTGAACTAAAAGTTTTATTAAACAATAAAACTGTTTATTAAATTTTTTTATTAAACGATTTTTAGTTCTTTTGATATTCAATCAATTTGATTTTTTACAGATATAATGTACATGACAAATTCTAAAATGTGAACAGTTCGGATCATCAAAATTGAGCCAAAAAATGGACCCAATGGCCCATCAAGTACGGAGTCAAGTAGGAAAGTCAAGGAGGGGATCCTTGCTCGATGAGACAGACCGTCAAGTTCTCATTGTTGTGGAAACTTGGAATCAAGGGCATTTTCTGTTCAAAAACTACGTCCTTAATGGTTTGGACAACGCCCTATATAATGTGTACTGTAGTCCAAAGAGGACCGCAAAAGAACTTTGGGAAACCTTGGATAAAAAATACAAATTGGAAGATGCTAAAATGAAGAAATACATTGTCGACAAATTTCTAGACTTCAAAATGGTGGATTCCAAGACCGTGATTAATCAGATCCAGGAACTCCAAGTTGTTCCCCATGATATTCTTGCTGAAGGGATGATACTCAGGGAATCTTTTCAAGTAGCTGCAATCATAGAAAAATTACCACTTGCTTGGAAGGATTTTAAGAACTATTAAAAACATAAGTGCAAAGAAATGAATCTTGTATAAATCATCAAGAGGAATGGACTAAAGCTTATTACATTAGAGTTATCATAATGGTAACCTAACCTATGTTGACTGGAGATCCCAAAACTAGGCTCAAAAGGGAAAACCAAGTTATGTGTGGCTTACAAAAATCACTAAGGAGTCTTACTCCAACCCATTTCTAGGATGAGAGAGTGATAAACTGCAACATATGTAATACGCAGTAGGAACTAGGGTAAGCTATGTTTTTAATGGTTACCTATCTCTTACGATTTGGAAATCTAAGAGGAATAAAGAGGATACTCGTTATATGAATCACTTATGTGAGTGTAAAATGGGCTGCTTCTGTCAGAATTAATTAGGCATGATTCTCTAAAGCACTCAATGAAACGAGGGGTTGTTCAAGGCCAAAATGAACACCACAGTGAGATCCTCAAACTATGTCAGAGCTACTCTATGTGTAGTCTACTGTCTAGGTTTACACCAACAGCCAATAGTTCAAGGCTTTTAGTCCACTGATTGTCTAGTAAATCTGATAGACTTTCACAAGGGAAGGTTCAAGGCCGAAAGCTACCTATCCTAGGCAGTGTAGTTCCTTGTTACTTTTTTTTTCTCTTCAAATCAGCGTTTTGTTTGAATCTTGTCAATTTCATTCATGTGGGGAATTATTGGAAAATTGGGTTTTGACCCATAGTTTTTGGCAAAGTTTAAGCCAAAATGAAAGTGGGACCTATATACCTTTTTAGGTGGGTCCAAGTGATGACGTGTAATGTGCCATGTGGTGATTAATACTTTGAAGTTGGTTTGTCAAAACTTTCAATGGGTGAATGAGAAATTGACACTAAAGAGAGTTCCATGAATATGGAAGTCTTGGTGCAATTAATGAGTATCCCACATTGCTAAAATAGAAGAAATTCAAATGGTTTATATAGATAAAGTTGGCATTTGGGTTTGGGCCCCAAGGCGCACCCAAGTTTTGTGAAGGAAGGAGTTATGGATGGGCTTGGACTCAAAACTATGGACAAGTGGGTTTATGCCAAAAAACCCATCGTCGTCTTGCCGCCGCCACTTGCGTCTGGCCGGTGTAGGTAATAAATGTCGTGCTCGGGTTCGGGTTCTGGTGTGTGGTGCATTAAGATGGTCCAACCCAGGTCTTATCTTTTTGGGCCAAATTCTTTTGAATTATTTATTTATTTATTTTTTTCCCCAAAAAATCTTGTAGGAAAATTTTCGTTTCAAATTTGAATTCAAAATATTTCTCAAAACGACCCCAACGTTTTTGAAACGTTACAGTTTCATCCTCCCGAAACAGTGCCTCTGTTAAGCTTCTTCCTTATTGTTACTAATTTCTAAAGGGATGCAACCCTCACTGAATAGTCATCATACACTCTATAAATAGTCCGTCATTCTATCATTCTAGTATAAAAAATTTCGTTCTTCTTCGCTTCTTTTTTTTTTTTTTCCTGCATTACTAGATTTCGACAGAAGAAGATATAAACATAGTTTGGTTCGCCAGGCTCATCGTGGTTGTGTTACTTCGGTGAGAGTTTGATTGTTGTATCCTGGGAGACGGACGCCATAAATACTCAAAGGCACCAGTGCGAGGGCGAATTCTATCTTAAGGAGATAGTGTTAAAAACTAGACTCAATCATTTCGACTCTCTAAAATTTTGCACTACTGTAAGTGTAACAACCCCGAACTATGATTAGCCACTAAACCATGATTAAGAATGCTTTATGAGTAATTAAGATGAAATTCAGAATTAATTGCATGTGTATTGCATTATTTGTGTTTATATCTGTCTGCTGTAGGAATATCTTTTTGGGTTTATGTTTTGTTCTGCGAATTAAAGGTCTTATCGGCGTCCGAGCACGAAATTTACTTGATTTATGTGTTATTTGGAATTTTTAGAATTTTATAATTGGTTTAATAAAAATTTGATTTGGAATGAATTAATTAGAATAATTAGTGTCAATTTGATTAGCTTAAGTTAAGTTTAATTAAGTCTTCTTAATTAAGCCTATTTAAAGCATATGAGACCCCTAGGATACATTTTACACTCTCATTTCATTCTTTTTGAGCTCCAAACGTGTAAGGGAGAAAGAACAAGAGAGATTTGAACTCAACAAGGGCAATTGAGAAAGATTTGGAAGAACTTGCTTGGAACCTCAACCAATTAGCCACCTAGAGCATAATTGAACATCTAAGGTAAAGATTCAACCCTTTAGCTATGTAATTGAGCCAACAAATGCATAGATTCAAGTGGATTAAGTGTTTAACATGAGAATTGAGCTAGAAATAAAGGAATTTAAGTCATACCATCCATGCATGCATAATTCATGGAGTTTGAGTTCTGATTTCAACAATTCTTATATACAAGGACCTATTTTTGTTCAATTATGGGAGCTCATTGTGGATTTGCTCTTTAACACTTCATTTGTACATGTTTTGGAAGGTTTGAGCTCATACCAACACATGCATGATATGCATACATATAATTCAAGTTTGTTTTTGTAGAATTCATTTGCTTTTGGGCCTTGATTTTGTGTAATGATCTTTAATTCATAATGTTTTGCAAGTTTACAAGTGAATTCTTAAGTTTTTGGCCCAAAAGAACATGTTTTGCAGCTTTGAATTCAAGTTTTGTACCATGAATAGCAATATGAAAATTCCAGAATTTTTGCATCATCGCTAGAACGACAGAGTCTGCGCTCGAGCGACCACTCTTGACTTTGTACTTCCGCTCGAGCGAGCTAAAGTGTGCTCGAGCGTAAAATGCATACTCCTAGAAGTTTACATACTTTGTAAACCGCTCGAGCGACCATAGTTGTGCTCGAGCGAAGACCTTAGTCACATTTCGGCGGCCGAGCGGAGAATTCACACAACCAGTACTTTTGCAAAGTTCATAGACTGCTTGAGCGACTGAAGTTGCGCTTGAGCGAAGACCTTGTTTTGAGCAAATTTGACTAAGTGTTTTGACCTGCATTTTGATATCTTCATTGCATCTTAGGCATTTTTAAGCCCTAATTAAGACACAATAACGAGTATAAGACTTAGAAACACACTAAGAATGAAATACAACAAAATAAATACTATCCGAGTGTGTGTTTCAATATGTGTATTTGTTATGTTTATGTAGGTCACGCGTCGTGAGCCATCTGATTTGTTTGCTCTGTCTGTCTCCTCTTGGAGCTATCTGTGAGTAATAACTTAGTAAAGCTATGTTCAACTTTATTTGTTTTTTGTATGATGAAATAAGATCTGTTTTCTAAAATGTTATGTTCTATACAATGAATGATTGTTCAATTTTTGATAAGTATTTTTGACATCTTTAGCATCATGTGATATCTGCTAGCTGTTAACCGGTATTAGAGGTTCCATTATGGAACTTAATATGTTTGCAATCAGTTACCTGTACCGAAGGCTCCATCATGGAGCTCAACATATCTATTATCTATTACCTGGATCCGGAGGTTCCCTTAGGGAACTGGTTATACATAACCACTATTTGTTCTGTATCTATTCTATTTTATTCTGTTATGTTAGCACTAATGGATGTACCACGCATGATTAAGCATGAACTCTGATTTCTGTACATGTTTTGAATAAGAATATGAATTTGAATTCTAATTTATGATTTTTGAATCTGATATGGGACATCATTTAATTAAAACCCTTTACTTTGTTATTATTCACTGGGCTTTTGCTAACTCTATTACTTATGTATGTAGGTGATCAGGTGCGTGGCTAGGCTCAATGATGATCGCCTGAAGCTCTGTTTTGTCGGCCAATCCTTGTGCCTCTCAAAGAGGTTCCGAAAGTCATGTGGTTATGTTTTGTGAACATATATGACTTTGTTTTCTTTTAGATTATGAATAAGTTTTCTGTTTATCTGAATTGGACTAAGTTCCTTTTTGGTTATATCTTTCATGAATGTGATATAAGACTACTGTATTTATGACGTCACGTGTACGTATGTAAAGTTTTGAAATTTTTGTCCTATGTATGTCTACACAGCTCAATGGACTATGTATGTTTTATCTATCTGCTTCTGCTAGCCCCTTAATTCTGTGTTATTATGTATAGAGGCCTCTGGTGATCCAATGATTACTGGCCGGTTACGATACTAAACCTATAGGGGCGGGTTTGTGTCATGACAGGGTGGTATCAGAGCACGAGTTATACCGCACACACAAGTCCACATGAGCTATAGGATGTCCTAAAAAAGATATAGGGACATTTCATCTACATGTGTGGAAGTGTGTTAATTTCTATAAATGTGAAAGCTAAATCTGAACATAAACATATGAAATTGAAAAGAATGAACTGGAATTGAATACTTCGAACATTGTGAAAAGAACTATTTGCCTATGTTTATACGTGCTTTGTTTACCTATAGCAAATGGAAAATACAAGAAGTGACGGTACAACTGAATCTTCAAAGGCTTGCATAAGCCGAATGAAGCAAATGCTCGAAGTCCTAATTGAATCTATGAGACAGCAACAAAGACAACAAACTCTACCTCCTCCGCCCTCTCTGGTCCAAGTTGAATCGGATAACAATGATATTGTCAACCTAACTCAGAAGTTCATGAAGATGAAACTGCCAAGTTTCTTAGGTGGTATTGAACCATTGAAGGCAAAGACATGGTTACTCGAGATGGAAAAATTATTTGAAATATTTCCTTGCTCCAAGACTCAGACGGTTCTCTTGGCCACCTATATGCTAAAAGATGAAGCTCGAAGATAATGGTTGTTAATCTAAAATAACAATGGGAACATGACATGAACTTAATTCAACGAGATCTTTTATGACAAGTACTTTCCTTAGTGTTTTCGGGATCGAAAAGTTTTTGAATTCCAAGAACTTAAGCAAGGCAACATGTTTGTAGGTGAGTATGAGGTTAAATTCACTGAATTAGCTCGATTTGCTCCTTATATGGTGGATACAGACTATAAGAAAGGCCAAAAATTTGAAGGTGGATTGGAGCTAGATGTATTTGATCGGGTAAGTGTCTTAAAGCTACCTACATATATGGATGTACTTGATAGAGCATTGATGGTAGATGCCAATTTGGCAATAAAGAAACAAGTTAAAGTGCCAACAATAGAATATAAGGGTAAACGGTCTGGGTATAGTTTCAGAAAGGGCTGTTTTTTGGTAAACAAAAATCAAAACACGGGGTTTACTTGTAGCTCAAGTCAGAGCAGCGGGTCTATACCAGTTTGTTCTGATTGTGGAATGAGACATAGAGGTGTATGTTACTGTGCATCCGGTGCTTGTTTTCGATGTGGCAAGACAAGTCATGTAGTGAAAGACTGCCCACTTAGATCTGATAATGCCAACTGTCCTGCAGCAAGTTTAGCCAGATCCGCTTCTGCAGCTAGAACAAATACGAGAGCTAACATTGGAAGAGAAACTTTGAGACAAGGCCGAGTTTTCAAACTAGTGCCTGGTGATGTGCAGAACACCGAAGCTGTGGTGTCAGGTATACTTCCTATTTGTGCTCAAAATGCTTATGTGCTGATAGATTTTGGTTTTACATATTCCTTTATATCGCATGCTTTCTCATGAAAATTGACTAGACCACTAGAACCTATGAATTATTTGTTATCTATATCTATACCATCTGAAATTTCTTTGGTATGCGCGTATGTTTATTCAGCATGTGACATTGTGATTGGTGATATGACATTATATGTTGATTTGTTGTCATTGGGTATTTGATCATTTTGACTGTATACTTGGTATGGATTGGTTGAGGAAGTATTGTGCAACGATTGATTGTGTGAATAAAACTATTGTGTTTCGACCACCTGGTATGCTTGAGTTTGTGTTCGTCAGGAATGGTGTAATTCCTTCACCGTATTTGATTTCTTTTATGAAAGCCAGAAAATTGTCAAGAAAAGGGCACCGGGGTTATTTGTGTTGCGTTTTGAATGTGACTTTTGACAGTCCTACTGTAGAGAACATCCCTATAGTAAATTAATTTCTTGATGTATTTCCAAATTATTTTCCTGGAGACTTAATTGATAGGGAAATTGAGTTTGCCATTGATGTTGTACCTGGAACACAACCGATTTCTAAGACCCCTTACCAAATGTTAACCTCTGAACTTCAAGAATTGAAAGTCTAACTTCAAGAATTGTTAGACAAGAAGTTTATCCGACCAAGCACTTCACCTTGGGGTGCTATAGTTTTGTTTGTTAAAAAGAAAAATGGGTCTTTGAGACTGTGTATAGATTACAGAGAACTGAACAAAGTAACCGTGAAGAACAAATACCCACTACCCTGAATAGATGATCTATTTGACCAACTCCAGGGAGCACAAGTGTTCTCTAAGATAGATCTTAGATCCAGGTATTGTAGACACTCCATTTTTGACTGCCCGTAAGACTTAGGTGCTTTATTCCGAACACCCGATGATGAAAGTTACACCGTATAATCTTTTGAATTCTCAATGAAGAAATTTGGATTCAAGCTCTAATCCCAAACCTTCCACCCCATTTTTGCCAAACTATTTTAGACCTTACAACCCTCTTTTTCAAATGTTTCTACGATGTTCCGAGGCTTGCATTTCATTTCAAATATTGCCTTTTTCGGTAAATCGAGCAAGGACAAAGTGGAAAGAAATAAAAGGGAGGTGAACTCTTTGAAAAAAATATTTAAAACATCTTATTTATAGGTTTGGAGTTGAAGAAAATAGGAGGAGAGGGAAGAAAACTTATTGGGGAAGAAGTTGAGCATCAAACTGTTGAGAAAGAATGCGCAGCCTTCACTAAATTAGGTATATCTCTTTGCACACTTAGAATTTAGATGTGAGCTACAACCATTGGAAAGTAGACTTCTGGGGTTTCAATTTAGACTCAAGAATCACCTAAAACCGAGTCCGGATGAGGGAGATATGCCCGTTTGAAGTCGGGCCTAAATGTAGATTTTTGGACCCGGCCAGGTCCATTTAGAACCGGCCATGCCTCATTTCGGCCGGCCGGGTCTCAATGAAAACTTTTCTAGACTTGCTTTTTAGGCCTGGCCGTGTGTTTTTGGGCCTGGCCGTGGGTTTTGGAGCCCGGTTGGGTCTGAATGGCGCTAAACAGACAGCTGGCGGGAATTGAGCAAATATCTTTGTTTAAAGATATTTTTGACCATTTTGGCTCAAATTCTATAAATAGAGCCTCTTCCTTCAGAATTTAGGGTTAGCAAAATTTCCAAAAGTTTTGAAGAGCTAAATAGACCTCCTTTTACCTTTTTTCCTCCTTTGACCCTCAAAACTTCTTTAGCAATACATACACAATGCATACACCATTAGAGCTTGTTCTTGAAGCTTTTGTTGAAGTTTCAAACCATATTTCATAAAACTTGAGGGTGTTTAGGATCAAGTTTGTTTTACTGCAAGCATTCTCTCTTTCAAGAGATATAACTTTTGCATCTTCTTCTTTACTTCTCCCTCACTCTTTTCCTCTCTTTATACACTGTTTTTGGATTGGTTTGAGGGGCTGAAATATGTGATTAAAAGTTAAAAAACGTAGAGGGGTTAGCCACCCCTCCTTAGGCTTTGTTTCATAGTTTTTTTTCTCTATTCTTTTTACTTACTTTCTCTTGCTTTTGCCACTATTTTCTTGGCTTACAAATTGATTTTCAGAGTTTAATAAAGGTTAAAAAACATGCTTTGAGGCTCCAAAAAATGGAGAGGTTGGACACCTCTCATTTCTTTTGTTTACTAGCTTTGCTTTGCCTTATTCCTTTCTATTTTTTTTTATGTTCTTATCATAATTTTTGGCCACTGTTTTAGTGTATTAGAGGCTATTTTAGAGCTGCCCTAATTTATTTAATTAGTTCATGCTTTGATTAGTTTGTTTGTTGTCTTATAAGTTCGCATATATAGCATGTTGTATGTTGTTCTTGGCCTTTCTTTGTTTAACTCCCATGTCAAAGTTCCATTTTAATAAGTAATCTAGCATTCATTTCTGCAACCTCCCTCTTTTCTTCTTTTCTTTTTCCATTTGAGAGTTATTTCAACCGATTGAGGTTATTCAAAACATGTAAAAGAGACCTATGCTTAATGGCTTAATCTCTACGGGGATTCATCGTCAACGGCATAGTCTCTCTTTCATGTTTAGAAGCACATCTCGTTTGGCGTTTTTCTCATTTAGTGGACTTAATTATCACTTTGGGACAAATTGATTAAAGAATGGAAAAGACTAAAGAAATTGCTAAAATGAACCAACCCACATAAAGAAAATGAGTCATATTGCTTGGATTCTGCTAGACGTTATTGTAGACGTCCCCCGAACGCCCCGGGGGGATGAACCCCGTTTTGTTCATTTGGGTTTACTACAGTTCGGACTCGATTTGTGTCGGTTCTAAATCTTGAACCAAAGAGTCCAAATTCGGCAAATCATTTTGAAGACAAACAGATTTTGAAAAAGTAGTGCCAAACATGGACTGCTTTGCCAGATTACAGAGTCGCCACCTAAATATTTTTAATGGAGGAATTTAGGAAACCCTGACTCGGTGCTGAAGGCCACGTGTCCGTCATCACCAAAGTGGTCTTGGCTCGGGAGCTTGGGTACGATCGGGGAAGGTTAGCTATGAGCACCCCCTTTCGCTCGGTCCGAAGACCGGCCTCTACTAATCGTGATATCTGATTTTGAAAACATTACATGCTCTTGTTCCAATTATTAGCCTAGAATTACTATATTATGCGCGCAGCAAATAAGTATAGACCAAATCGCCTAAATTGGAACAAAACACTACATGTTTGTTTTGAAAATGGTTTGCTACTCGCAAGTAGGCTAAAACATAGGTTTTGCCACCCTCAAGTGGGCTTTTAGAAAAGACAGTTTTGCCACTATCTGGTGGGCTTAAAACTCACAGTTTTTAATGCATTGTCCCAATTTAGGTAATTCAACCTCCATCCACAGGCATTCAAGCAGTTATATCACATAAGCAGCTAGCCTCATGGTAATCATGCTATTATGGCAACATTCACACGCATGCGATATGCTAAAGCATAAAAGCTCACCTAGTACTCCAAGCCAAAACAGAAACTAGTTAGTAATCATATGCATGATCCTAGTTCATGTTAAGTGGCTAATGCAACACATACAGAGGTGCAGTTAGAGTAGGCTCGGTTATCCTAAGATGGCATGTGAAATGCTACAAGTAACAAGTATTCAATTTGGAAATTGAAATACAATGCAGTTTGTATGATGTACCGAGCCCAGTGCATGTTAGACAAATGTATGGATGCACGCATGCTATCATACTGTATGCTAATTTAAACGTGCCCTAATCTACCATCATAAGCAGGTAAATAAAAGGGAAGAAAGAAGTGGAGGTTGGAAGACATGCACACCACACACACACACTTATTACAGATACGCCCTCGCTCGGAGGGACCAAAATAATAATACAGTCCAAGAAAAATAAATGAATAAATTATTACAAGACCTCTAATCTAATTAAATTAAATGCAAAGAAGAGATGGCCACAGCCTCTGCCTCGGGATGCGCGAATGATGCATGCTTCAGCCTGCCTTGCCCGAAAATCCGTACCGTGCCACTACTGCCTCTGTTTTACTGTCTTACTTCTCCGAAAAATTGCCAAAGTCCTGAGACAGATCCCCTGAGTACCTCAGAACATCACCGGTTGAAGCAAATACCCACTGGCTATAGTATGTGTCCATCGGCTGCTTCTGAAGTTGTCGGCACAAAAAGTGTGCCGGTCGGCACAAAATATTGCCGGCCGGCAATAAATTCCTGCAGGAGACAGTTTTTGACAGCAACAGCAGACCAGCAGTGCAAGGTATGGGATTTTAGGACAAATGTATGCACGGACACGCTCTCTATCATGCAATGGACTCAAGGGAGCATGGCCCTCGACCCCCGGGCCATCAATCACGCATTTCAATGCATGATGGCCCGAAAGCCAAGTTAGCAACTTTGATATCAAATGAAACATAAGCACAAAACAAATCCAAGGGCCCCCAACCCCTATCATGATTGGTCAAGAGGCAAGGGATGCATGCTCAATGAAATGCAACCTAAGCATGGCGGCTAAGTATGCAACATGAACATGCAAATGAGCAATGTATGCTAGGCCCGCAACCTAAACATGTAAACAAACATGGAATGCAACAACATGCAACGATGGGCTTAAACTAACATGGGTAACTCGCAAGCATGCCAAAATCAGCGGCCATAATCATGGAAATGAAGGCACAAAATGCACACGCACATGCACGCAATCATGGTCCAACACCTTAAGCATAAACAAGGCAACTCTTAAGCACACTTAAAGAGGCTAAGTATGGACGTATAGCATGCAACGTAAGCTCTGAAATCATGTTATAGGAGGTTCCAAACCAACTAAATAAATCAAAAAAGCATGCAACAATGCTCACACATCCACATACTTGAAGCATACAAGCCACAAAATGCAAAGAGGCTATATAATGCATGCTAGGATCAACTCAAACAACTTAAGACAGACCTAAAGCATGGAAAAATAAGCACATAAGCTTCACAAATCTAAGCCTAAAACATGCTCGAACAAAGGCTAACAACCTAAGGCATATTAAGGCAATTACAAAGCATCACATGGTAGGTATGCTAAGCATGAACCAAACTGAAAAATACCCTTCTACAATACTGATGAGGGACCAAAAATATGACTACCCACAGTAGATGACAAGTCCCAAAACAGTATACACACATGCTCAAAATGCAATGCAAGATTAAGGCCCACAAAGGGGTATAACATGAAGTACCAAAAGGATGCACCAAACAGCCAAATACCCTTCATGAGACATGTAGAGGGGGTCAAACTAAGACCTTTTTCAGGCCTGTCAAAGACCCAAAAACAGAAGCATGGTAGGCTAAAAAGACATGCAAAAAGGGGACCAAAGAGGGGTAATGAAGCAAGTCATACATAGGGGTCCCAAACAAGGTTGAGCCCTTCTTCAATGTTGAAGAAGGGCTCAAAATAAGCCTCTTTGTAGTTTACATCGAAGCTCAAAAATACATGCAACTATGACTTAGATATGAACCAAGAAAATACTAGTTTTGGGGAAAAGTGTGCTTACCCTTGTAGACTAACAAACCAGCACCTCTTGGACCAAGTTTTGGTGCTCCTAAGCTCTGCAAATGACCTCCCAAATTCTGGAAATGGAAGTGGTGGTGTTGTGCTATGGGTTGGTGAAGGAATGGCCCAAGAACCAGGGTGTTTAGAGGTTGAATGAGAGAGATATAGTGAGAGATGGAGGGATATATGTATCTATATCAGATATGTATCTATATCTCTATTTTTTTGCTTAAGAATCTCTAACCCTAAACAATGGAGGAGGAGGGTTGCTTATATAGGCCAAGACCAAGTCTAAGACTTAGTGGCTAAGCAAAGGAAAAGGGTCAAGGGGTGCAAAGAGTTTGTGGCTTCTAGAGGAAGCTAATACAGCTGGCCAAGCTTCTCCAAGAAGCTTGGCCAAGGGTTTAACCTCTTAGAGGGAAAAAAGGGGTCAAAAGGGTGGAAAGGTTGCAAAATAGCAATATATATACACGTGGAGCTGGTTCTGTGCATCCCAGTTGGCACAGCTGGCATGCACCAGGCTTGGGAGGGTCAAAGGGGTCAGGTCGGCCAGAAAATTTGATCATCGGCCAAAATAAAGTGCCGGTCGGCACTATTTTCTGCCGGTCGGCTAAATAGAGTGGTGATAGGTGATTCCTAGGTCAAAAAAAAGCCGGTGGGTATGAAAATTGAATCTCCAGAAGTTAGCTTTCCAATGGCGCAAACCTTGCATCAAAATTCCTCCTATGCAGAAAGTTATGCCCTTTTTGGTGAAGCCGCGCAGACTCGATCCAAACGGGATGATGCCCAGCTTCAACCAATCATATCTCCTCCACCCGGACTTAGCTTTGGGAGATTCTTGAGTGCAAAATGAAGCCCCAGAAGTCTTCTTTCCAATGGTTATGGCCTCATAGCTTAACTCCAAGTATGTAATTGAATAAGCCTGATTCAGCGAGGGCCGCTCGACTTTCTTCTACCCGGATTTATGGCGAACTTCTTCTCCAACCTATTTTCTCCCCTCCTTTCCTCTTTTCTTCAACTCCAAACCCCTAAACAAAGTGTTTTGAAGGGTTTTCCTCTCTCCTTGCCGAAGGAATTGAATCTTTGGCCTGCACATCTCTCAACACCGAGCAAACCATCAGTAATGCCCAAGTCTTGAGGGTGGTCAAAAATGGGGTGTCTACAGTTATGCCGAGTCTATTGTGTCAAGGGTTGTTTTACATCAATTCATGATGTTTCGATGAGCCTTGAAGCGTTCCTACCTCCCTCTTTGAGCTTACTCCATGATAAAAGTGAGGGGTGGTTATTGATTCATTGCACTTATTGATTTTTGTCCAAAATCATGTCCTAACTCATTAAGCAATCAATTTGCTCATTGATGGTTTTGGGAATGACTTCGTTGTTCTCTTGAGGCTTTCCATGACAGAGAAGAGTAGAACGGATAACTCTGTTTACATTGTTTTCATTTCAGAGCACAAAAATAGGGCTTTTCACAAAAATAGGGCACGATCGGCCTTATTTGGGCTCGGCCGGGCTCCAATGTTTGGTCAGCAGCATGTTTTGCAGAAAATAGAGGGCAGTGGCTAAAGGTGAAACAGAATGGTCTGGGAAAACAGAGTAGTTTTGCATGCGAGCATTGTGCATTCTTGTGCATCCTTGTTTGATGATTAATGATTAATTATTATTGTTGTAATAAATTATTATTGTTGTACTTAATTAATAATGTTGTAGCCATTGTTTATTGGTAATTGTTATATCTAGTTAACTTAGATAGCTAGTTCATTTCTTTGGTATTCATTAGAATTTGTAATAAGTACTTAGCTTAGCTTAATTCATTCATTCGATTTTGTAATATTTAGTTTAATTTAGACACTCGGACATTCATTCGGTCCCTTCTGCATGAGGGCAAACATGTAATAATGTGTATGTCTTCCAACCCAACATCTTTCTCCTTTTTATTTACTTGCTTATAATAGGTAGTTTAGAACATCATGTTTCTTTTAGTATTTCTTATGCTTGCATCAACTTGTCTTGCATGCATCCAGGCTCGGTTCATCATTCTAAACAATGTATTGCTGTTTATTACTTCGTTGAATACGTGTTTAAACCACATGCTATCAAATTGACTCACATGACAGAATTAGTAGCCGAGCCTATTAGTTACATATCGCATGTATTGCATTAGTCATGTTGCATTAGTTAGGAGCATGCATGTTTTCAAACTCTTTTATTTCTTTTGGCTTGCCTTGGAGTACAAGGTGAGCATTTTTATGCTTTTTCATATTGCATGCGTGTGCTTATTGCCATGTTTAGCATTCTTTCCATGAGGCTAAGTGCTTAATTGATATACTTGCTTGAATGCCTGGATGAAGGCTAATTGCTTGAATTAAAATAATTTGAGTAATGTATATATGCGACCACTTTTTCAAGTGGTACATATTCGAAACAATTTTCAAACAAACATGAAATCAAGTGTTCCAATCTTTGCAAATTAGTCTATACTTATATGTGTCACATAGTAATGTTAGCCTAATAAAACCAGAACAAGAGCATATAATGTAAATAAAAAAAAAAAAACACATCATGATTAGTAGAGGCCAATCTTTGATCAGGCGAGTGTGGTGCTTAATTCATGACATTCCCCTTCTCGTACCTAAGTTCCCGAGCCGAGACACTTTGGTGATGACAGACTAATGGCCTTTGGCACGAGTCTCGAGTTTCCTAAATTTGCCAAAAATATTTAGGTGGTAACTCTGTAATCTGGCAAAGCAGTCTATTTTTGGCATTTGATTCAAACATCGATTTTCCAAAAGAATTATCGGACTTGGACTCTTTTTGTGTTTTCACTGTTTCACATTGCATTTGTGAAATCAGATTCAGAACCATGGGAGTTCCAACTGTAGGGCTAGTCGTATTTGAAAGGAGCACGAAAAGCAAGCTACAGTTTCTGGCGACTCTGTTGGGGAATTTAGAGAACTTGACTTGAAATTCATGATATGAAATTTTATTTATACTTATATGTTCTTTGCATTGCATTTGCATTGGTGCGCTTAAGTCACTGTGCTTGTCATCTGCTATTCCTGGATGGTTTGCTGGAGGCTTGCCCAAAAGCTTGCCAAAAGGTTGACCGGTCGTGGGCTCTTCCATGTTGGGAACACAACCTTTGGATCTGGGCTACCGTTTTATCGTTTGATCCTTCATTCACTTCTCGGTGTTAGGTGTGAGAGGTATATTAGGTAGTCTTGTTAAGGTACCTCTTTTGACCAATCGGCCTAACTGCATATAGTCAGCCTTAGTGACTTTTCAAACATAAGACAGGATGCCCTCCTATTTACTAGGCTATTGTGATACCGTTTGTTTGAATAGTAAAGTTGTAGATCACTCCAAAAGCTAGGACAAGGAAACCCTAACCTCTTATAGGGGCGTTTTGAGTGCTTTTGTGCAAAATGTGAAATCTTTGGAAACGTGTGATGCAATCCTGGAAGAGTCTTAACTTGAGGAGGTTCCTTTCAAACCTTGAGGGTCATATCAGAATCAAAATTTGGGGGTTTGTATTTGATATGTTTTGGTCAGCAGCATGTTTTGCTAATGTTTCTAAACTTGATGTTTTTTCTTTCCAAAAACAAACCTTCGTCTATCTCCATATAAGCCTAACCATCATCTTGAAGTTACTGATGGAGAAAAAGGGTATCTTAAACCGCTCAATCCTCGACCTCTCTCTAACCCTCTCCTACCTAGACATGACCCTACCCAATATTGCACATTCCATCAGTTAAGGTTGTTCATAAACCTGTAAGATTCAAATAAACCGACCGGGTTGACTTGAACTGTTGAGTCACGGTCGATTTCAATTGTTGTACGGTCGGTCAACGGTTTCAAAAGGCTAAATTGTTTAATATATTGGTCGGTGTTCGGTTTCCTATGGAAAAATATTCACTACACTCGAACCGTCCGAATTTATAATGTAAAGTATACGTCGCATTTTAGGATTGGAAGTCAAAAATATATTTTATCTATCCAGGCTTATCCCCTTCTCTATTTAAACTCTCCAAAGACACTTGGCAGCATATGATAAGTTGTCAAAAGAGCACACACTAACTTTGACTATATATTATCAATTCAACTACTTTCTTTCTCATAGTCCCAATGAGTCATTATGATTTTTATCTTTTGCAGAGATCTATATCTATTATTGATCTAACTCTCTCTCTCTCTCTCTCTCTCTCTCATATGTCTCTTTGATTTCTCATTAATAAAGATGTTGTGTGTGCTCTCTTTTTCTTAGATTGATGAGATGACGACGTCTTCCTGATCTCTTGCACCGATTGGCTCGTTCTCAACATTGATCATCTCCAGTGGTGGTTTCTTGATCTTCTCTCAACAGTGGCCCTTATCTTCTCTCTCTCTCTCTCTCTCTTCTTAAAACCATTCTTTTCCTCTTTCTACTCAAATTTGTTTGGTGGAGGTCTGTTCTTGAAGAGGAGATCTGTTACAGTTTCGACCAAAACTCGATCGCTAAATCCTCAGCCTGAAATGGCCGGTTTTGAGTAGTTGGTTGGACGTAATTGGTTGATGGATTCTCCCATTTGAAGTGCTTGCTTCGAGTAGCGAATGTATATGAAATCCGAACCGGTTCGACTTGTGAACAACCCTACCATCAGTAGTACGGTCATCATACTGACCATTGTTTTTGCCTTCGTAACGAAATTCAAGACTTGATTGACAATAAGGTCACTACCCCACCTGAAAATCCTAAAGCTGTTAATAAACCTCTCCCTGACCACAATAGATTTCCATCTGATAGATCTTTGGCTTGCTAAGAACCAATCTTAACCCCAGATAGCATGGTCAATGAGATGTGTGGAGATTACCAGGGGAACTGTAAGGGCCAATCTGTGAGACCCAATTTGAAAGCCTGCTGGGTGCGGATGTTAGTATTGTTGAATGGAAGGCTGGTTTGAACCCTCCCGTGGGCTACTTGAAGTTGTTTTTGAATTCTACAGATAGACTTGGAGAAAGGGAAACCCCCTTTTGTCTCAGAAATGCTTATTTTGTTTTGAGTTGTCTTGCAAATAGTTGAGTTGTGAGTTTTATTTTCTTTTTCTTTTCTTGTATTGTTGCGTCAGTTGAGTCTTTTCGCTTGAGTCGCTCTTGTGTACCCTTAGGCCTTCATTTTTATAAGAAAGTGGGAGTCAAGTTTTTGATCATTTTATTGTGCCTAAATTGATGCATGTGTGACTTTTTACAAATAGAAAAAGGCTTTGAATTTAGTTTTTGAATGAGATTCTATTAATAAGCTTGAGTGTTAAGAAGGATCCCCTGAATGGTTTGAGTGAATTCTGACTTATCGACACAAAGTCATTCATGATTTCAAGAATTTTAAACTGTTTCCTTTGCAAAACTTCCGAAGATAGGTTCAAAATTGTGCGTGGTGTTCTGCATTGTCCTAGGGATGCTCTTCACCTTTAGGTAGTCATTTTGGCAAGCCCAAGATGGCTTTCAGACTTCACAATCATAGAATTTCTCACCCTGGTGTTTTCATTATGTCAGAAATAAATGGATAAGCGAAGCCAAAAAAGAAGAGAAAGGAAAAAGAAAAGAAACCAAAAGAGAAAAAAAAGAAAGAAGAAAAGGAAAGCAGAAAGAAAAGAAAAAAGAAAAAAAAAAAGAAGAAAGAAAGAAAAAAGAAAGAAAAGAAAAAGAAAAAGAAATGAAAGAAGAAAAGAAGAAAGAAAAGGAAAAGAAATCAACCATCAAGGGGGCATCTATTGGAATGAAATCCAATCAACTGTGAGGAAGAGAACTTCTATCTGAATTCGGGGAAACCAATGCGAGGAAGTACCATATTGCAAGAAGAAACCAACTTTCAAAATGGAGCAAAAGAAAGAAAGAAAGAAGACATGCATAAGAGGAGTGGAGAACCAAGCTCAAATCAAGGTGAAGCCAACTCCCCTGTCAGGGCAAGGATGACTATTGGTCAAATTCACCACAAGTGTTATAACGCTATCCTTGAGAGGCTCGCTAGGCCGAAAATCCGAAAGAGCGACCTAGGAAAAAGTTAGAGCATGAAAAATCAGAAATCGCAAGATTGAAAACCCCGAAAGGGCAACTTTGGCAAAAGTTAGAGTGCAAAAGAAGAGTGTCAACACCTGTAGACATTCCCAAATGCCCCGGGAGGGAATGAGTCCCCCATTCCGTTCGTTTTGGGCTCACTACAGTTCAGGACTCTAATTTGTCACGGTTCTTAATCTGAACCAAAGAGTCCAAATCTGGCAGATCGTTTTGAGAAAACAGATTTTTGAAAGAAGTGCCAAACATGGACTGCTTTGCCAGATACAGAGTCGCCACCTAAATATTTTATTTTGGAAAATTTAGAAAACCCTGACTCATTTGCCTAAGGCCATGTGTCCGTTATCACCAAAGTTGCCTCGGCTCGGGAACTTGGGTACGATTAAGGAAGGTCACTTCGTGAGCACCCCTGCTTGCCCGATCAAAGATCGGCCTCTACTAATCATGATATCTAGTTTTGAAAACATTATGCGTTCTTATTCCGGTTATTAGCCTAGATTTACTATGTGATGCGCACAGCACACAAGTATAGACTGGATCGCCTGAATTGGAACAAAACATTTCATGTTTGTTTTTGAAAGATGGTTTGCTACTCGCAGGTAGGCTTAAAATGCAGATTTTGCCACCCTCAGGCGGGCTTAGAAAAGATGGTTTTGCTACTATCTAGTGGGCTTAAAACTCACAGTTGATAATTTGTTCCAATCTAAGTAATCCAACCTTCACCCACAGGCATTCAGGCAGTTATATCACGTAAGCAAATAGCCTTATGGTAAACATGCTATCATGGCAGTCACTCACACACATGCAAGGATGCTAAAGCGTAAAACTTACCGAGTACTCGAAGCCAAAAGTACTCGAAGCCAAAACAGAAGCTAATTAGAAATCCATGCATGAACCTAATTATATAGAAATGCTTAATGCAACACATGCAAAAATGCAACTATAGCAGGCTTGGCTATTCTAAACATGGCATATGGAATGCTACAACTAACAAGTATTCAACTTGGAATTGAAATACAATGCAGTGAGTTATGACGCGCTGAACCCGGTGCATGCAAGACAGATGAATGAATGCAAACATGCTATCATACTGTATGCTAATTGAAACATGCCCTAATCTAACCATCATAAGCTGGTAAATAAAAGGGAGAGAAAGACGTGGGGTTGGAAGACATACATCACACACACACACACACACACACTTATTACAACATTGCCCTCGCGCAGAGGGTCCGAATAAATAATACAGTCTCAAATGAATAATTACAGTCCGAATGCAGTACAAAACCCTAATTGATTAACAAATTAACCTAGGAAAACTGTAAACTAGCATGCAAGCTAGGGACTGCCTCGACTCCGCTCCGGATGAGGAATGATGCATGTTCGGGTTACTTGGCGCGGAAATCCACTGCGATGCCCCAATTAGCCTCTGTTTACAATTGAGCTCGGTATATTGCACGGAACTCCAAGAGACTGTCGGTTTCTGATTTGCTACAACAGAGAGCAAGAAAGGGGCATGGCAATCTATTTTCACATATGTATGCTTGCCTCGATCCTCGTGCCATCAATCACGCATCCCGATGCATGATGGCCGAGGAGTCGATTTGCACGACTCAATATGAGATGAATGTACGTAAAACACAACAAGACCAAGACTCCATCATGGATAATCCGTAGTGTCGGTGACTGGGAATTGAGACACGTTCTGTCACTCGCAGTACGAAACGCCTCTCGTTTCCCGTGTTCGGGCTAACTCCTATCCCAAACACAATGCAAATGAGATGACATGCATGAATGCAACTAATATACAACCTAGCATGCACAATGCTATGAGATGACATACACGATGCACGATGTAACATGGCATACACGATGCTCTAACATGCAACCTAGCATACACAATGCTATGAATTGAAATGGCATACGCAATGCATGATGGACTTACACCAACATGAGTGGACCTCAGCCACACTCACATTAGTGGCCATGAGATGAAAATGAGACACTCGAGATGCGTGCATGCATGCACGCAAACCGAGGACCGATTCTAAGGCACAAATGCCACTCTACGAAAGCATGGCAAGGCATGGAATATGGCATATAAACATGCAAATTTCAGCACTAAAATATGATGCTAAACAGCCCCGAATCATGGCAATATGGCACCCGATGCATGAAATGAATCCCGAAACTCAAAACTAGGCATACGCAATGACCTATAGCTATACAAAGCATACATTATTTGATCATGAAGCATGAAGAAAGAATCAAGGAAGTCCCAAAACATGAACTTTCTTAGTTCAAAGCATGGCCAAAGGTGCTAACAAGATGGGCTAAAGTAGCATGCAATTTTGACTAGTAAATAAGGGTTACATGGCATGTATATGAAGCAAGTGAAAACTCATCAAACCAGAAAAAATCAGTGAATAAAACATGCCAAAATATGCCCAAATAACCATGGAAACGCAGCCAACACATGCACAAATGAGGGGCTCCTTTAGAGGGCCATGCAAGGAGTTATTAGGCATATACAAGATAGACATGAAGCATGACCAAAAAAAATTTGGAAATCAAATATGGTAGTCCCAAAACTTACCAAATTGGGCCTGAAAAGTGGCTAAGAAGTATGCAAAGAGGGGTCCCTTTGGGAGGCCAAAATGGCCACCAAACAAGTCAAGGTGAGAGGGGGTCACCCCCCTCTGATTTGGAGGCTCAAAATAGTGACAAAGCCACTAGGAATCCACTGGATTCCAGTGGCTAGAAGGCCAAACAAAGCATGCAACAAGAGCTTAGGTGTAAGGTCCAAAACAAGGGATAATCAAGCATATAAGGAAGCATGTGACCTCAAATAAGAAAATTTCCTTAGTAAAACATGAAGATGATGTCAAAAAAAGCCTTTTTCCAGTTTATAACAAGTCTCAAAAATGAACATAAATAGGACTAATCTATCATGCAAAAAAGGCCCTAAAAGAGAGAATAGAGACAAGGGACAGAAGCTGGCCCCAAATGGCAAAGATCCCTTCAACAATATTGAATATGGGCTCAAAACAAGACATTTTACAGTTTACATCAAATCTCGAAGATGAACAAAGGTGAGGTTAAATCAACATGCAAGAAAAAGGCCTAAAAGAGGGATAAAGAGGCAAGTGGTAGTAGCTGACCTCAAACAGAGGAGAGACCTTCAAAAAAGTTGAAGAGGGGCTCAAAATAAGACATTTTAAAGTTTATGACCAAGTCCAAAACAGCTCACAAATAAGCCTAAAATATCATGCAAAAATAGGCCTAAAAGAGAGTTTAAACACAAAGGGTGAGAAGGAGACCTCAAACAGAGAAAGACCCTTGATCAAACATGGATATGAGCTTAAAATATGACTATTTATAGTTTGGGTCGGATCCCAAAAATGCTTTCAAGCAAGGCTTATAAATGAAGCAAGAAAAGACTAGTTTAAGGGAAAAGTGTGCTTACCCTTGAAGAGCAATGAACCAGCAGCCTTTGGACCAAGAAGAGGAGCTCCTAGCCTCTGGAAATCAGCTTCAAAAGGCTGGAATGGAGTGTGGATGTGTGGAGCTATGGGTTGGTGTGTAAATGGTGCAAGGCTTTTAGGGTTTTGAGGCTTGGAAGAGAGGGAGAGGGAGAGATGTAAGCAAGGCTCTAAACAAGAATTTGTAACCCTCTAAAATGGAGCTGGGGGGTCTGGTTTTATAGAGGGAGAAGTGGAGGAAAGGAGGGGAAAATGAAATTCAAATTTCGCCCCCAAAAGACCCCCTCTCAGATACAGGATCTGGGGGGAAAAGGAGGGTGCAATTGTAAGGAACCAGGTGAGAGGGTCATGGCTGGCCAGGTTCAGAGGGTTCAGGTGGCTGGCCGGCCGGCCAGGGTCAAAAGGGTCAAGCTGGATTAGTGGCCGGCCACCCCAGAAAAATGGCCTCCCATGTGTGCACAACACAACTATGTGGAGAAAAATCAGGAAATGTGACCCAAGAGAGAGAAAAACCCACTTTTTAGAGGGGTTCAAAAGGGTCAGGAACAATTGCTGGCCGGCCATGTCATATTGGTGGCCTCCCAGGTGTGTACAACACAAATATGTGATTGAGGGCCAAAGAAAGTGGCTCGGGAATGGTCAACACCAGCTTTCTAGCGAGAAAAATGGGCGACGGAGAGTGATGAAGGAATAAAGCTGGTTCTCAGAACAATTGCTGGCCTCCCACCCTTCTACGACCTTCATAACAATGAAAATAAGGTCCCTGCCAAAAATGAACCCAAACCGATGCAAATCGAAGGTTCGGGGGCCGAAACACGCAGCCTGGGGCCCCGAAAACTGACTGTTAAGCACCGGAGGTGGCGTTCGACCACGAAGTTGGTCTCTCGAGCCACAGTGTCCCTCAAAAGGGAGTAAATAAGATGTGTGCCAAAAACCGGAGCAAACGGAGGTGGTTAAGCGGTCCCGAACCGAGGCACACGGCCGATGGTTCCGAAAATTGGAAACCGGGCTCCAAACGGGAAAAATGGCCTACAACCACGAAACGTAGCCTACGTCCACTGAGAGATGGTCTTAAGACCTCTTCCTCCCTTTGGGAAGAGAATACGGAGAAAACGGGACTCGGTTCGCAAACCGAGGCAAAGCACAAAAGAGTCCGGAAGTCTGGAGGCAAGGGTCGTAGCCATGACTCCGCAACCTCAGAACGAGCACAATATGCAACATCACCGAGCGCTCAGTTGGTGACATCTGAGTCTTAAGGTCGGTCAAAAATGGGGTGTCTACAGTTGCCCCTCTTTGACAGAACTCGAAAGTCATAAGTGACGGGAGTGAATGTCAAAGCCCAGAGATGACCCATTTTTGACAAGGCCGAAGACTTAGACAAACATACGAGATAACAGAGAAATGTGTCCGCAGGCATGCCCGCAGGCGGGGGCAAAATGCAAAGTGATATGCATAAAGCCGAATGTAACTCAATGATCATGCAAATACAGCAAGCTGTAATGAAGCAAGTATTCACAAATAGATGCAACAGTTTTAAGCAAGGATGCAAAGCAACAACTACATTTCATGCAGTTAAGAATGCGGAGAGTTGTTCAACTCTCGCCACGTCTCACACGGATAAGATACGATACTTGTGCGATTCGTCTGGTCGCACCAGCCTCAAATGAACCGTATATACAATATCGTGCCTGTAAAAGAAAGAAACTCAACAAGCACAACATATTTAACAACATATGTTCAACGTGATATCGAACGCAGACAAACGTGGTGTCGATGGGTGAGCGCATCGCAATGCGAGAAGAAACGCGTGTGACAACGCGAGTTTAAGCATGGAGGCATGATAATATCGAGGAAACGTGCATAACAATGCAAGTATATGCATGAGAATGCAAGTGATATACATAAGTGTAAACTAGAATGCACATTTGTCCTAAAACAACGAGCAAAGAAATGCGCATTTCGGCGAGGGTGACTCGATCGCGGCCTCCGATTCACCTCCCGGAGGGGTCACAACATGTTCAAAAAGGATACATCTCACTTTCGACGAGTAACGATGAGAAACGCATCGAAGGTTGGAGTTGAAGTCCCGACGGAGCGATTTCGCGACGGAAAGTGCACTTCTCTTGTACTTTTTTAGGTCCCGAGGACTCCAATCATCACCAAAATTTGCAGAGACCTTGGAGGCCACATGAGGGACACCACCAGCCAGTTTTATTCCCAGGGGGAGGCTTCCGGCCATGTTTTTGGGAGAGGGGTGGCCGGCCTGCCAGAAAAGGTGGCCGGGCGGCCACCTATCCCAGATTCGGGGCAGTTTGGTCCTTTCACCCTCTTTTCTTTAAATGTGCTTATCCAAAGCACTTTTCCTCACGAGTGCAGCTCTGAAATTGCTCTCTCCTCCTTCCCAAACCATTTTATCTCTCAGATCTGCGCTCCATACGCATTTTCCAACGCCCCACGCAAGTTGTTTTCGCAAAAACTTTTAGTTTTCTTCACTTTGGACCGATTAAATTTTGATTTCGGGGCTTCTTTTCTCATTTTCACCACTTGAGGTAAGTTTGTCTCAACATTTGGAATATTTTCTCGGGAGTTGACTTTTGTTGACTTTTTCATTTCCCGAGAGTTGACTTTTGTTGACTTTTTCCAATTTTGGCTCATTTTGCTCATTTTTGCTCCTTTTTGCAGATTTTTCGAAATGGCCGGTCATTTCCCTTATGGTAGAGGTTTTCCAGGTGCTGGGGGTGAGCCGGATATCATGTCCTTGCCCCCGAGAGTTCGGCCGTTTGATCCCGAGAGGTATCATCCTCAGGAGCATATCCTCTCGCGGGCGGTTTTCTAACATTTCACTGATTTTGATGACCGAGCGCCTAGGGATCTGCTTTTGCGAGAGCCGGAGTCCCACCTCTCTCATAAGGCATGAGAGGTATTTACTTCACTTTTACATTTTCTGCAATGTATTCTGCATTTTCCGTGCATTTCGTGCCATCGCTATGTTTATCTGCCAACTTAAGCACACAGCTTATTTTGAATATTTAGTTCATAGCATCGTATTCCGTTTGCATTTTGAACACAGTTCAAACATTCTAACTTTCTGAACACGCAGCCCATATATTGATTGTGAACACACAGCACACACTTGTTGAGAATTGAACACACAGCCCAATACTTTGAGATGAACACGCAGCCCAAACTGAAGGTGAACACGCAGCACATACTAATTAAGAGTTGAACACGCAGCCTGAACTTTGAGATGAACACACAGCCCTGTAACAACGCCCGCGGGGGACCTCGCTACAGTTCGGGCTCCCTTTTTGTGTTACGGTTCTAAATCTGAACCAAAGAGTCCAACTCTGGCAAATCGTTTTGAAGAAAAACAGATTTTGAAAAGAAGTGCCAAACATGGACTGCTTGGCCAGATACAGAGTCGCCACCTAAATATTTTAAAATGGGAAATTTAGGAAACCCTGACTCGGCGTCAAGGCCACGTGTCAAATCATCACCAAAGTGGTCTTGGCTTGGGAGCTTGGGTACGATCGGGGAAGGTCAGCTATGAGCATCCCCTTTCGCCCGGTCCGAGGACCGGCCTCTACTAACTGTGATATCTGTTTTTGAAAACATTACGTGTTCTTATTCCAATTATTAGTCTAGAATTACTATGTTATGCGCGCAGCAAACAAGTATAGACTAGATCGCCTAATTTGGAAACACACATTGCATATCCGTTTGTTTTGAAAATGCTTTTGAAATTGCTACTCGCAAGTAGGCTAAAACACGGATTTCAATGAGTTTTCCAACTCAAGCAACCCAACCTCCACCCACAGGCATTCAAACAATTTATCTCACATAAGCATTTAGCCGCATGGTAAGCATACTGTCATGGCAACATTCACACGCATGTGGTATGCTAAAGCGTAAAATACTTACATCATACTCCGTGCCAAAACAAGAAACTAGTTAGCAAACATACATGACCTAGTTCATGTTAAGTGGCTAATGCAACACAAGCAAGATGCAATTTAGAGTAGGCTCGGCTAACCCTAAAGATGGCATGTGAAATGCACTTTATTCGATGCACGTATTCAATTTGGAATTGAAAATACAATGCAGTTTGTATGATGTACCGAGCCCGGTGCATGTCAACAAATGCATGGATGCACGCATGCATTGCATAAGGTATGCTAAAATAAACGTGCCCTAATACTAACCATTGAAAGCGGGTAAGTAAAAGAGAGAAAGAAATGGGGGTTGGAAGACATACGCCGCACTCACCCACACTTATTACAGACTTGCCCTCGCTCGGAGGGACCAAAAGAATAATACAAATAAATTAACTATGCAAACTAATCAAATATTACAAATTAATTAAATTAACAAAATAATTAATCTAAGGAAAAACAGTAAACCGCCTCGGGGCGGGGGCTCAATGCACGCGCGCTTGGATTCCACTCGGAATTGCACTGCCATGCCTAGCTTGCCTCTGTTTTCCCTGCCTTGCATCTCAGAAGACTGCCACAGTCCTAGGAATACTTCCTTAGGTACTGGAGATCACTACCGGCTGCACAAAACTTCCACCGGCAGTGGATTGAGCTCATCGGCACTGAATTTATCCATCGGCTGATAATTGACTGCCGGTCGGCACTAAAAACTGCCGGTCGGCACTGAATGCCTGCAGAACCTGCAACTCACAGCAGCAGAGGGCAAATACTGGCATGGCAATGCAATTCAAAGCATATATGCACTAAACACACTCCTTATCATACTAATGACTCAAAGGAAGATGTGCCTCGATTTTCGGACCACCAATCACGCATTTCCATGCATGGTGGCCTAAAGGATCAAGTGTGCAACTTGAATTTCAAATGCATGCAAACCAATCAAACAAAGTGAGGCCCAATTCCCATCACCAAGTCAAGGAACAAGGCATGCATGCCTATGTGTGCAATCCTAAGCATGTCAACTAGGGATGCAACATGAGTATATAGACAAACAATGCAAGCATACAAGCAAACATGAGGTAGCATACAAGCAAGTGAATAATGGTCTTACCCATGACCTAGGCAACTCCAAGTAGGCCTAAAGTCAGTAGCCATATGCTAAGACATGGGAGCTAAACACACATGCACATGTACACATGTTAAGGCACATAACTTAGGCATTAAACAAACCACTCTCAAGCACACTTGAAAGGAGATAACATGGATGATTAGCATGCAACATGAGCTCTAAAATCATGTCAAAGTGTGGTGCTAAACCAACTCAAGATAGGCCAAACAAAGCATGCAAATGGTCCAAGACTTAAAGCAAGTCAACGAGGCATTGAACTATACTTATGCAAGACAATTATGGCATGCATTAAAAAACTAAAAATAGGTTTTTAGCATGTTAAAACAAAGCCAAAAGGCTACTTAGATGGCATCTAAATGGCTCAACTAGGAAGGCACGCACAAATGCTAAGATATGAGGCATAAGGCACAAGCTTCCAAAGCATCAAAGAGGCATGCAAGGCAATCAAACAAGCATGCTAAATGGACTGAAATGACATGCCAAATGGTTCCAAACCATTGAAAATAAAGCAAGCAAGGCATGCTTCACACTTGTACCCTTAAGGCCAACAAGTCAAATATAAAGAGGACCCAAGATACAAGCCATGGTCGACCAAAATAAGCATGGACAGACCTAAAGCATGGAAAAATAAGCATACAAGCTTCATGAATCTAAGCCTAAAGCATGCTCAAACTAGGGCTAACAACCTAGAGCAAGTTAAGGCAATACAAAGTATTACAAAGCATCTATGCAAAACATGCAAGGAGTACTAAAACCAACACTTATCAATGTCATATTAGGGCACAATAAACATAAAATACAGCCAAGACATGCTCTTCAAACATTCAAAACTATGCTCCCTTAAGAGACCAAAACTTGCCCTTTTCAAGGACATCAAGGAGAGGGGGGTGGCCCTCTCCTTCTTAGGACTTTAAGGCATCATCTACACCACTGAAATCCCTCAAGATTTCAGTGGTGAAGAGACCCAAACACCAAAATCCCGGAGCTCAACAAAATAGCACAAAAATGAGGCCTTTCAAAGCCTAAGGGTGGTCAAACCTACCCAAACCACCAAGCACTCTTAATAAACTATCAAGAGGACTAAAAAATAGAACTTTTATGTGTTGATCACCAAGCACAAAAATAGTTCTAAACCAGGTAAAAACAAGGTGCAAGAAAGGGGGAAAAATGACTAGTTTCTTACCCTTGAAGCTTTTCTTCAACAATGGTGACCTTGATGTCTCCTTAAGCCTCAAACCAGTTAAGAACACCAAGAATAAGCTCTTAGAACTTCAGCTCCAAGAGGAAGGTGAAACACTAGGTGCTTGTGTGCAATAGTATGAACTAAAGCACCTAGTGTACCAAAATGAGCAAGGAAAAGAGAGATAGGATAGATATAGGATTTCTAACCTAAAACCAGAGCTTCTTCTCTGTATTTTCTTTCTAACCCTCAATTTTTTTTTCTAACCTTTGAGCCAAGAGAAGAGAGCCTTCTCTTATAGGAATGAAAACTTACAAGCTAAGCAAACCAAAGGCTCATCCCTCCATACACGTGTATGGAGAGGAAACAAGTGCTACAAAGCTGTCTGAAAATATCTCCAAAAACAGCTGTAAAGTGATCGGCAGGGCAAAATGGTCATTTTGCCAAAAAGAGTGCCGACCGGCACAAAATAGTGCCGACCGGCACAAAATAGTGCCGATGGCAACATCAACCAGCCGATGGCCTCTAGCCACTGCCGGTGGTGTGTGGGGATGCCTCAGAAGGCATTCCCTGCCCCTCCAAGGCAAAGAACAAGTGTTTGATGCAAAACCAGACACAAAACGGTCAAGTTCGGAGGTCCTGAGGCAAGGCACGTAGCCGAGGACTCCGGGAACTCCAAATGAACACGAATCATGGATTATCACCGAGTGTTCAAGCGGTGACGTCCAGGTCTTGAGGACGGTCAAAAATGGGGTGTCTACAGTTGCCCCTCTTTGACAGAACTCGGAAGTCATAACAATGACGAGAGTGAATGTCAAAGCCCAGAGACGACCCATTTTTGACAAGGCCGAAGACTTGGACAAACATGCAAGACAAACAAGGTATGCGCCCGAAGGCAGGGGCAAAATGCAAGACGATGCAAGAAGCCGAGCATAACTTATGATCATGCAAAGAAAGCTGTAATGAAGCACGCATGCAACAGTTATAAGCTAGCATACGCCAATCTACACTACAATGCAGAAAGGATGTAAGAGAATTATGTAATTCTCAAAATGTCTCACGCGGAGGATACAATACCTGTGCGGCCCGTCCGGTTGCGCCGGCCTCAAAGGAGCCGTATATACAATATCGTGCCTGCAAAGAAAGTAAACTTAACAGGTACAATATCGTTAGCAATATGCATGACGATGCGAAATGAATGCAAAATGATATGCAATATATACAAAACTAAGTGTAAACAATGCAAATGATATGCAATGCAATTGAAACTATGCAAACTACATGCAAAGCAATTGAATCATGATTCAATCACGAGCGGTTCGAAACCACACAAATGTCAAGTAGATTGATGGAAGTAACGAGTCCGTCTACCATAGAACGATGTCTGAACTATGAGTGATGTAGACGGACACAAGAACAAGTATTAGGTGGATTGACATAAGTGGGGTGACGACCTGCTGAGGAAAGAACAATGATCCTAATGCCGGATGCAATAATTACACTACAATGTAATATCTATAATGGATATGGCGTGTAGCCAAACTGTATCTCGCTTAGGAAAGGCATGTACACGTACAAACCATGTCTAACACAGAAAAGGTGCCGCAACCTCAAACCAAGTTCATCAAGGAGTAGGCGCGATACACACGCAGAACTGTGCTTTGACATGAAAAGTATAGGCACATACCAGACCAAGCTCAACAAGAAAAGGTGCAAGCCATAGATGGAAGATGATGCAGTGGATATATGCAACTGAAATGCAATATGTAATGGAATGGGTATTTACAGAAAATGCATGACATATGCACGATATTACAATGAAATGCATGACAAATGCATGTTTTTGATGATGTTTTTTTTTTTTTTTTTTTCTTCGTAATGCATGACATATGCAGTATTTACAAATGATGCATGACATATGCACTATGATGCAATGACTACGATTGCAGCTTTCCCTATCTTACCAACAAGGCGATATTCTAGGTTGGTTCAGTATCCAGAATTGAGGCGTAAACACGCCGCCTCAACCTATGGGGCTTCCATACGGATTTCAAGCCGAGGGTACACCCCTTGGGTATTTAACCAGACTTTAGTCTCGGAAATCCCGAACCTTTGTGTTCTAGGCATAAGCCGTTCGAACTCTAGTTTTCACCGTCCCAGTTGGTCTCCTAGGAACTCACTGCAAACACGCATGTGGCTTTACGGACCAATCGAAAGTCGTTTCGCACGAAAAACACCGAAGGAATTGCACCTTCAGAGGATTTAAGGTCTCCTAGACTAGGATGCAAAATGTATGCATGACAATGCATGTTTTCTTTTTATTTACATGATGCATGATGTTTTTGAAATGCGCGCTAACGCGCGACTTTTGAATGCATGCCAAATGCAATGAGGTGTGCATCTTAATGTACCGAAGGTCTTGCACCTCCCGAGGATTTAAGGTCTCCTAGACCGTACGTGTTTTAGGTCTCGCCAGACCGGGGGGCAATGCATGATTTGAGATGCGGTGCACAAGACAAAGGCGATGTAAGATTGATGATGCGATGCATGCCAAATGCAATGAGACACGCGCAAAATAGCGCGATGCGTTAGACAACGCAAGTGCACAGGAAAGTGCGATACGATGCATGCCAAATGCGATGAGGTGCACACTTTAATGCACCGAAGGTCTTGCACCTCCCGAGGATTTAAGGTCTCCTAGACCCGCACATATGGTGAAGGTTTCGCACCTCCAAGGATTTAAGGTCTCCTAGACCGTGCGTGTTTAAGGTCTCGCTGGACCATAGTGGGGCAACAATTACACAACACTTTAAGAGAATGCGATGCAAATGAGTAACCTCGAACCAAACTACATCTCATGCAGCAGGGACAAAGCAAGTTATGCAATTCTCACGGCGACTACGCAGAGAAGGCTAGAAGCGACTACCGAGAACACTCGGAGTCTCAAACACAACGCCTCTTCGCAGACGCACGCAGAGAGGAAAAACAAGGCAAAAGAAACCTCTCAAAGAGTACACGCGAGAGGGAAGATAAAAAGGCCTCTCGGTAGTACACGCGAGAGAGGGAAAACGAAAGGAAACCTCTTAGCGTAGTACACGCGAGAGAGGAAAAACAAAAGCCTCTCAGCGTAGTACACGCGAGAGAGGGAAAACGAAAGGAAACCTCTCAGCGTAGTACACGCGAGAGAGGGAAGACAAAAGCGAAAAAAAGAAGCCTCTCAGCGTAGTACACGCGAGAGGGTGGGCAAAAAGGCAACGCACATGGGACGCGCATGCCAATGCAAATGAGACACGCATACGGATGCAAATGGGGCAAATGAGACGTACGTGCAATGAGGTACGCGTGCCTCAAAGGATGGAAAATGAAGTGCAATGAGGGTGCGCCAAACGGCGCGATGCGCAAAATAGCGCGAATGAAATGTAATGCACAAGATAGTGCGTTGCGCAAAATAGCGCGATGCGTTCGACAACGCGAGTGCACAAAATAGTGCGATTGAATGCATGCCAAATGCAATATGATGCGCAAGATAGCGCGATGCGTTAGACAACGCGAGTGCACAAAACAGTGCGATTGAATGCATGCCAAATGCAATATGATGCGCAAGATAGCGCGATGCGTTAGACAACGCGAGTGCACAAAACAGTGCGATTGAATGCATGCCAAATGCAATATGATGCGCAAGATAGCGCGATGGGTTTGAAATGCACATGGGGCAACTTTTGAATCTTGTAAAAGACCAAAGGATACAAAAGGATACAATCTTTGCTTGAATCTGAGTGCCACGCACAGAAGACACGGTCCGAGGTCAAAACGGAGGCCGGTTGAGCATCGGGGATTCACTTTCTTGCACTTTTTTGAGCTATGAAGACCAGAAACTACCCACATGGCCTAAACAAGGCTGTGGGAACATCACCGGCTGGACTAGGTGGCCACCGGCTGGCCATCGGCTGCAGAAAAGTTCCACCGGCACAATATTGTGCCGACCGGCACAAAATGGTGCCGACCGGCCAAAAATTGCTGAATCGGGGCAGTTTTGACATTTTGCCTTGGGTTTTATAAAATAGGGCTTGAAACCCTATTCTCTTCACTTCTATACCGCCGAAAACCATCCCTCTATCTCTCTAAAGCATTTTCTCTTCCTCTTTTCTCCATTTTCCTTGCGTTCTAAGCCCATTTCGTTGTTCGATTCGCGATTTCCATCGTGTTTCGCACATCTTGAACCGAACAAAACTTTGTTTCGGTGCCTCTTTTGCTATTTCCGCTTTTCCGGGACTTGTTCCCCTCGTTTTCCTCTTTATTCCCGTGCCTTTCCATCTTCCGGCCTTTCCGGCCATTTTCGGCCCGCTCGGGGTTGACTTTTTCGGTTGACTCTTCACATTCTGTTTTTTTTTTGGTCGTCTTCTCACCACTATTGCCATGGCTGACGATGTTCCATACGTCGGGACTCCCCCGGATCACGAGATGGATCCCGGGGTCGAGCTCCTCCCGTTGAGCGAGCGTCCCTTCGATCCGGTGACATACCGCCCGGCGATCCACGTCCTACATCCGGATGGTCTTCGCCATTTTCGCGGCTTTGACCGAGCGCTAGACCCAGAGCTTCTCCTGCGCGAGCCGACCTCTCATCTATCCTTCGGCGCTTCCGTGGTAACATTTTTTCTCTGTTTTACTTTCTGCAATGTAGAACTGTTTAACTGCCATAGCTGAATCTGTTCTTTAACTGCTTAGCTCTGATATGCTGTACACTATAGTTGATCGCAATCATGTTTACAACTGATATCTGTTTAAGGCGGGCACATGTACACACACTGCACTAGTCTCAATCACCCAAACACACGGCACACACCGTACTTCACTGCAAACCTACCGACACCCGGCACTTATTTGGATCTGAAAACATATTGTATCGTCAGATTTAACCGAACCACATAAAACACGCCGACGATCATACGCTAGAAGTTTACCTAATGGCACACTATAACCCGATATCCGCTTGATTCAAAAATGTGCACACATGCACCATATCTCAGATGCCGACCTCACAAACACACTGACACATCACAGGCCGTAGTCCACCATAGTACACTGAAATCTGATATCTGCTTGGATCTGAAAAACTTGCACGCATGCTAGATTTGTATCGACTTTAACATGTTTCCTCAGATCTGTACATCTCATATTGCTTCGCAACCATTTGTTTGAAAACAGGGAGATTCCCATACCATCCGCGTATGGGAATGTCGCGTTCGAGATTGGTACGTGAGCTTCCTCGAGGCGGTTCGCCACATTGTGGACGAGGCGGCTTTTGGTTCTTTCTCAGGGTCTCGACCGGCCATCACCGCAGAGCCTCTCTAGCCGCTGGCAGAGAGGTGGTGGGACACCACCGACTGCTCCACCTATCCGCGGGGGAGACATGACGATGACTCCCACGACTTCTCGGTGCTCACCCAAGACGGGTAGGGGTGATCCGATCCCTTCGACACCCGACATGGACGAGTGGACCGCCGCCGATCTATTTGCTTGGCGAGGCGCCACCTCTTGCTCGTCTGTGCTTTATGCGCTACTCTGGTTCGAGGTGCGCCAGAGTGCACCACGTTGGTGGCGGCGTCGATGAGCGAGGCGGTCAGAGAGCAAGATGCGCGGCTTTTGATGTTTTTGCTAGACGACCTTCGCCGATCGGGCGAACACTGTGCTCTTCGCCTACTCAAAGACCGGTGAACGTCCGAGACATCTTATGCTTTGATTGGGGTGGTGCGGCTCGCCACTTTACGGTACATGAGCTCGATCTCCGTGGCGTGGCAGCTTGTTGGAGGCTATGGCGAGCTTGGGAGGTACGCCTCCGCTTTTACATTTCGCTCTATACTTTCAGATTCGCACACCGCACACACTGTAGTCCGCTTACACTTGTCAGATACTATACACACGGCATACACATACTCGCTTACACCGATCAGACATCGTTCACACGGTATACTCTGCTCAATACACTGCACAACACACGGCTTTATTATTTCTGCTTTACTCTGTATCCTGCTTTATCTGATAAATGTTCGGACAGCTGTCTCGCAGTTGTGGGTTTACACCTATTTTCCCAGGCTGGAGCCAGTGCCGGAGATGGAGACTCCTCTAGTCATTCCCTTCTCACGCCGCTATGACGGGAGATGCGCCCGGAGGCCGTGAGAGACTTTCAGCTTCTTTCGTCGCTACTTCGACACCATTACTCCTGCCGAGGTATGTTTTACTTGCAGTTCGTTTAAGCTTCACCTTTCCACTGTATATTTGCAATACCAGTAGGTAACAAACTGTATTTCAATTTCAGATCACCGGTACCGTGGGCCTTCGCGCCGATGGTGCGGGATCGGTTTGCCGGCGCCGTTGAGACCTCGTGTTACCGGATTTTGCTGGAGGGCCCGGTCTGTCGGACTTGGTACCTAGGCGAGCGCTTCTTGCGTCAGACCTTAGGGTTACCTGAGCAGATAGTCCCGGTGCATCCTCCTGAGCATATGAGGGACACCGAGCGTTTCATTGCTGAGCAGATGGCGGACTACACCATCGGCTGAGAGGCGGACGGCTTCAAAGGCGAGGGCGATTACTCAGAGTACGTCCGGACCTTCATCATGCGACCGCTGAGTGGTGGTCGCCGAGCTGAGAGAGAGAGACCTGCGGCGCCGGCAGCCGGAGCAGGAGTAGGAGGAGGAGCGCCGAGGAGGGCTCGAGTCTGCGGCAGGGGCGGAGTCCAGAGGGGACGGGAGGCTAGTTGGCCCGCTCTACCCGCTTCACTGTCTTTCCGGGGGTCGGATGGGGCGACTGTAGACGCGCCCGTGGGGCTTCGCTCTACAGTTCGGACTCGATTTTTGTGTCGCGGTTCTAAATCTGAACCAAAGAGTCCAAATCCGGCAAATCGTTTGAGAAAACAGATTTTTTTGAAAAGTAGTGCCAAACATGGATTTGCTTTGCGGTCTGAGTCGCCACCTAAATATTTTTAAAATGGGAAATCTAAAACCACGACTCGGTCTTAGAAATACGTGTCCGTCATCACCAAAGTGGTCTTGGCTCGGAGCTTGGGTACGATCGGGAAGGTCACTATGAGCACCCCTTTCGCCGGTCCAAGACGGGCCTCTACTAACCGTGATATCCGATTTTGAAAACATTACATGTTCTTATTCCGGTTATTAGCCTAGAATTACTATGTTATGCGCACAGCAAACAAGTATAGACCAAATCGCCTAAGTTGGAACAAAACACCACATGTTTGTTTTGAAAATGATTTGCTATTCGCAAGTAGGCTAAAATGCAGGTTTTGCCACTCTTAAGCGGGCTTTTAGAAAAGATGATTTTGCCACTATCTAGTGGGCTTTAAAACTCACAGTTTTAATGTGTTGTCCCAATTTAGGTAATTTAACCTCCACCCATAGGCATTCATGCAGTTATATCACATAAGCACTTAGCCTCATAGTAGTCATGCTATTATGGCAACATTTACACACATGTGATATGCTAAAGCACGAAAGCTCACCTAGTACTCCGAGCCAAAACAGAAGCTTATTAGAAATCCATGCATGGACCTAAGCATACTGAAATGTCTAATGCAACACATGCAAAGATGTAACCTAGGCAGGCTCGGCTATCCTAAACATGGCATATGGAATGCTACAAATAACACGTATTCAATTTGGAATTGAAAGTACGATGCGCTTGTATGATGTGCGAACCGATGCATGTCAACAAATGCATGGATGCGCATGTATTGCATAAGATATCTGAATTAAATATGCCCTAATCTACCATTCTAAGCGGGTAAATAAAAGGGAGAAAGAAATGGGGTTGGAAGACATACATGCCACTCACCCACACTTATTACAGATATGCCCTCACGGAGGGACCAAAAGAATACTATATGGTCCCAAATAATAAATCAACTATCCTAGCTAATTAATTATTACAGACCCTTAATTAATTAACAAATTAATTAAACTCTTGAAAGCAATAAAAGGCCTCGGGAAGAGGATGCACGCATGCTCGGATCCGACTACTTGGAAAAGTCCGCACCATGCCACTTTGTTGCCTCTGTTTTTCTTGCCTGTCCTCCAAAAATTACCAAAGTTCAGGACACCTTCTAAATGCATTGCAAGACATCACCGGCTAGAGTGAGTGGCTACTGGCTTAGATTTACCACCCTTGATGAGCTTATCGGCACAAAAGATTGCGGTCGGCACTATAGAGTGCCGGTCGGCACTAAATTCCTCTGAGGAGGCAGTTTGGCGACAAGCAATGAGACAGTGCATGGCATGGGTTTTAGGCATATGTATGCACCAAACAAGTCCCTTATCATGTTTGTGACTCAAAGGGGCATGTACCTCGATTCCCGGGCCACCAATCACGCATTTCCATGCATGATGGCCCAAAGAACCAAGTATGCAACTTTAATTTCAAATGAAATGCAATGCAAATGATCCAATGAATGGGGACTTAACCTCTATCACACTCACTTCAAGAGGCTAAGTATGCATGCTCATGCAAGGCAATCCTAAGCATGTGAAGCTAGGTATGCAACATGGTAATGTAAGTAAACATTGTATGTTAGGCATGTAACCGAGACAAACAAACATGCAAGGCATGGAACAAGTATGCAAATATATCAAACATGCAAAGAGCAACATGTTGAGAACAATGTATAGCATGCAACATCATGCAAACGGGACCAAGTATGTGACAACATACAAAGTAAGCATGCTACAACACATGGAGGAATGGACTTAAACTAGATTAGGTAGCCCCAAACAAGCCTAAAACAGTGGCCAAACATGCCCAAAATGGTGACCAAAACTTGTGCAAGCATGCAAACCAATGGGCCTAAAACCAAGGCATAAACAAGGGAGCACCCTTCCACCACTACCAAGACCAATCATGGCACATATCAAGCAACCAAAAACAGATTTTTCAGCATGTGAAAATACACTCAAATCCCCCCTAATGACAGCCCCAAAATGCTCCAAAAACACAAGCATGCATAAGGCCTATTCCTAGGCATAAAAGGGCACACCTTTGAAACATGAAAGGGATGGCAAGCACAAACATGTGAGCATGATTTAGGGACTGAAATGTGATCTAAAATGATGCCACATCATGAGATCAAGGCAAGCTAAACATGCTAAAGACTCACACACCCCAAGGCTAGCAAGCCAAAATGCAAAGTGACTATATAAGGCATGTCATGGATGGCCTAAACAACCCAAAAATAGATCTTATAAATGGAAAAACAAGCACATTTTCAGTTTATGACCAGCCACAAAAAGCGAAGCAAGATAGGCTAATAAAGCATGCAAAATTACGGTAAATCACATGGATTTCAAAGCAAGTAGCATAAGGATTATCCAAACAATGTTGAGCCCTTCAACAATGTTGAAGAAGGGCTCAAAATAAGCCTATTCTTAGCTTACATAATGCTCTGAAACAGATCATACACAAGCCAAATATTCTATGCAAGAAACATGGCATACAAGAGGATATTGAGATAGGTGCTAGATGCAGCCACCAAACAGCAAGGGGTCCTCAATCAAACATGAAGAGGACCCCAAAATAAGACTATTTAAAGTTTGGGTCGGAGCCCAAAAGTGCTTGCAACTAGGGCTTAGATGTGAAGCAAGAAAAAGCTAGAAAGGGAAGATGAAGACTTACCCTTGAAGACCAAACAAACAGCGGGTTTTAGACCAAGTTTAGGTGCTCCCAACCTCTGCAAAACAGCCCCAAGTCGTTGGAAATGGAGTGGTAGTGGTGGTGCTAGGTGGTGGTGATGGAATGGCTCAAGAACAATGGGCTTTGGAGGTTGAATGGGAGATATGGAGAGAGGGGTAGGATATATATGTATATATCGGATATACATATATATCTGTTTGGTTTTGTTCAAACCTCCAACCCTTTGCAATGGGAGAAGGCTCTCTTATATAGGCCAAGAACCAAGCTTCTAAGGCAAGTTTCAAAGGGTCAAAGGGTGCAAAGCTTGTTGGAGAAGCTTGGACCGGTGGTAGGCTTCTTGAGGAAGCCAAGACAAAGGGTCAAGGCTTCCTCAAGAAGCCATGAGCAAAGGTGCAAAATAAGGGCCAAAAGGTGCAAAATGGTGCAAAATAGGCACATAGATGCACGTGGGTCTGGTTACATGCATCGGTGGCACGACTGGTGTGCACTATGCTTGGGGGGTTCAAAGAGTTCAGGTCGGCCAGAAGGTGTGATCATCGGCCAAAATAAAGTGCCGGTCGGCACTCTTTTCTGCCGGTCAGCTAAATATAGTGCCGATGGATGATTCCTTGGTCAAAACATGGCCGGTAGGTATGCAAATCGAAGCCCCGGAAGTTATCTTTCCAATGGCGCAAACCTTGCATCAAAATTCCTTCTGTGAAAAACGTTATGCCCTTTTCCGTGAAGTCGCGCAGACTCGATCCAACCGGGATGATGCCCAGCTTCAACCAATCATATCTCCTCCACCCGGACTTGGCTCTAGGAGATTCTTGAGTGCAAAGTGAAGCCCCGGAAGTCTTCTTTCCAATGATGGTGGCCTCATAGCTTAACTCCAAGTATTGAATTGAATAAGCCCGATTTAGCGAGGGCTGCTCGATTCCCTTCTACCCGGATCTATGCCGAACTTCTCCCAAACCAGTTTTCTCCTCTCCTTTCCTCTTTTCTTCAACTCCAAACCCCTAGACAAAGTGTTTTGAAGGGTTTGCCTCTCTCCTTGTCGAAGGAATTGAACCTGTGCCCTGCACATCTCTCAACACCGAGCAAACCATCAGTAATGCCCAAGTCTTGAGGGCGGTCAAAAATGGGGTGTCTACAGCGACCTATCAGATACCCTTCGCCCCTCCGCCGGCTGATCACGAGTTTGTCGGTATCCCCGACTTACCTCCGGTATGTGTTACTGCATTTCTGTACAGTCATTTCATTTCAGTTTATTTGATATTCCACAGAATATTGATGCATTTGATTCCCTTACAGGCGTCTTTTGAGTACACCCGGCGGTCATTGGAGATGAATGCCTCCATGGCGAGGATGCTGCAGCGGACCTTTGACTTCCTAGCCTTTTACGGACTTCCGATATGTTCTCTATGACATAGCTTCAAATCATACGCTAACTGCTTCGCATAATCTGATGCACGATACAACACTGGATACCCAGCCCTCACGGCACTTGATACACTGTATTCATACACTGCATTCTGCACTAATAAACTGCTCACGACATTCATAAACTGTACCCATACAATCGTGATTCATCGCGACCTGCTTCAAGCTGCTTTCATACATACTGATGCACCAAAATGAGATTGAATGGATATGTGCATTGTGCATTTGCCAAGTCAGGTAGTGAACCGACGCAACAAACTAAACAACTTAACTTACTAAGAAATAACAAATCCTTAGCAAGTTTACAACTCGATAAGCAAAACACAACAAAGTTGATGACTCGATAAGTAAGGCACAACAAAATTGATTAAACAAAAAGTAACAACTCAATGCACGAAATTCGTCAGCTTGACAAAACTTAATAACTCGATTAGCAAAACTACAACTCGATAAGCAAGACAACAACTCGATAAGCAAGACTTAACAACAACTCTATGAACAAAGTGCATTTCGGACGATCTGGGTGACGGAACGCATCCAAAACTGCGGGAAATGGAGGCCTCCAAAACTCCAGGTGCATGGAAATGCTAGGAACTTCCTTCCAGAGGGTAAAACAGTACCAAAGATCCACTTAGGAGCATGGCTGGCCACCTTTGGGAACTGGCCGGCCAGCTTTTGCATTGGAGGGGAGAGGGGTGGCTGGCCTGCCAGAAAAGGTGGCCGGCCGGCCACCTAGCCCAGCAACCACCAAATTTTTGACACGTGTCCCCCGAACAGTGTCTTATCCTCTTTAAAAGCTCTAGCCTCGTGGTTGATTCATTTCATCTCAGTTTTGCACCAAAATGGAGGCATTTCTCGTCGAAAATCTCCGCGGATCGCTTCTCTAGATGGCTCGGAAAAATTTGAACTTCGGGTTTCGGCTTGAATGCACTATTCACGCTGAGCCGCACTCCGCTGCACCTTCCCTTCTTTCATGCCGTGGCGAGGTTTTGGAACCCGGTAACACATGTTTTCAGCTTCGGCGGGCAAGAGGTATGTCCAACTTTTGAAGATTTTCAAGTTTTGATGGAATCTGAACGTCTTGAAGAAATTTTGCCTCTGTTTCGCTTCGGTCACGCCCAAGCTGTAGGGCGGATGTGTGGACTCACCATGCATGATGCTCAGTCTCTGATCTGCAACGGGAAACTGGATATCCTCGGCTTGATTCATCGCTTTTCTGACACCGGTGATCGCGGCAACCATCATTGGCAAGGTTTTCGGCAACACGCCCTTTGCTTGTGCATGTTATCTTACTTTTTGCTTGCCCCAGGCTTCAGTGGATCTAGTATCCGTCTGATTGAAGTTGCTCAAGGATTGAAGGAAGGAAAGAGTTGCATCGCCATGACATTGGCCGAGACACTGGTGGGCTTAGATGCTTTCTATCGCTGGGAGACGACCAGATTTGCGGGGAGTCCACTATTGCTGCAGGTAATGTTTCCCACCCAATCTCACATATGTATTGCTCACATCACTCGACCCTCAGGCTCGGTTTTTCTCACAAAACCCTTTTCTTACTCTTCTCTCATCGTATATCTCTCTATTCTTTATTTTCTCATTTTTCATCCCTCCCCAGGTATGGTTGATGGATAAATTGCAGGTTCTGGACTCTTGCCCAGCCTACTCAGCTCGCGGCTATTTCTTTCGACAACACCTAGTCGATACCCCTGATGAGCAGTGGTGGTTTGACTGGATGTGCAATTTGTTTGCAGATTGCGTTGCTTGGCGCTGTCCTTGGCTCAATCTTCTAGCAATGAGCTATAGCATGTCCCGACAGACCGGGATCCAGTTGATTGGTCTGACCCACTGTGTGTTTTACTTTCCGTTCCGGTTCTTGCGTCAGTTCGGTCACGATCAGACTTGCCCGTTAGAGGGGATAGAGTATCCTGCCACATTCCCGGTTCAAGGCGCACAGTTTGCCCGGTATGCCACAGCATAGAGGACTAGAGAGCTCCTGGCCCCCGCTCCCACTTTCAGTTGCACTTTGACTGACAAGTGCTTGGATTGGCTCAATGAAGAGGCACAGATTGGACCCAGCTTGGCATCAGAGGCTCCGACCAGCTCTGGGAGGAGGTGCAGGGACACCTGACTTATTTATGCCCCAAATTTATTGCTTTATCAGTACTTTCAAGTTTTTTTTTATGAATGTAATAAAAAAGCAACTTCAATTTGTATGCAAGAGTAGGAGAACTCTGTTTTGAAATCAATGAAATTGAAGGTTATGGGTATTGAAAAATTTCCACTTTGGTCCAAAAATGGTCTTAGTTGTAAAAAGATTAATTTGAACAAAGTCAACTTTTATTAAAACTTTTTAAAACCATTTTCGATATGGATTAGAACTGGACACGCCTGAGACCTGTCACTAAGATGCACAACCCCGGACCCCTGCAACTAGAAAGTTGCCCCTAGTTTGAATAGCAGCGGTTGCATAACATGTGTAAAGTTGCCCCTAGTCTGAAAAGCACTGTACCGGAGATTACAATGAATGCTGATGGACAAAGATGACCGAGATGATCAAAGTGGACAAAGTTGATCGGGGAAAAGTTTATGGCTGAACTCCAGGATGAAGTTGCCTACATATCCCAAAGATGGGAATCAAGCCTTACGTAGTTCAGGCTCAGGTTCACTCGAGTATTTTCACTCTCCTTTTACGCTCTAACTTTTGCCAAGGCTGCCCTTTGCGGGTTTTCAACCTTGCGAGCTCAGTTTTTATAGTTTCAAATTTTTTGTGCTCTGAGTTTTGCCTAGGTCGCCCTTTCGGGTTTTCGACCTAGCGAGCCTCTCAAGGGTAATATTTTTTCAACTTGTCCATATTGATCGGTTGTGAGAACTCCAAGCCATCTAGATCCATCAGAACCACAGCTCCACCTGACCAGATAGACTTAATGATGTAGAGACCAGTCCAATTGGGTCTGAACTTGCCCCTTGGGTCGTGGATGGGAGCTCAGTTGTCCTTGAGCACCAAATCTCCTTTCTTTAGATCCCTGGATTTAACTTTCTTGTTGAAAGCCCGGGCGATTCTGCGCTGATAACCTTGAACATGGTACAGTGCTTTCAGTCTTCTCTCATCAAAGAGCATGAGTTCCTCAAACCTGCTTTCCGCTTAATCTGCTATTTGACACTCAGCCAGTACTCGCAATGATGGAACCTCAATCTCGATAGGTTGAACGGCCTTCATCCCATAAACCAATGAATACGGAGTTGCCCCTGTGGAAGTTCTGATTGAAGTCCGGTAGCCCCACAGAGCAAACGGCAGCTTATCTGGCCAGTCCCGGTAGGTTTCCACCATCTTCTGCAATATGTGTTTGATATTCTTGTTGGCGGCCTCAATCGCTTCATTGGTTTGCGGCCGATAGGTAGATGACTTATGAAAAGCCACGTTATATTTTTCCAACAAGTAAATCACCTCCTTCTTGAAGTGGGAACCGTATCTGAAATTATCTCGTTTGGGACTCCGTAGCGACAGATGATGTTGTTTCTGATAAATTTCGCCACATGTGAAGCCTTCAACACCGCATAGGATTGGGCCTCGACCCACTTTGTGAAATAATCTATCGTGACCAGGATGAACTCATGCCCATTCGACCCCTTTGGAGTGACAGCCCCGATCACATCAATTCCCCAGACTGAAAATGGCCATGGTGAAGTCATATTATACAGCTTCGACGGCGGAATGTTCATGCGATTTGCATGAATTTGACATTTGTGGGATCGCCGAACAAAACCGATACAGTCCTCCTCTATGGTGGACCAGTTGTAACCCTGTCTGAGAATCTTCCGTACTAGCATTACTCCGTTCATATGCGCACCGCATTCCCCTCCATGGATGGCTTCCATTAGACGCTTTGATTCTTCGGCATCGACACACAGCTTATGCATTCCCAGATGACCTCTCTTATACAGCTTACCCCCATAGATGATGAACTGAATGGCCATTCTTCTGATTGCCCTTTTATCCTTGGCATTTACCCCTTGCGGGTATGCTTCTTTCTCCAGGAAATTCCAAATGTCGTGATACCAGGGGTTTTCGTCATGAACTTCATCTATAGTAGCAATTAACTCATAGGCTGGCGCAAATTTCTGGTCAATGATGACTGGACGGATCCGGACTCCGAACGGGATGTCTATCATGGAAGATAGAGTTGCTAAAGAATCTGCGAACCTGTTGTTCTCTCGTAGTAGATGAGCAAAGTTTAGCTTCTCAAAACGAGGAATTAACAAATCTAAGGTCTGCTGATACATCATCATCTTTTCTTCTTTGACTTTCCAGCCTCCTTTTGCTTGAGACACAACAAGGTTCGAGTCCCCGATGACGTCCAACCGTCTTGCCCCTGGTTCCAGGGTTGCTTCTAGACCGGCAATGCATGCCTCATATTCTGCTTCGTTGTTCGAGACTTTGAATCGGAGTTTGAAGGCTAGAGGGATACGGGACTTGTCAGGTGTTATCAACAATACTCCTATCCCATACCCGTACTGGTTTGACGCTCCGTCAAAGTACATCGTCCAAAATTCGTCGTCAATAAGCAAAATAGCTTCATCTGGGAATAGGTACTCGACTGCTTCACCCCCTTCTACTGGATGGTCGGCCAAGAATTCTGCTACTGCTCTTCCCTTGACTGACTTGCGCATTACATACTTCAGATCGAATTCGGAGAGCAACAGCAACCAATGAGCTAGCCTACCCGTAAGTGCTGGTTTCTCGAAAAGATATTTGATGGGATCGAGTCATGAAACCAATATTACGGAGTGAGCTAACAGGAAGTGCCGCAGCTTCCTGGTAGCCCATACCAAAGCTAAGCAAGCCTTCTCCAACGGTGTGTAGCGAGTCTCATACTCTAGCATCTTCTTGCTCAGATAGTAGATGGCTTTCTCCACCTTGTCCTTTGATTCTTGTGCGAGCATACAGGCCATCGTAGTCTCAGTCACTAATAGGTACAATATCAATGGTTTCCTCAGCTGTGGCGGTGACAACACGGGTGGGTTCTGTAAGTATTCCTTGATCTGTTCAAAAGCAGCTTGGCATCGGCCGTTCCATTGGAATTTCTTTCCTTTCTTCAGGAGACCAAAAAGTGGTTCACAAGTCAAGGTTAATTTTGTGATAAACTGTTTTATGAATTGCACTTTACCCAGAAAGCCTCACACATCCTTTTCAGTCCTTGGTGAGGGCATTTCTAGGATGGCCTTGATTTTGGAAGGGTCGACTTCAATACCTCTTTGTGTAATCAGAAACCCCAGCATTTTTTCCGCTGTAACACTGAATGTACATTTTTGAGGATTCAGCCGCAACCGGAATTCTCTGATTCTTGGAAAGAGCTTTTGCAAGGTGGTGTAGTGGCCCTCTCTTTCTTTGGACTTGACAATCATGTCGTCCACGTACACCTCAACCTCTTTGTGGATCATATCGTGCAATATTGTGGTCGCGGCTCGTTGATAAGTAGCTCTAGCATTCTTCAACCCAAACGGCATTACTCTGTAGCAGTATGTCCCCTACGGGGTGGTGAATGCAGTCTTTTCCCGGTCTTCAGGCGCCATCACTATCTGATTGTACCTTGAGAAGCTGTCCATGAATGAGAGCAAAGCATGCCCCGCTGTAAAGTCCACTAGTTCGTCAATATGTGGCAAGGGAAAGTCGTCCTTCGGACTAGCTCTGTTCAAATCCTGGAAATCCACGCATACTCGGATTCTGCCATCCTTCTTCGGCACTGGAACGATGTTGGCCAACCAAGTCGGGTATTCGGATACCAGCAGGAAGCCTGCGTCAATTTGCTTGGTGACCTCTTCCTTAATCTTGAGAGCCCAGTTCGGGCAGATCCTTCTAAGTTTCTGCTTGATGGGTCGGGCCTCGGGGACAAGAGGGATCCGGTGCTGTACAATCTCAGGATCGATCCCAGGCATGTCTTCGTAGGACCACGCGAAAACATCTTTGAAATCTTTTAATAAAGCGACTAAGCGCTCCTGTTCCTTCGAAGACAATGTGGACCCGATTTGGACCAGCCACGGGTCCTCCTCAGTACCAATATTCATGGTAGTGATTTCATCCATTAGAGGTTTAACAAATCTCTTCTGCTCCTGTTCAATTAAGCGTTGCAAAATCGGAGGAATTTCTTCCTCGTCGTTTTCATCCAAATTTTGAAAGTCTGAGTTTATGCAATAAATTAAGGGCACAGAAAAGTACTCAGAAACCACAGTTACTTAATTCTCATTAAGCACATCCAAATTGTCCGATTCCTCGGTTACAACAGACTCAAATGAGAAAGAAAAAGACGACCTGGACAAGATTGTGGCATCCGGGTTATCATCTCCAGGATTACCAGACTCAGACTCAGTCGAGTTGGAACCTAATTCCAACTCATAAGATTCCGTGGAATCAGATTCCGGCTCTACGACCGATGCTTCGGACAAAATCCCTCATCGTATTGCCAAGTGAGAGAGGGTGCGATAGATGCATCCAAAATAGTTGCTGGTAGGCTCGTAGCCGTTTCATCCCCAATCATGGAAACCGAGAAGTTATCCCCCAAGCACTTTTGGTCGATCGGAGGATCTAAAAGTAGACATGCCAGTGCTACCCCTATTTCAATTTCAGTGCCCTTGGAGTCCACTGCCTTACACTGCTCAACCTCAGCTGATGGGTCTGTCTGCTCTTTGGCAACGTCATCCCCGAATAATTGTAGGTCAAAGAAAATCTCGAAACCTAGCACGCGCTTCTTCTCCACGTTCAGCCACGGCTCGGGGAAGCCACAAAAAGGAAAGTCTTCCCCCTCCCGGATGAAGCGTTCGTTTAGGGTACCCTGAATGGGCCTATGCGTCAGCTCAAATGGCTTCCCAGCCTTTTTTGCTCTGGCTCTTCCAGCCATTTCTTTTCCCTTCCTTAACCAATCCTCTTTGGTGGGCTGATAACCCAATCCAAAGGTATGAGGGTTGTGTGGCACTTCGGCCAATGCTGCGATGCCCTTCCGGCCGCTCCTTCCCAATCCCATCCCGGGGATGTGTTGTAGCTTGCTCATGAGGTATATAGATTGAGCACTGACGTACACTCCCTCATTAACAGCCATGATATTCTGCACAACTCGAGCCTCAGCCAGAGTAAACCCTGATAAGAACACATCCTCCGTGCAGTGCTCGATTACCAAGACTGGTGTGGACATTTCCGACAGTGGATGGATTGATGAATTCCCGAAAACAATGGCCACCCCCTTCTCGTGAGGGCACTTCAACATCTGATGCAAAGTGGAAGAGATTGCCTTCACTTGGTGCAACCACGGCCGCCCCAAGAGTAGATTAAAGGTTGCGGGAACATCCAAGACATGAAATTGTCCTGGACCAACCTGGGTCTGAATCTTGACAGTCCCCATCACCTCCCTGCTAGTGTTATCATAGGCTCTGATCACTTGAGTAGTTGGTACGAAGTCCGCGGGCTTTAAACCGATTGCATATGCTGTCCTTGACGGGCACACATTAATGGCGGATCCCGTGTCGACAAGAACTACTGGCACCCATTTGTCTCTACATTCCACAGAGATGTAGAGGTTTGTTATGATTTACGCCCTCAGGCGGCAGTTCTTTATCTAAAAAGGTTAACGTCGGGGAACCTCCTCCCGGAAAGACCAGTTCAACCAGTTGGTCTAGTGTGGTATCTATAGAGAGTTTAGTCTTGTCCATAGTAGATAGGACAGCCTGTCTGTGCACTCGTGACACCATAAGCAGTCCCCAGATGGAGATGTCTGCTTGTATATTTTTTAATTGCTTCAGCACAGCTTCCTCTTCGATCTGCTTCTCTTTCTGTTTTTCAGCTTCTTTATTCTTCCCAGATGTCTCTGGCTGGTCTAGGTGTGGGGGCTTGAAGTACCGCCCACTTCTTGTCATGTGATCAACTTCATCGAGATACCAGGTGTCGTCTGGTTCATGGCTTCCCCAATCATCGTCTGTGTGGGCAAGACATAAATCATCGTCTTCCCACCACATCCCGTTGGCATTCAAAAGGCATCTGTCTAGCTCCGGCATGATTGTACTTGCAGCACTTTTAGCTTGCATGCTCACAGCATCTTCTGTCCTCGCGCCCACAGCACTTTCAATCACTTCATGGGTTTTGGCTTTCCGGATCCTCTCAGAATCCCAAATCTTTTCTTGTTCTACCTGCGTTAGCGCAGTTTGTGGTTCAGCTTTCCCTTCATTCTGAGTGAAATTCTTCGTACCGGTGCTCTCCGGCAATGTACTCTGACTTCTGGCCCTTTCGGCCACAACTGATACACTCGCCCCTGTCGGGCCCTGTTCTGGTTGGAATTCTTCCACCACATCCGTGTGATCATCCAGCCACCCAGTGACCTCTGCCGATTCCTCATAATCAAACCAGTTGACTGCAGCGTCCCCTGATTCCTGGTCATTGAAAAACTGTAGGTTGGCAAGGTCCTTTTCTACGGCTGTCAGATCATCCGTCCCCTGCTCAAATCTGTCCCTCCGGATCACACACAATTCTGCTCTCTCTGGCAATTCTATACTTGGCTCAGACTGGCTTGCTGACAGAATGTATTCACTCGGATTGTAGGCTTCCTTACCAAAATTCCCAGACTGCTCAATCCCTAGCTCAACAGTTCCATCTTCCTCTGCAATCTCCTTTGCACCGTCTTTAACAGCCACCACCATTGGCTCAGGTTGGGTTGTAGAGATGTCCAACATGCACAAAAGGTCAGTGCAGTCGGGAAGGAACACCTCCGGCTTAGGTAGATGGGAAGGAGTGATATAGATTCTAGGATCGTAAGACACGACCCCAGTCTGGATAAAGTTGACTTTTTTGGGAGGTGGAACTTGGTTGTGTGTAGGGAGTGGGTTGGTTGTAACATTGGGTCTTTCTGGTGGCAAGATCACCTATTTGTCAACGAGATCTTGAATCTCGTGGCCTTAATCAAACATTGGTCGGTGTCATGACCGTGTTGCTGGTGATATGCACAATATTTGGCTGGGTTGTGGGTGGGAGGTAGTGGATTTGGTAACGGCCTCGACTCTAGGGGTTTTAGATGCCCTTTTCTGATTAAGACCCCTAGAGCCTTGGACAGGGGCATGTACAGTGGGGTGAAGGTTCTTTGGCCTCTGGGTTGGTACTTGGTGGTCGGTGTATTACTTCCGGATGCACCGGAAAAGGGTGTGGCTGCCATGGGCCTTGGAAGGGGAGGGGGAATGGTGGCGACCATGCTAACCTCCGAAGTTCTTGCAGTTGCAGCGCTACTCGGGCTTGCATTGTTGTTGCGGTTAAAAGTTCTCCGGGGCTGTTTTGGTCAATCAGACCCTGTTTCGGTCAATCAGACCCTGTTTCATTGCATCTTCAATTTGTACCCCCATCTCGTGCAGATCCGAAAAGGTGGGGAAGGGGAGTACAATCATCTTTTGCATCAGTTTTGGTTGGAGATTACGCACAATCATCCTGATTTGGTCCTTATCGGTGGGCCTTAAAGTCATTATCGAGGCCTTCGCCCTCCACCGGGTCACGAAATTCGAGAAACTCTCTTTGGGCTCCTACCTTGTTGTTTCGAGATCACGAGTGGTAATCTCAATTTGGGTGTTGTAAGAGTATTGCGCAACAAAGGCCTCGGCAATTTCGTCCCAACTTCGCTTGACATCATCCTCCAACTTTGCATACCAGATGACGGCCACACCCGACAGGGTCTAGCCAAATAGCGAAAGTTTCTGGGGTCTGGTGAGGCCCATTGGCTGCAATATATTTGAGAATAGTCGGAGGTGGACCATGGGATCACCAGATCCGTCGAAGCGATCAATCTGCGGCATTTTGAATCTATCCGGAAATGCCACAGCCACATCGGTATATCCGTCCTTGATATTCGAAATAGCCTTTACCCCTTGGAATTTTTTGAATAGCTTCTCGAGCTTGCTCAATTTCAGTGCTGTAGGGTCTACTTCGAACTTGAAGGGAGAGTCCAGGTGGTTGGCAGGTGTATGTGCCTTGGATAACTGAGGTGGAAGCAGGGGCGGAGCTAGCCCCGTTGGAATGTCTGTGTCCTTCTGAACGGCCTGGACATTTGGCAAAATATTCTAGGCATTTGGCAGGACATTCTGGGTGATTGGTGTCTGATGGCGGACCCCGTGGGGAGGAATTGGTTGTGAGGCCGATGTTCGCTTCTCAGCTGAGCCGGTAATTAGCTCCGCCTGCTGGGCCATGATTGTGGCCTGCTGTTTAGTGAACACCGCTTGCGGATGCGTCCTCCTCGTGACCGCCTCATACTCTCTTGGAGTTGGCGCATCATTTCTTCCATCCCGGCCATATTTTGCTGATCTTGCTGACTGACTGGTATGTGTATCTCTATGGCAGAAATTGAAACCTCAGCCCGACTGTTCACTGCTAGGGTAGGCCACTGCTCTGGTAACCTCTGCTCAGACACACTACGCCTTCTCGGCCTTCTTCTGACAACTGGGGGTAGAGAATGGAACACTGGCTGTCCGTCAACCAGATCCTCAGATCGATTGAGCCGACGACCTCTTGTCCAAAGTGCTTGGGGAATATCTGCTGGGTTTGAAGCAATTGTGCTAAAACTGTCCTAGCAAAAAGATAAATAAAGCAATAAGGAAATAAACAACCAGATAAACGAACAGCATAACAGCTTAAAATAAATACACAACACACAGCTAGGTATAACAACACACGGTTGATAAGCTGAATACACACTGTCCTCAAACACTGATCATTATCCCTGAATCACTGTCCCCGAAAACTGAATTTGATACCCGCAGATAACTGATTCTCAAACACTGTCTGATGCCCGCAGGCCTGATGTCCAAACTCATAGACTGATACATGCATTCCCTGTAGAGATGCGCTCTAAAAGCACATAACAGATAAGTGAGAGCCAAAACACCCTTATGTTGGGGTAGAGTTTCCCTGTCCTATTTTGTTAGGAGCTAGGGTTTCACTACGCACGCAGCGATTTCAAACAACCTAACATCGGGTAAGCAACCTGTCCTAGCTTGGAATGGTCACTATGGATTCCGAATATGGACTAGGTCGAATGGTCAAAAAGGGTGCCCCGGTAAAATCGGGGTTTGTGTTCCCATACTGGCAGAGCCCATAACCGGTAAGCCTTATGGCACGCAGCCTCTGGCAAACCGCTCAGGAATAGAAGATGGCAAACACGGTGTCCTAGGCCCCCCAATGCACATGCAATGCAAAGAAACACACAAGTGTAGCCAAAACCAGATATCATGAGTTCGAGTCAAGCTCTCTAAATCCCCAGTAGAGTCGCCAGAAACTGTAGACGTCCCCGAACGCCCCGGGAGGGAATGAGTCCCCCGTTCCATTAGTTTTGGGCTCACTACAGTTCAGGACTCTAATTTGTCACGGTTCTTAATCTGAACCAAAGAGTTCAAATCTGGCAAATCATTTTGAGAAAACAGATTTTTGAAAGAAGTGCTAAACATGGACTGCTTTGCCAGATACAGAGTTGCGACCTAAATATTTTATTTTGGGAAATTTAGGAAACCCTAACTCGTTTGCCTAAGGCCACGTGTCCGTCATCACCAAAGTTGCCTCGGCTCGGGAACTTGGGTACGATTAGGAAAGGTCACTTCGTGAGCACCTCCGCTCGCTCGATCAAAGATCGGCCTCTACTAATCATGATATCTAGTTTTGAAAACATTATGCGTTCTTATTCCGGTTATTAGCCTAGATTTACTATGTGATGCGCACAGCATACAAGTATAGACTGGATCACCTGAATTGGAACAAAACATTTCATGTTTGTTTTAGAAAGATGGTTTGCTACCCGTAGGTAGGCTTAAAATGCAGATTTTGCCACCCTCAAGCGGGCTTAGAAAAGATGGTTTTGTCACTATCTAGTGGGCTTAAAACTCACAGTTGATAATGTGTTCCAATCTAAGTAATCCAACCTTCACCCACAGGCATTCAGGCAGTTATATCACGTAAGCAAATAGCCTCATGGTAAACATGCTATCATGGCAGTCACTCACACACATGCAAGGATGTTAAAGCGTAAAACTTACCGAGTACTCGAAGCCAAAATAGAAGCTAATTAGAAATTCATGCATGACCTTAATTATATAGAAATGCCTAATGCAACACATGCAAAAATGCAACTATAGCAGGCTTGGCTATTCTAAACATGGCATATGGAATGCTACAACTAACAAGTATTCAACTTGGAATCGAAATACAATGCAGTGAGTTATGACGCGCCGAGCCCGGTGCATGCAAGACAGATGAATGAATGCAAACATGCTATCATACTATATGCTAATTGAAACATGCCCTAATCTAACCATCATAAGTTGATAAATAAAAGGGAGAGAAAGACGTGGGGTTGGAAGACATACATCACACACACGCACACTTATTACAACATTGCCCTTGCGCAGAGGGTCCGAATAAATAATATAGTCCCACATGAATAATTACAGTCTGAATACAGTACAAAACTTTAATTAATTAACAAATTAACCTAGGAAAGCTGTAAACTAGCATGCAAGCTAGGGACTGCCTCGACACTGCTCCGGATGAGGAAAGATGCATGTTCGGGTTGCTTGGCGTGGAAATCCACTGCGATGGCCCAATTAGCCTCTGTTTACAATTGAGCTCGGTATATTGCACGGAACTCCAAGAGACTGCCGGTTTCTGATTTGCTACAACAGAGAGCAAGAAAGGGGCATGGCAATGTATTTTCACATATGTATGCTTACCTCGATCCTCGTGCCATCAATCACGCATCCTGATGCATGATGGCTGATGAGTCGATTTGCACGACTGAATATGAGATGAATGTATGTAAAACACAACAAGACCAAGACTCCATCATGGATAATCCGTAGTGTCGGTGACTGGGAATTGAGACACGTTTCGTCACTCGGAGTACGAAACGCCCCTCGTTTCCCGTGCTCGGGCTAACTCCTATCCCAAACACAATGCAAATGAGATGGCATGCATGAATGCAAGTAATATACAACCTAGCATGCACAATGCTATGAGATGACATACACGATGCACGATGTAACATGGCATACACGATACTCTAACATGCAACCTAGCATACACAATGCTATGAAATGAAATGGCATACGCAATGCATGATGGACTTACACCAACATGAGTAGACCTCAGCCACACTCACATCAGTGGCCATGAGATGAAAATGAGACACTCGAGATGCGTGCACGCATGCACGTAAACCAAGGACCGATCCTAAGGCACGAATGCCACTCTACCAAAGCATGGCAAGGCATGGAATATGGCATACAAAAATGTGAATTTCAGCAATAAAATATGATGCTAAACAGCCCCAAATCATGGCAATATGGCACCTGATGCATGAGATGAACCCCGAAACTCAAAACTAGGCATACGCAATGACCTATAGCTATACAAAGCATACATTATTTGATCATGAAGCATGAAGACAGAATCAAGGAAGTCCCAAAACATGAACTTTCTTAGTTCAAAGCATGGCCAAAAGGTGCTAACAAGATGGGCTAAAGTAGCATGCAATTTTGACTAGTAAACAAAGGTTACATGGCATGCGTATGAAGAAAGTGAGAACTCATCAAACCAGCAAAAATCAGTGAATAAAACATGCCAAAATATGCCCAAATAACCATGGAAATGCAGCCAACACATGCACAAATGAGGGGCTCCTTTAGAGGGCCATGTAAGGAGTTATTAGGCACATACAAGATAGACATGAAGCATGACCAAAAAAACTCTGGAAATCAAATATAATAGTCCCAAAACTCACCAAATTGGGCCTGAAAAGTGGCTAAGAAGGATGCAAAGAGGGGTCCCTTTGGGAGGCCAAAATGGCCACGAAACAAGTCAAGGTGAGAGGGGGTCACCCCCCTCTGATTTGGAGGCTCAAAACAGTGTCAAAGCTACTGGATTCCAGTGGCTAGAAGGCCAAACAAAGCATGCAACAAGAGCTTAGGTGTAAGGCCCAAAACAAGGGATAATCAAGCATATAAGGAAGCATGTGACCTCAAATAAGAAAATTCCCTTAATAAAACATGAAGATGATGTCAAAAAAAGTCTTTTTTCCAGTTTATAATAAGTCTCAAAAATGAACATAAATAGGGCTAATCTGTCATGCAAAAATGGCCCTAAAAGGGAGAATAGAGACAAGGGACAGCAGCTGGCCCCAAATGGCAAAGAGCCCTTCAAAAATATTGAAGAGGGGCTCAAAACAAGGCACTTTACAGTTTACATCAAATCTCGAAGATGAACAAAGGTGAGGCTAAATCAACATGCAAGAAAAAGGCCTAAAAGAGGGATAAAGAGGCAAGTGGTAGCATCTGACTTCAAACAGAGGAGAGACCTTCAACAAAGTTGAAGAGGGGCTCAGAAAAAGACATTTTACAGTTTATGACCAAGTCCAAAACAGCTCAAAAATAAGCCTAAAATATCATGCAAAAATACGCCTAAAAGAGAGTTTAAACACAAAGGGTGAGGAGGAGACCTCAAACAGAGAAAGACCCTTGATCAAACATGGAGATGAGCTTAAAATATGACTATTTATAGTTTGGGCTAGATCCCAAAAATGCTTGCAAGCAAGGCTTATAAATGAAGCAAGAAAAGACTAGTTTAAGGGAAAAGTGTGCTTACCCTTGAAGAGCAATGAACCAGCAGCCTTTGGACCAAGAGGAGGAGCTCCTAGCCTCTGGAAATCAGCTTCAAAAGGCTGGAATGGAGTGTGGATGTGTGGAGCTATGGGTTGGTGTGTAAATGGTGCAAGGCTTTTAGGGTTTTGAGGCTTGGAAGAGAGGGAGAGGGAGAGATGTAAGCAAGGCTCTAAAAAAGAATTTGTAACCCTCTAAAATGGAGCTGGGGGGTCTAGTTTTATAGAGGGAGGAGTGGAGAAATGGGGGGGAAAATAAAATTTAAATTTCCCCCCCAAAAGACCCCCCATCGGATATAGAATCTGGGGGGAAAATGAGGGCGCAGTTGTAAGGAACCAGGTGAGAGGGTCATGGCCGGCCAGGTTCAGAGGGTTCAGGTGGCCGGCCGGCCACCTCCCCTGGCCAGCCGACCAGGGTCAAAAGGGTCAAGCTGGATTAGTGGCCGGCCACCCCAGAAAAGTGGCCTCCCATGTGTGCACAACACAGCTATGTGGAGAAAAACCAGGAAATGTGACCCAAGAGAGAGAAAAACCCACTTTTTAGAGGGGTTCAAAAGGGTCAGGAACAATTGCTGGCCGGCCATGTCATATTGGTGGCCTCCCAGGTGTGTACAACACAAATATGTGGTTGAGGGCCAAAGAAAGTGGCCCGGGAATGGTCAACACCAGCTTTCTAGCGAGGAAAACGGGCGACGGAGAGCGATGAAGGAATAAAGCTGGTCCTCAGAACAATTGCTGGCCTCCCACCCTTCTATGACCTTCATAACAATGAAAATAAGGTCCCTACCAAAAATGGGCTGAAACCGATGCAAATCGAAGGTTTGGGGTTCGAAACACGTAGCCCGAGGCCCCGAAAACTGACTGTTAAGCACCGGAGGTGGCGTTCGACCACGAAGTTGGTCTCTCGAGCCACAGTGTCCCTCAAAAGGGAGTAAATAAGATGTGTGCCAAAAACCAGAGCAAACGGAGGTGGTTAAGCGGTCCCGAACCGAGGCACACGGTCGACGGTTCCGAAAAATCGAAAATCGGGCTCCAAATGGGAAAAATGGCCTACGACCACGAAACGTAGCCTACGGCCACTGAGAGATGGTCTACAAGACCTCTCCCTCCCTTTGGGAAGAGAAAACGGAGAAAACGGGACCTGGTTTGCAAACCGAGGCAAAGCACAAAAGAGTCCGGAAGTCCGGAGGCAAGGCTCGCAGCCGTGACTCCGCTACCTCAGAACGATCACAATATGCAACATCACCGAGCACTCAGTTGGTGACGTCTTAGTCTTAAGGTCGGTGAAAAATGGGGTGTCTACAACACCCGAGTGAACCTTAGCCATGAACTACGTTGACCTGATTCTTATTCTTGGGATACGTAGGTAACTTCATCCTGAAGTTCGGTCTCAACCACATCCGTGTCATCCATCTCGACCCAATTATCTTGCCTAATTCATGTCGCCAGCTTCGCATCAATCTATGAGCTATATCGACTACTGTGCGTATATCATACTTGTGGTCGGTAAGAAGGAACTAACTTGAATCAATAAGTGGAGAATTTTTCAATACTTGAACTTATCAGTAGAATCTCTATCTTGAGCAACAAAAAGGAATCAAAACTCGGGTTTTGCGAAATTGTGTTTTAAAGGAAGCATAAGTAATACTAGGGGTACTATGAATGATTAGTCACCTTGAGTCTTTTTCTGCTTTTGGGTCAGTTGTGAATTCTGTTGTGTCGCGCTTGGTGTTTGTCTCAGTCTGCGCTCTTCATTGAGTCACCATAACATGTCTGTCGCTCAATAGCGCTCTTTATCGAGTCATCATAGCGTGTCTGTCGCTCAAAGTTGAACAGAGTGGCATGGTGAAAATTCCATACATGAATGTTCATTCTAAACTTGAAAACAAGTTTGTGTGTGGAATTTATAAACAAACTAAGAGTGCCTATACAAGGGGCATCGCATTCATGATCATTGCAAAGTGCATGTGAGGAATCTGTCACTACTTTGGGGGGAAAATAGAGTAGATTCTCAACATGCTGGGACAGAAAAGAAGCATCAGTCTGATTGGTTGGCAACCGTTCCAAGATCTGATGATCCCCATCACACGTGCCTGCATAATGTTAAAAAGGTGGCCAGTGACTGGACACTAGGGGCACTTTTTAGTACATCTAATCGTGCCATCCATCTAACAAGGGGCATGAACCCAACCAGTGGCCAATGACTAGATACTAGGGGCAATTTTCAATACATTTGATTGGGCACTGCAGCTCAACTTTTCATGCTCCTTTCGGAAGGCGAATAGCTCTACAGTTCGGACTCCCGCAGTTCTGAATCTAATCTCACAAGTGCAATGTGAAATAGATAAACACTAAAGAGTGCAAATCTGGCAATTCTTTTTGGAAAATCGATGTTTGAATCAAATGTAAAAAATGGACTACTTTGCCAGATTACAGAGTAGCCACTTAAATATTTTTGAGAAATTTAGGAAACCCGAGACTGGTGCCAAAGGCCATTAGTCCGTTATCACCAAAGTGTCTCGGCTTGGGAACTTAGGTACGAGAGGAGAAGGTCATGAATTGAGCACCCCACTCGCCCGATCAAAGATCGGCCTATACTAATCATGATGTGATTCTTATTGATATTATATGCTCTTGTTCCGATTATTAGCTATTTTTTACTATGTGACTCATACACAAATATAGACTAATTTGCAAGAATTAGAACATTTAATTTCGTGTTTGTTTGAAAATTATTTTTTGATACTCGTCACTTGAAAATGTGAGTTTGTACATTAATCAATTTGTCTCAATTTAAGCAATTAGCCTTCATCCACAAGCATTCAAACAGTTATATCATTTAAGCAATAGCCTCATAGAAGTATACTTTGACATGATAACACAAACATTTGATACAAGATGCTAAAGCACAAAATTACTCACCTAGTACTTTGAGCCAAAAATAAAGCAAAATAATTAGAACATTATGCATGTTCCTAATTAATACAATATGACTAAATGCAACACACACGTTAGGTAATTTATAGGCTCGACTATAAGCATGGTATATGATTCCATTCAAGACATGCAATAAAGCACATATTCAAACAATGAATTTGAACATTGACATTGAGTTAGTATGATGAGCCGAATCTTGGATGCGTCCAAAACAATGGATGTAAAGCATAAAAATAATGCTAATTTGAAAAATGGTGCTCTACACTACCATCGTAAGTGAATAAGTAAAAGGAAAAAAGACGTGGGGTTGGAAGACATACACGTTATTGCATATTGGCCCTCGTGTAAGAGGGTGTGAATCAATGTCCGAGAGTCTGAATTAAACTAATTAGTACAAAACCGAATGAATGAATTATAGAATTAACTAGCTAGCTACTTTATTACAACAAGGATAATAATAAGAAATAAACTAGCTATCTAAGTTAACTAGCTTTAACAATTACAAATAAGCAATAATAATAATTACAACAATAATTGGAACATTAATTTACAACATTGATGTAAGCAAGGGCCCAAGGGTTGCATGCACAGGGTTCAAGAATTGCTCTGTCTGCCTAGGCCTGCTCTATTTTACCTTTAGCCATTGCTCTCTATTTTCTACAAAACATACTGCTGACCAAATATTGATGGTCGACCGCGGCACAATGAGGTCAGACCAGTTCCAAAAAGGGTCGGCCGTGCCTCAATTTCAAGCAAAATCCTGTTTTGTGCTCTGAAGTGAAAACAATGCAGACAGAGTAATTCAGAACTCTATTTGTCCCTTTTACTCTTCTCTCTCATGGTAAGCCTAAAGAGAAGAATGCAGTCATTTCCAAAACCATCAATGGGCAAATTGATTGCTTGATAAGTTAGGGCATGATTTTGGACAAAAATTAATGAATGCAATGAATCAATAACCACCCCTCTCTCTTATCATGGAGTAAGCTCAAAGAGGGAGGTAGAAACGTTTCAAGGCTCATCGAAACATCATGAATTGATGTAAGACAACCCTTGACACAATAGACTCGACATAGCATCCGGTCGAATCCAAGCAATATAATTCATTTTCTTTATGTGGGTTGGATCATTTTAGCAATTTTTAGACCTTTCTATTCTTTAGTCCATTAAGTCCAAGGTGATGATTACGTCCACTAAATGAGAAGCATGTCAAACGGGAAGTGATTCTCAACATGAAAAAGAGACTATGCAGTTGGCGATGAATCTTCGTAGAGATTAAGCCATTAAGCATAGATCTCTAGCTCATGTTTTGAACAACCATCAACCAGTTGAAACAACTCTCAAATGAAAGAAATGGATGATAGGTTGCTTGTTAAAATGAGGTTCTTAAACATGGAAATTAAACAAAGAATGGCCAAGAATAACATACAACAAGCTATATATGAGAACTTATGATACAACAAGCAAACTAATCAAAGCATAAACTAATTTAACAAACTAGGACAGCCCTAAAACAGCCTCTGAAGTATAGAAAACAGTAGCTAAAACCATGTTAAAAGAGCACAAAAGATAGGCAAAAACAAAGAGATACAAAGCTAGTAAGCAAAGCTAAGGAGGGGTGGCTAACCCCTCCACTTTTGGGACTTCTAAACCATATTTTAGCCTCTGAAAATAGTTCAAAAATAGTCCAAAAACAGCTCCAAAATAGTGGCTAAAATCAGAGAAATAAGTGGGAAACACAAGGATATAAGCTTGGAATAAGGTTCAAGGAAGGGTGAATAACCATTCCACCTTTGGTAGCTCTTAAATCACAATTTTCAGCCTACAAAATAGTCCCAAAACAGTGTATAAAGCAAAGAAAAGAGAGGAAAAGAGTAAAAGAGAAATAAGGAAGAAGATGCAAAAGTTATACCTCTTGAAATAGAGGATGTTTGTAGTTAAACAAACTTGATTCCAACATCCTCAAGTTTTATGAAATATGGTTTGAAACTTCAACAAAAGCTTCAAGAACAAGCTCTAATGGTGTATGTATTGTGTATGTGTACCTAAAGAAGGTTTGAAGGTCAAGAAAGCTTTTGCAAGGAAGTTATGTCTAAGCTTCTACGAATATCTCCTAGAACAATTCTCTAACATCTAGGTTCTAAAAATATGCCTTGAATTCTCTACAAGAAAGCTTCAAATCCAAGCTTTAATGGTGTATGGGAAGTGAAAGTTGATTTGAAGAACAAAAGAAGCTTGAAGGGTCAAGAGCTCTCATCAATGTTTAAGCCTTTTGGAAAGTTTTTCTAACATTAAAATCTGAAGTTGGATGTCCTATTTATAAAGTTTGAGCCAAAATGGTGAAAAATATCTTCAAACAAAGATATTTGTTCAATTTCTGCCAACTGTCTGTCTGATACCATTGAGACCCGGCCGGGCCCTAAAACCTACGGTCGGGCCTAAAAACACACGGCCGGGCCTAAAAAGCAACCCAGGAATAGTTTTCATTGAAGCCTGCATGATCGGTTCTAAATGGACCTGGCCGGGTCGAAAAAGCTGCACTTCAGGCCCGATTTCAAACGGGCATATCTCCCTCATCCGGACTAGGTTTTAGGTCATTCTTAAGTCTGAATTGAAGCCTTGGAAGTCTACTTTCCAATGGTGGTGGCCTCACATGTAAATTATAAGTGGTCAAAGAGATATGCCTATTTTAGTAAAGACTGCTCATTTCTATCTCAATGGTTTGATGCTCAACTTCATCCTAAACTAGTTTTCTTTCCTCCCCTCCTATTTCCTTGAACTCCAAATCTATAACTAAGATGTTTTGAAATATTTTTCAAAGAGTTCACCGCCTTTTCATTTATCTCCACTTTGTCCTTACTCGATTTACCGAAAAGTGTAATATTTTAAACGAAATGCGAGCCTCGAAATATCGTAGAAACATTTGGAAAAATATTTTGAAAAACAAGGTTTTAAGTTCTAAATTAGTTTGGCCATAATGGGGTATAAGGTTTGGGATTAGAGCTTGAATCCAAATTTCTTCACTGAGAATCCAAAAGATTGCACAGTGTAACTTTCATTATAGGGTGTTCGGAATAAAGCGCACAAGTCTTAAGGGCGGTAAAAAATGGGGTGTCTATAGTTGCCCCTCCTTGACAAAACTTGAAGTCATGAAATAGCGTGAGTGAATGTCAAAGCCTGAAGCCAACCCATTTTGACGAGGCTGTAAGACTTGGGCAAACAAACAAAATGCAGATACAGTCGGTTGAACCCAAGGGTTGCCTACATATCCCTTTGCAAGGAATCAAACTAATGCAGTTCTGGGACAGAATGCAAAATGATACACAATACAACGAAACAATGCAAATGATATATAATGTATATAACGAAATCATCAAACCACAAGTAGTGCTTACCACACAAATATCATAAAGGAATAGGGATAACCGAACAACGCCTAACATAGGCCAAGTGCCTACATCCTCAATACTGGCCTCAGCACAGCATGGGTGCTTACACATGACGGAAGTGGCCACAACCAAACGACGCTTAACATAGGCTAAGTGCCTACACCCTCAATACTAGCCTCAGGGTAGCATGGGTACTTACACATAACAAAACCATGTTTTAACGTGAAAATGGTGCAAGCACATACAAAACTATATTTTTCATAGAAAGAGAGAGAGTATAAGTAATTAGGTGGTATGATATAAGTGAGGAATGATTTGCAGGGGAAAGATAATGATCCTAAATGCTGAATGCAACAAGACAAACTATGATGCGATGGACGCAATGAATGAAGTGAATAAGGGGCATAGGCTGAACTACGTCTTACAGAAAAGGCATGGACATAAACCAAACCACGTCTAACATAGAAAATGTGCCGATACCCTCAATACTGGCCTCAGCACAGCATGGGCACTTACATATGACAGAACCATGTTTCAACGAGGGAAAGATATGAGCACATGCCAAACTAAGCTTAACATAGAAAGGATGCATGATATAAAATGGATGTAATGGATAATGTAGTAGATGCATGCGATAGATATTATATCCAATGCTATAGATGATACTTAATAAAATGCGATGTAGTAGCTGGGAAAGTGAAAGTACCTTATAGGGGCAATTGGCGATGACTCACCTTATGCTATTGGGGATTTTCCTCTTCTTCTTGTTGCGCTTCCAAACCACGGGTACTACTTTTCTGCCTGGCTATGTTTTCAACTTTCCCTATTCTGTAACAGGGTGACAGACTAGGTTGATTCAGTATCCAGAAATGAGGCGTATACAAGCTACCTCAACCTATGGGGCTGCCATATAGATTTCAAGCTGAGGATACACCCCTGGATATTTAAACCAGACTTTAGTCTCAGAAATTCTGAACCTTTACGTTCTAGGCATCGTCATTTGAACTCTAGTTTCCACCGTCTTAGTTGATCTCTTAGGAACTCACTACAAACACAATCAGGTGGCTATACCAGACTACCTGAAGTCGTACGGGACCGACAAACACCAAAGGAATTGCACCTTTGGAGGATTTAAGGTCTCCTAGACCAAGTGAGTGCATAAGACAGTGTGAGTGAGGTGCAAAAAACAGTGCGAATGAGGGTGAATAAATGCACAAAACAGTGTTATATGAGTGCACAAGATAGTGCGATGTAAGGTGTAAAAAATAGTGTGATACAAGATGAATGCACAAAATAGTGCGAACAAAGTGCACAAAACAGTGAGAACAAAGTGCACAAAACAGTGCAATACGGGGTGTAAGGTGCACAAAATAGTGCGAACTCAAGGTGCACAAAACAGTGCGAACTCAAGTGAATGCACAAAACAATGCGAGTGAGGTGAAGATGTATGAATGCACAAAACAGTGTGAACTCAAGGTGAATGCACAAAATAGTGCGATATAAGGTGCACAAAACAGTGCGATATAGGGTGCATAAAATAGTGCGATGCAAAATGCACAAAAATGTGAACTCAAAGTGCACAAAATAGTGCAAACTCAAGGTGCACAAAACAGTGCGAACTAAAGGTGCACAAAACAGTGTGAACTAAAGTGAATGCATAAAACAGTGTAATGCAAGGTGCACAGAATAGTGAGAGATAGGGTGCACAAAACAGTGCGATACAAAGTGAAGATGCATGGTATGTGGAGGGAAATAAGCAGTACTCAGAGTAATGCGTCATGTACCTTATGAAATGAGTGTGGGGCAACTTGCCACAATTTATTGAAATGTAATTAAAAAATATTGCGGAAGGTAACTCGATGAAACAAGAGCAACCAATCACGTAATTCAAATCACCAAGATTGTATGAGCATATATGCATAAAGTACATATATTAATCATAGGGAAGATGGCAATCCCAAGAGAGTTTTGAAATGGTTGGAGACAACTTTCGAAAACTGAATCATATCAGAATCATCATAGGGGTGACCTTAATCCAGGGGACAGTGCTCGACAAATGGCTTTGAGCAGACTGAGAGAAAGGTTAGGAAGGTTTGGTTCATGTCCCTTGTCCAATTGATGGCCTGATCAGATGCACTGAAAATTGCCCCCAGTGTCTAGTCATTGGCCACCAGTTGGGTTCATGGCCCTTGTTCGATGGATGGCCCGATCAGATGTACTAAAAATTGTCCCTAGTGTCCAGTCACTAGCCACCTTTTTTAGTATCATGTAGGCACGTGTAATGGGGATCATTAGCTCTTGGAACAGTTGCCAACCAATTAGACCCATGTTTCCCTTCTGTCCTAGCATGTTGAGAATCTACTCCATTTCCCCCCAAAGCAATGACGGATTCCTCATATACACTTTGCAATGATCATGAATGCGATGCCCCTTGTATGGGCACTTTTAGTTTGTTTATAAATTCCATAGATGGACTTGTTTTTGAGTTTGGAGCAAACACTCGTGTATGGAATTTTGGCGATGCCATTCTATTAAACTTTGAGCAACTAACACGCCATGGTGACTCGACACGTTATGGTGACTTGATGAATAGTGTTTTTGAATGATAGACACGTTATGGTGACTCGACGAAGAGCGCAGATCGAGTCAAATACCAAGTGTGACACAACAAAACTCATAATTGACTCAAAAGCAGAAAAAGACTCAAGGTGACTGATCATTCATAGTGCCCCTAGTATTACTTATGTTCTCTTTAAAACTCAATTTCGCAAAACTCGAGTTTTGATTCATTTTTTTGCTTAAGTTAGAGATTCTACTGATAAGTTCAAGTATTGAAAATTTCTCCACTTGTTGATTCAAGCTAGTTCTTTCTAACACAAGTATGATATGTGTAGCAGTCGGTGTAGCTCTTGAATTGATGTGAAGCTAACAACATGAATCGGGCAAGATGGTTGGGTTGAAATGAACAAGATAGATATGGTTGAGACCAAACTTCAAGATGAAGTTGCCTATGTATTCCAAGAATGGGAATCAGGTCAACGTAGTTCATGGCTAAGGTTCACTCGGGTTTTGACACTCTCCTTTTGCACTCTAACTTTTGCCAAAGTTGTCCTTTCGGGGTTTTCAACCTTGCGAGCTCTATTTATTTGATTTTTGATTTTTCATGCTCTAACTTTTGCCAAGGTCACCCTTTCGGGTTTTTGGCCTAGTGAGCCTCTCAAGGATAGCGTTATAACATTTGCGGTGAATTTGATCAATCAGTCATCCTTGCCATAACACTGGAACTGGCTTCACCTTTATTTGGGTTTGGTTCTTCATCCTTTTATGCATGTCTTCTTCTTTTCTTTCGCTTCATTTGCTAAGTTGATTTTTCTCGCAATTTGGTACTTCCTTGTATTGACTTCCTCGGATTCATACAAAAGTGACCTTCCTCACAGTTGGTTGGATTTCATTCCAATGGATATCCCTGGCTCGATGGTTGACTTCTTTTTCTTTTTCATTTCCTTTTTCCTTTTTTCCTTTTCTTTTTTCTTTTTCTTTTTCTTTTTTTCTTTTTCTTCTTTTTGGTTTCTTTTATTCATTTCCTTTTGAAGTAATGAAAACACTAGGGGAGGAAATTCTATGATTGTGAGGTCTGAAAGATCGACTTGTGCTTTTCCAAAATGATTGCCAAGGTAAAGAAAAACCCTAGGACAGTGTAGAGTACCCCGCACAATTCTGAATTTATCTTTGCAAGTTTGCAAAAGAAACAGTTTCAAATTTCAAAATAATGAAGGACTTTGCGCCGATAATTCAAAATCCACTCAAACCATTTAGGGGATCCTTCTCAACACGCGTGCTTATTAACGAAATCTCATTCAAAAACAAAAATAAAAGCTTTTTTCATTTTCAGAAAGGTCACACATGCATTACTGTAGGTACAATAAAATGACCAGAAACTCAACTATCACTTTCTTAGTTAGGAAAAATGAATTCCTAAGGGTACACAAGAGCGACTCAAAGGAAAAGACTCACCTAATGCAACAACACAAGAAAAGACAATGAAAATAAAATGCATAACTCAACTATTTACAGAACACAATTCAAAACAAAATCAGCATCCTAGAGACAAAAGGGGTTTTCACTCTCCAAGTCCATCTGCAGATTTCAAAATCAACTTCAAGTAGCCCACGAGAGGGTCCAAACCTACCTTCAATTAACAATACTAACATCCACACCTAGTAAGATTGATTTCAGACTTTCAATGTCACACCCCAAACACGCCCCTAGAAGTTTGGGCATGACCACTTCAGAAACGGACACTTAACCTGTTTTATATCTATATATATGGGGCTTGAATGGAAGCACTAAATATCAAATTTTGACACTGGAAACAAAGTCCATCAAGCTACTACTATCATGCCAGGATTACAAACTTTTAACAAACAAATGAAATTTAAAACATACACTTGAACATCGGTTATATACATATATATACAGACCCAGCCCTATCATAGGGCATATACAAAAACATGAAAGCTACATACATCACTCTTAGATAGACATTCAAAAAGCAAGCCAACATCTTATCAGCTTAACAAAATCAATGGCTGTGTATAGTGCCTGGACACACGAAGGTTGACAAAAGAAAGCGGCGTCACGGCTAGAACTGATTACCTGATTGGTGACCTACAGAAACAGACATAACAGAGAGTGAGCTAGGCTCAGTGAATAGTAATACATAAATAAAACGATGTTTAACTTGAAACATAACACATAGCAATGCATATAAAGATGTAGAGTTCGCATAGTTAGTCTGATTCTGTGCTAAGTACATAATGGCCTTAGGTTCAATCTTGCAACATAAACATGGTGGCTATGAGCCCTTGAAACATGGTGGCACGAGGCCCTTGAAACATGGTGGCTATAAGCCCTTGAAACTTGTGGCATAAAGCCCTTGTAACATATGGCACTAAGGCCCTTGAAACATGTGGCATAAAGCCCTTGTAACATATGGCACTAAGGCCCTTGAAAGATTGGCATGAAGCCCTTGAAAAGTTAGCATTAAGCCCTTGAACATATGGCATAAAGCCCTTGAAAGATTGGCATGAAGCCCTTGAAAAGTTGGCATTAAAGCTCTTGAACATATGGCATAAAGCCCTTGAAAAGTTGGCATTAAAGCCCTTGAACATATGGCATAAAGCCCTTGAAAGATTGGCATGAAGCCCTTGAAAAGTTGGCATTAAAGCCCTTGAACATATGGCATAAAGCCCTTGAAACATAGAACTTACAATATCCTTGAACTTGTAACATACGTGAACTTGTAACAGGCTTAAACTTGTAACATACATAAACTTGTAACATACATAAGCTTGTAACAGAAACTTGTAACATACATAAACTTGTAATAACATAAACTTGTAACATACATAAGCTTGTATCATATACTTGAAACATACCTGAACATACTTGAACTTGTAACATACTGGAAACATGCCTGAAACATACTTGAACATCATTCATTAATTCAAACGGAACATATTTTGTATCATGTCATTATCGTACGCTTAACAATGAGAGACTAATTTACATTCTCACGAGGGTCATACAATGATGCTAAACTTTGCACTTATATCGTAGATTCTGAATAACTTCCAATTTATAAGCAACATAGCAAAATAACTTCAATTCATATGGATACACATAGCTACTCTTATATTTACTTAGAATCCATCCTTCAAGGATGAACATAAATTCTTTTGGGTAAATGACTTACTTTACGTGCTCTATTAATCAATAGCATACACCTTTGTTTAATCATTCTTATATGTTAACATAGTTGCCTTGCCTTGTAATTAACAGAGTCCTAATGGTAACCGTTACATCATTCCCCCATGAGTTGACATAATTAACGTAAAGTTAACAGGACATTCCTGATAATTAGTAACGAAAAGTAAGGACATTTTCATTAGATTACAAATGACTTTATTAGTTTCACAATTTCACAGTTCGGCCCTTGGCCTGGGGGGGGGGGGTTCACACATTCAAAATAGCCTTTGGGTTTCATAGATTCACAACTTATCACATCGGCCTTCGGCCCTTTGGATTCACAAGTTCACAAGTTTGGCCCTTGGCCTCATAACTTCATATTTCACAAGTTCTTTTGATGTTTTCATAATTTCATAATGTTTCTCACATAACATACATAACTTCACAAACTCTTTTGAAGTTTCCATAATGTCACAGTGTTTCTCACATAGCATACATAACATATATGTCAACATAATTCTTACGACGAAGATTTAACGTCAATAACGATAAACGGTTAAAGGTACATCAAAGTACTACTACTCACAGCGTTCTGGTGCTTGATTTGCCCCTGTAGCTGACCCTACACAATTCACATAATTCAAACATAATTCATCATAGTATAACACCAATCAATTCACTATGAGTCAACACAACATAATCCCACAAAGTCAATATCACTTAGTTCATCAACACCATTTAAATTCAAAATAAATCCTTGAATTCCATTTCAACATTCCAAAACCGAGTTCATATCATCCATATCATTAATAGATTATTTACCCAATTTTTCTTTCACATTACAACATGAATTACAATATTTATAACATAGTTCATTCGCAAATTTTAAACATAATTTTCAAACACTTCCAAATTCCAATTAAACTTGAACACATATAATTCCATACCTCAATTTCATTACTCTACTTTCAATTTGGGCTAATTCATTGGTTGTCATCATTAATCAACCTAGGATTTCAAGAAAATATTGAAATTTCAAAAAAAAATTCAAACTTATTAACCCATTACTTTTTATTCCAATTTTTCCAATGATTATACATCTAGGAGTCACAATCCATCATTTTAACCCACCAATTTAACTTCCAACATCTCTAACTCTAAACCCCCAATTCTCAAGTTGGACATAATATGCTCAAAACTATAGATTTTGTTTATATATACACAAAATTCCACAAATCCATCCATGAATGCAAATATTGAAAGGGAATAAGGACCCCTACCTCAAGAATCAAGCAAAGGAGCAAAGATTGAGAAGAATCCTCCAAAAATTCGAATTTCAGTCGGTTGGAAATGTTGACCCTTTCTTGTTCTCCATCCTTGATGTAAGATCCATGGTGGGTTTGTTGTTAAAAGTAGAGGAAATCAAGGTTTTGGGAGCTAGGGTTTCGGACATGGAAGAGGGGAGAAGAAGAGAGGAAAAGAAAATGTAAGAAGTGGGCCAAAATCTTGTTTTTGAGCTGTTGTCCAGCACAGCCCGCACATGCAGCGCTATTCCCCGCACGTGTGGCTCTACTTCCAACACAGATGTGAAAACTTCGAACGGGTATAACTCTCTCATCGGGACTCTGTTCTAGGTCGTTCTTATGTCCAAATTGAAGCCCCGGAAATAAGCTTTCCAATGGTTCTAACCTCACATTCAAATTCAAAGTGTAGAAAAAGAAAAGGGCAAATGAGTGACGACTGATCGTAGAATAACTATCCGGATTATATTCTTTGGTCCAATCTTACTTTACCATCATACCACCACCTTAATCAATACCCCAAAATAAGATAAAAACATTCTCAATTCCAATAGATATAGTTGAATTAAAACACATTAACCTTTAATTAAATAAGGATGACTTTTAGGGTCATTACATTCAAACTGAGTCTCACCGATCGAGCCTCACAATTACCCCGGTTGTCCCTACACATCTTTTTGACCATGCTGGCTAGGGTCAACATTGGTTGTTGGTAAACCATGGATGGGTTAATGTTATGGGGTGGCAATCTATTACGGTCAGGGAGAAGTTTATTGACAACTTTGGGATTTTCAGGTGGGGTGATGACCTTATTGTCAATCAAGTCTTGAATTTCATGGCGGCAAAAGCAACAGTCGAAGATGGTGATCGTATTGCTAATGGAATGTGCAATATTGGGTAAGGTCATGTCTAGGTGGGAGAGGTTGAGGATTGAGCGGTTTGAGATACCCTTTCTCCATCAGTACCTTCAAGGCGCACATTGGGCTCATATAGAGATGGGTGAAGGTTCGTTTAGAAACATTGGCAAATGGGTTGGCGGGTGTTGCCTAGATATTCATGGGCTTGGGACTCGAATCAGGATGAGTGTTTTTGGTAAAGCATCTCTTTTCATGGCTTACCCTCTGATTAAAAATGCTCTCAACTTAAGCGATAAACGTGTCATCCACAGTCTTTACAACAACTGTGAGCACTTGTTGCTTGTTCAACCCTTTGACCTTTAAAGTTTCAATAGCCCACCGAAGGTGTGCATAAAGATCAATAGTTACCCCAGACTCATTCTTGCTACTTGCTTCGACCATATCACAGAGTCAGACGGCTATATCTAGGCAAGGCTTGTTTGCTTGGCCTATTCCACTTTTAGCTTGTCCCAAGATTAGAGAATTATTTGATGGTGTGGGAACTCTAAAGGTTAAATCTGCCACCGTTCCTTGAATATCTTCAATCATTCTCAATATCTCAACAGCAGTGGGTTCGGTCATTTGGCGCTCTTGGTGTATTTGCACTGGAGTGGGTGTATCCATCATGCACATGTCAGCACTTTCAATAATGACCACCTCTGGCTTAGGCAAATGGGATGGAGTGATATATATACTAGGGTTGAAGGTAGGACGTAATGTATGGATGAGGTTAAGGTGAGGAGGAGTAGGAACTGGGTTGGTGGTAACATTGGGTTCTTGAGATGGAGCTATTGTCTGGTTGTCGATAAGATTCTAAACCTCATGACGAAGGCGGTAGCAATGATCGGTGCCATAACCGCGCTATTGATGATACACATAGTATTTGGTGGGGTTATGTCTAGCAGGAAGTGGGTTAGGAAGAGGTTGGGGACTAAGGGGTTTGAGATACCTTCTTTCCATCAGGACTTTTAGTGCACTAGTTAGGCTCATATGGAGGGGGGTGAAAGTTCTGCCTTGAGCTCGGGTTGGGCTGGCTGTTTGTGGGTTAGTATTGGCGAAGGGGTTGGCAGTTTGTGGGTTAGCGACGGTATTGAATTCAGTGGGCTCAGGAATAGTTCTACTACTAGCATTGGTACTCCCGGAAAGCACCCTCGTTGTTGGTTCACTTGTTCTGGGAATAATCCCTTTGTTGAATACACTCTCAATCTGAACCCCTAATTCATGCAAATTTTTGAAAGTGAATAGTGGAGCGACTATTAACTTTTGTAACATATCAGGCTTAAGGTTCTGCACCACTATCCGCACTTGGTCTCTCTTAGAAGGTCAATCTGTTATTTGTGCTGCTTTTGCTCTCCACCTTGCAACAAATTCCACAAAAGGTTCTTTAGGATTTGGTGGGTTGCTTCAAGTTCTTGGGTGGTCATTTCAATTTGGGTATTGTAAGAATACTGATTGACAAATTCCTTAGCCAAATCTTCCTAGTTCTGCTTCACTTTATCCTCCAACTTGGCGTACCAAGTGGCTACTATACTCGACAAGGTTCTTCCATATAGAGAGAGTTTCTGAGGCTTAGTCAGGCCCATCGGTTTCAGGATGTCCAAGAAAAGCCAGATATGTACCATCGGATTTCCAGACTCGTCGAAATGGTCAATGTGTGGCATTTTGAATTTATCTGGGAGCTGTACGGTAGCCTCGGTGTACCGAACCTCAATGTCGGGTATGGAGCTAATTCCCTGTGCCTTTTTGAATTACTTCTCAAGATTAGCAATTTTTAACAAGGTCAGGTCGAGATCATTAATATCAAAGGAAAAAAGGTCCTTATTAGGCTGCACTAGGAGTCTGAAAACTCGAGCTTGAGCCAACCCTTCTCGAGGATTTGGGCCTAGCGAATCTTTAGCTGGCCGAGGTGGGTCAAAGTTCAGCTGGGGGCCTGGGACTGGATATGTGGTAGATGCCCCAGATGGGCGTTGTATTTCAGTACTGGTTTCATCATGTATGGCAATTCCCTAGTTTAGGGCCATTATTATGGCCACAACTTCTTCTGAACTCTGTGCCATTATGGGTCTACTGAGTTGGTAATTAGGGAAATGGATGGGTTAACCTAGGAGCTGACTAACAAGGATTTTGACCCGGTTATACTTGATGTATCTAAACTGGATTAGTCTAGATGGGTTTGACTAGATTGGGCTTTTTAGAATTGGTCTTTTGGCATTGGATGGATCTTTTATGAGTTGGCCTTTTGGGATTAGATGGATTGGACCTTTACTGAGTGGGTTTTTTCTAGGATTGGATGGATTGTGATGGGTTAAGATGAGTACTGCTCCTTTTCTGGCTCAGAAAAACCTAGTATTAAAACAAATGCCCCATCAAATAGGGATACCAGGTGTGCTGGTCAAAACAAAGCATGATGCAATTTTTTGCCCTCGCTCTGGTTCAGGTTTTGATATTTTTCCACTATATCAAACACAAACCCCTGAATTTTGACTCAAATTTTGATTTTGATATGACCCTCAAGTTTAAAAGGAATCACCTCAAGATTAAGACTCTTCCAGGATTACATCACACATTTCCAAAGAGTTCAAATTTTGCACAAAAGCATTCAAAACACCCCTATGAGAGGTTAGGGTTTCCTTGTCCTAGCTTTGGAGTGATCTACAACTTTACTATTCAAACAAATGGTATCACAATAGCCTAGTAAATAGGAGGGCATCCTGTCCTATGTTTGAAAAGTCACTAAGGCTGACTATATGCAGTTAGGCCGATTGGTCAAAAGGGGTACCTCAGCAAGACTATCTAATATACCTCTCACACCTAACACCGAGAAGTGAATGGAGGATTAAGCGGTATAGCAGTAGTTCAGATCCAATGGTTGTGTTTCCAACATTGCAGAGCCCATGGCCGGTCAGCCTTTCGGCAAGCTTTTGGGCAAGCCTCAGGCAAACCATCTAAGAATAGCAGATGAAAAACACAGTGACTTAAAGTAATAATGCAAATGAAATGCAAAGAACATATAAGTGTAGATAAAATTTCACATCATGAACTTCAAGTTAAGTTCTCTAAATTCCTAGCAGAGTCTCCAGAAACTGGAGCTTTACTTTTCGTGCTCCTTTCGGAAGGCGAATAGCTATATAGTTCAAACTCCCACAGTTTTGAATCTGATCTCACAAGTGCAATGTGAAATAGATAAATACCAAAGAGTCCAAATCCAGTAATTCTTTTTGAAAAATCGATGTTTGAATTAAATGCCAAAAATGGACTGTGTTGCTAGATTATAGAGTCGCCACCTAAATATTTTTGAAAAATTTAGGAAACCCGAGACTCGTGCCAAAGGCCATTAGTCCATCATCACCAACGTGTCTCGGCTCGGGAACTTAGGTACGAGAGGGGAAGGTCATGAATTGAGCTTCCCATTCGCCCGATCAAAGATTGGCCTCTACTAATCATGATGTTAGTCTTATTTACATTATATGCTTTTGTTTCGATTATTAGCTATTTTTTTCTATGTGACGCACACACAAATATAGACTAATTTGCAAGAATTGGAACATTTAATTTCGTGTTTGTTTGAAAATTGTTTTTGATACTCGTTATCTAAAAAGGTGAGTTTGTACATTAATCAATTTGTCCCAATTTAAGAAATTAGCCTTCATCCACAGGCATTCAAACAGTTATATCATTTAAGCAATTAGCCTCATGGAAGTATGCTTCGACATGATAACACAAACATTCGATACAAGATGCTAAAGCACAAAATTACTCACCTAGTACTCCGAGCCAAAAATAAAGCAAAATAATTAGAAAAATATGCATGTTCTTAATTAATGCAATATGACTAAATGCAACGCACACATTATGTAATATATAGGCTCGACTATGAGCATGGTATATGATTCCATTCAAGACATGCGATAAAACACATATTCAAACAATGAATTTGAACATTGACATTGGGTTAGTATGATGAGCTGAACCTTGGATGCATGCAAAACAATGGATGCAAAGCATAAAAAAAATGCTAATTTGAAAAATGGTGCTCTACATTACCATCGTAAGCGAATAAGTAAAAGAGAGAAAGACGTGGGGTTGGAAGACATACACATTATTACATATTGGCCCTCGTGCAAGAGGGTGAGAATCAATGTCCGAGAGTTTGAATTAAGCTAATTAGTACAAAACCGAATGAATGAATTAAAGAATTAGCTAGCTAACTACTTTATTACAACAAGGATAATAATAAGAAATAAATTAGCTATCTAAGTTAACTAGCTTTAACAATTATAAATAAACAATAATAATGATTACAACAATAATCGGAACATTAATTTACAACATTGATGTAAACAAGGATGCCCAAAGGGTTGAATACACAGGGTCTAAGAACTGCTCTAGCTGCCTAGGCCTGCTCTGTTTCACCTTCAGCCACTACCCTCTGGTTTCTGCAAAACATACTGTTGACCAAACATTGATGGCCGACCGTGCCACAATGAGGCTCGGCCGATTCCAAAAAAGGCCGGCCGTGCCTCAATTTCAAGCAAAATCCTGTTTTGTGCTCTGAAGTGAAAACAATGTAGACAGAGTTATTTTGAACTCTGTTTGTCCCTTCTACTCTTCTCTCTCATGGTGAGCCTCAAGAGAAGAATGAAGTCATTTCCAAAACCATCAATGAGCAAATTGATTGCTTGATGAGTTAGGGCATGATTTTGGACAAAAATTAATGAATGCGATGAATCAATAACCACCCCTCTCTCTTATCATGGAGTAAGCTCAAAGAGGGAGGTAGAAACGCTTCAAGGTTCATCAAAACATCATGAATTGTTGTAAGACAACCCTTGACACAATAGACTCGGCATAGTATCCGGCCGAATCCAAGCAATATAATTCATTTTCTTTATGTGGGTTGGTTCATTTTAGCAATTTTTAGACCTTTCTATTTTTTAGTCCATTAAGTCCAAGTTGATGATTACGTCCACTAAATGAGAAGCGTGTCAAACGGGAAGTGATTCTCAACATGAAAGAGAGACTATGTTGTTGGCGATGAACCTTCGTAGAGATTAAGCCATTAAGCATAGATCTCTAGCTCATGTTTTGAACAACCATCAATCAGTTGAAATAACTCTCAAATGAAAGAAATAGATGATAGGTTGCTTGTTAAAATGAGGTTCTTAAACATGGAAATTAAACAAAGAAAGGCTAAGAATAACATACAACAAGCTATATATAAGACCTTTTGATACAACAAGCAAACTAATCAAAGCATAAACTAATTTAACAAACTAGGACAGCCCTAAAACAGCCCCTAAAGTGTAAAAAAATAGTAGCTAAAACCATGTTAAAAGAGCACAAAAGATAGACAAAAATAAAGAGATACAAAGCTAGTAAGCAAAACTAAGGAGGGATTGCTAACCCCTCCATTTTTTGGACTTCTAAATCATATTTTAGCCTATGAAAACAGTCCAAAAATAGCTCCAAAATAGTGGCTAAAATAAGAAAAATAAATGGGAAACATAAGGATATAAGCTTGGAATAAGGTTCAAGGAAGGGTGGTTAACCCCTCCACATTTGGTAGCTCTTAAATCACAATTTTCAGCCCACAAAATAGTCCCAAAATAATGTATAAAGCAAAGAAAAGAGAGAAAAAGAGTAAAAGAGAAATAAGGAAGAAGATGCAAAAGTTATACCTCTTGAAAGAGAGGATGTTTGCAGTTAAACAAACTTGATTTCAACACCCTCAAGTTTTATGAAATATGGTTTGAAACTTCAACAAAAGCTTCAAGAACAAGCTTTAATGGTGTATGTATAACTAAAGAAGGTTTGAAGGTCAAGAAAGTTTTTGCAAGGAAGTTATGTCTAAGCTTATACAAATATCTCCTAGAACAATTTTCTAACCTTTAGGTTCTAAAAATATGCCTTGAATTCTCTACAAGAAAGCTTCAAATCCAAGCTTTAATGGTGTATGGAGGGTGAAAGTTGATTTGAAGAACAAAAGAAGTTTGAAGGTTCAAGAGCTCTCATCTAGGTCTCAGTCTTTTGGAAAGTTTTTCTAACTTTAAAATTTGAAATGGAACATCCTACTTATAGAGTTTGAGCCATAATGGTAAAAAATATCTTCAAACAAAGATATTTGTTCAATTCCCACTAGCTATCTGTCCAGCGCCATTGAGACTCGTTCGGGCCCTAAAACCCATGGTCGGACCTAAAAACATATGGTCGGGCCTAAAAAGCAACCCATGAAAAGTTTTCATTGAGGCCTGGTTGGGCCTCAAGGAGGCACGGTCGGTGATAAATGGACCCAGCTGGGTCTAAAAAGCTACACTTCAGGCTTGACTTCAAACTGGTATATCTCCCTCATCCGAACTCAATTTTAGGTCATCCGACTTAAAATCGAGTCCGGATGAGGGAGATATGCCCATTTGAAGTCGGGCCTGAATACAGATATTTTGACCTGGCTGAGTCCATTTAGAATCGACCGTGCCTCATTTAGGCCCAACCGGGTCTCAATGAAAACTTTTCCAGACTTGCTTTTTAGGCCTGGCCATGTGGTTTTGGGCCCGGCCGGGTCTCCATGGCGCCAAACAGACAGCTGGTAGGAATTGAACAAATATCTTTGTTTGAAGATATTTTTGGCCATTTTGGCTGAAATTCTATAAATAAAGCCTCTTTCTTCAGAATTCAAGGTTAGCAAAATTTCCAAAAGCTTTGAAGAGCTAAATAGACCTTGTAATGACCTGACCATCGCGTACGTTCTGGTATATTTTCAGTCCCTTATTCTGTGCATTTAAATGCGTAATGTGAAATTTCATGTGAGATTAAGTTTAAGCAAATGAATCTTGTGATTAGAGACCTATATCTATTTAATAAGAAAATATCTGTCACAATTAAAATGTTTGGATTAGAAATTGAGAGCCTTAGAGACTTGATAATCTGAAATTGATTTTACATTTGGGATCAGCATGATTTTTAAGTCTTAATATGATTTTCTATGCAATTTCAATTTGGAATGATTAAACTGATTGAGTTTTGTTCTATTCAACCTTATATATGTATATGTGCCTTTTGAAGCTTTGACTTAGAGCTTTAAACAAAGAAATCTCCTAAGAGAGAGAAAAGAGAAGAGTTTGAGAGTAAGAGGAAAGTCCTTCAAGGAAGAAATTAGGAAAAATTAAGAGGGTTTTAGAGATTTTAAAAGCTCAAGGTATGTCTAATCCTTTCTAGTTGGCCCTCTCTTTGAATTGAGTAGGAATTCCTCTATATTATTGTATCAAATGATTAATAGAGTTGTTGTCTCTTGTGTTGAATTGATTTAGAATTGTATTGAAGTATATAGTGAGAAATTAACATCAAGCTTAAGCTCATCTACATGAATAAATGGTTGTATGTGTGTGTATGTGTGTGTGTATGAGTATGTGTGTGGAAGATGGAAATATTTACGAATTAAGTTATGCTGTGAGTTTAAGATTAAAGATCTAATTCATATTTGGATTGATACATGTGGATAATTCCTATTTACATGATTCTTGAACCATGTTCTTGTCTTAAATGTACCTATTTTGGGCCTTATTATATATCTACCAAGTTGGGTGCGTATGTGGAATTGACTTTGCACAAGCAGGCGGATCATTGCATATGCGAGTCATGGTCACGACGTAGATAGAACGGACGCGTTGGAGTCATGGTCAATACGCGAGGAAATGAGAAATTTCTGGGTTTTGGTTCTGCTAAAAAGGCACATGCAGGGCTTCCCAGCCGCATGTGCGGGACCAACTACCGCACGTGCGGCCCATGCTGGAAAAGTTAGATTGCTTTATTTTACTTGCTCGTCCCTTAGATATTTTTGAAATCCGTATTTGATGCCTTTTTGATATCTGTAAATTCATTTGAAACAAGTGAGTCAAGAAATGATTTAATAAAGAAAAAGGAACTAACTTAGGAGTTATGTATGTGTGCAGGACACATTCCGGGGAGGACTAACGCTCTGCCACCACACCGTGAGTAGTAGTACTATCGTAGTATGCTTTACTTACAACTAACAATTACAGTTAGCATTATGTTAATTGCAGGTTAACTATGTTAACGTCGATGAACGATTAAACAAATGTGTATACCTCTGTATGATTCTGATTAATAGTTAATCTTAACATTCTATTCTCCATAAGTAAATTACGTTGTTTCTTAATGAATAAAGGGAACTTATGTTCATTCTTGAATAGCGGTTTTAGTGTAAATATGAGAGCATACCGTTTTGCTACTAATGGGCCTGAGGCCGTTCAGTTATAAGTCATTGAGTATGGATATCTCTAAAGAATCAGAATAATTGGAAAAGCTATGTGTATCCGTATGAATCTGAAATAATTCTGTTGTGTTACATGTGGACCCGAGGTTGTTCAGAACCTATGATATGAATGCAAAGGTTTAACATTATTATGTGCCCTCTGTAATAATTACTATTCTTATTCTGTTGTACGCGAGACAATTGTGTTAATCTGTAACTAAACCATGAGAAACTTATGTGCACTATTGTATAATGGTATTCTTAGGGAACTGAGATTATTCTATTTCTGTTTATTCGTTCCAGTTATGCTATGTTATGACATGATATGGATTGTTCAGTCTTTAAGACCTGATGATTTCTGGTATGGATCAAAGTACTGTACGGAACTAAGTGCTGCAATGTGAGTCACCTCTAGAATCCGTGCGAGACACCTCTTGAATCCATACATACATGAACTAGGCTTAAAGCCAATCTGGGCCTATGGCCATTCTGTATGATTTGTTAGGCCAAAGGCCATTCTGTATGATCTGTTAGGCCAGAGGCCATTCTGTGTGATCTGTTAGACCTGAGGCCAATCTGTATTTTCTGGTATGAAACAAAGTGCTGTACAGAACTAAGTGCTACAGTGTGAGTCACCTTTAGAATCCGTACGAGACACCTCTTGGATTCATACATGCATGAACAGGGCTGAGGTCGTTCTGCATTCTGGGCTCAATGCCACTCTATTTAAGGGCTCAATGCCACTCTATTTAAGGACTCATTGCCACTCTGTTCAAGGGCTTAAAGCCATTCTGTTTAAAGACTGGGCCTATGGCCGTTCTAAAAACAATTACAGGATAAGTTTAACTATAAGTTCTCTGCCTTTACATATCTTGTGATTCAAGTTAACCATTGGATTATTTACGTACTATTACTCACTGTACCTGGCTCACTTTATGTTATGTTTGTTTCTTTAGGCACTCAACCTGGAGGTCAGTCTTATCCCGTGGCATTCGTTCCTCTTTTCTCAACCTCAGAGTGTCTAGGCACCTAGATGGAGGCTGCTTATTTTGTGGAGTTTTAAGTTCTCGGTTTTGGTACCCTGAATGTCTGTCTAAGGTTGAAGTGTATACAATCCTTTTACTTCCCAATGTGTTATACGCCCACGTATGAGGCTGGGTCTGTATATGTATATGTGCATAACTAAATTCTCAGATGCATGTCACTGTATGTTCATCTACCTTATGCAATGTTTGTGATCCTGGCATAGTAGTGACAGCTCAATGGATATTGTTTTATTTTCATTTTTGATATTAATGCTTCCGTTCAGGCCCCATATCTTATGTACATCGAGTTAAGTGTCCGTTTTGAAGTGGTCATGCCGAAACTTCTAGGGGCGGGTTTGGGGTCGTGACAGACCTCCTTCCACCTTCCTTCCTCCTTTGACCCTCAAACCTTCTTTAGCTATACATAAACAATACATACACCATTAGAGCTTGTTCTTGAAGCTTTTGTTGAAGTTTCAAACCATATTTCATAAAACTTGAGGGTGTTTAGGATCAAGTTTGTTTAACTACAAGCATCCTCTCTTTCAAGAGGTATAACTTTTGCCTCTTCTTCCTTACTTCTCCCTCGCTCTTTTCCTCTCTTTATACACTATTTTTGGATTGGTTTGAGGGGCTAAAATATGTGATTAAAAGTTAAAAAAAGTGGAGGGGTTAGCCACCCCTCCTTAGGTTTTGTTCCATAGTTTTTTTTCTCTATTCTTTTTACTTACTTTCTCTTGCTTTTGCCACTATTTTCTTGGCTTACAAATTGATTTTCAGAGTTTAATAAAGGTTAAAAAACATGCTTTGAGGCTCCAAAAAATGGAGAGGTTGGCCAACTCTCCTTACTTTTGTTTACTAGCTTTGTTTTGCCTTATTCCTTTCTATTTTTTTTATTTATTTATGTTCTTATCATAATTTTTGGCCACTGTTTAGTGTATTAGAGGTTGTTTTAGAGCTGTCCTAATTTATTTAATTAGTTCATGCTTTGATTAGTTTGCTTGTTGTCTCATAAGTTCGCATATATAGATTGTTGAAATAACTCCCATGTCAAGAGTTCCATTTTAATAAGTAATCTAGCATTCATTTCTGCAACCTTGCTATTTTCTTCTCTTCTTTTTCCATTTGAGAGTTATTTCAACCGATTGAGGTTATTCAAAACATGTAAAAGAGACCTATGCTTAATGGCTTAATCTCTATGGGGATTCATCGTCAACGGCATAGTCTCTCTTTCATGTTTAGATGCAGCTCTCGTTTGACATTTTTCTCATTTAGTGGACTTATCTATCACTTTGGGACAAATTGATTAAAGAATGGAAAAGACTAAAGAAATTGCTAAAATGAACCAACCCACATAAAGAAAATGAGTCATATTGCTTTGATTTGACCGGACATTATGCCGAGTCTATTGTTTCAAGGGTTGTCTTACATCAATTCATGATGTTTCGATGAGCCATGAAGTGTTCCTACCTTCCTCTTTGAGTTTACTCCATGATAGGAGGGAGGGTGGTTATTGATTCATTGCACTCATTGATTTTTGTCCAAAATCATGTCCTACCTTTAAGTAATCAATTTGCTCATTGATGGTTTTGGAAATGACTTCGTTATTTTCTTGAGGCTTTCCATGACAGAGAAGAGTAGAAGGGACAAACAGAGTTCAGAATAACTCTGTTTGCACTGTTTTCACTTCAGAGCATAAAAATAGGGCTTGTCACAAAAATAGGGCATGACCGGCCTTATTTGGGCCCGGCCGGGCTCCAATGTTTGGTCAGCAGTATGTTTTGTAGAAAATAGAGGGCAGTGGTTGAAGATGAAACATTTTGTGCAGGCAACAGAATAGTTTTTGATGCTACAGCGTCTGAGCATTGTGCATCCTTGTGCATCCTTGCTTGATGATTAATCATTAATTATTATTGTTGTACTTAATTAATATTGTTGTTGCCATTGTTTATTGGTAATTGTTATATCTAGTTAACTTAGATAGCTAGTTCATTTCTTTGGTATTCATTAGAATTTGTAATAAGTAGTTGGCTTAGCTTAATTCATTCATTCGGATTTGTAATAGTTAGTTTAATTTAGACACTCGGACATTCATTCGGTCCCTCCTGCATAAGGGCAAACATGTAATAACGTGTATGTCTTCCAACTCCACGTCTTTCTCTCTTTTATTTACTTGCTTATAATGGGTAGTTTAGAACATCATGTTTCTTTTAGCATTTCCCATGCATGTATCTCCTTGTCTTGCATGCATCGAGGCTCGGTTCATTATTCTAAACAATGCATTGCCGTTTATTGCTTTGTTGAATACGTATTTAAATTGCATGCTATCAAATTGACTCACATGACAGAATTAGTAGCCGAGCCTATTAGTTACATATCGCATGTGTTGCATTAGTTAGGAGCATGCTTGTTTTCTAACTCTTTTGTTTCTTTTGGCTTGCCTTGGACTATGAGGTGAGCATTTTTGTGCTTTAGCATATCGCATACATGTGAATGTTGCCATGTTTAACATTCTTGCCATGAGGCTAAGTGCTTAATTAATATACTTGCTTGAATGCTTGTGAATGAAGACTAATTGCTTGAATTGGAATAATTTGAGTAATGTACATATGCGATCACTTTTTCAAGTGGTACATATTCGAAACAATTTTCAAACAAACATGAAATCAAGTGTTCCAATCTTTGCAAATTAGTTTATACTTATATGCGTCACATAGTAATGTTAGCCTAATAAAACTGAAACAAGATCGTATAATGCAAATAAAAAAAAAACACATCATGATTAGTAGAGGCTGATCTTTGATCGGGCAAGTGGAGTGCTCAATTCATGACATTCCCCTCTCGTACCTAAGTTCCCGAGCCGAGACACTTTGGTAATGACGGACTAATGGCCTTTGATACGAGTCTCAGGTTTCCTAAATTTCTCAAAAATATTTAGGTGGCAATTCGGTAATCTGGCAAAGTAGTCTATTTTTGGCATTTGATTCAAACATCGATTTTCCAAAAGAATTGCCAAATTTAGAATCTTTTTGTATTTTCACTATTTCACATTGCACTTGTAAAATTAGGTTTAGAACCACGGGAGTTCGAACTGTAGGGCTAGTCGTATCCGAAAGGAGCATGAAAAGCAAGCTACATGAATTACTAGTTAAAGTCCAAGATAGAAGACATAGAGAAAACTGCATTCAGAACTAGATACGGGCACTATGAATTTTTAGTGATGCCATTAGGGGTAACTAACGCACCCACAACTTTTATGGACTTGATGAATAGGGTTTTCAAACAATTTTTGGATGAATTCATAGTTGTGTTTATTGATGATATTCTGATTTACTCCAAAAGCAGGGAAGAACATGAGAACCATCTGAGAACTGCTCTATAGATTTTGAAAGAAAAGAAATTGTATGCAAAACTTTCCAAATGTGAATTTTGGCTTGACAGTGTATCATTTCTGGGACATGTGATCAACACAGATGGTATATCAGTAGACCCACAGAAAATTAAGGCCATAGTAGATTGGCCAAGACCAACCAATGTGTTAGAAATCAGAAGCTTTCTAGGGCTTGCAGGTTACTATCGCAGATTTGTGAAAGACTTTTCAAAACTTGCCATGCCATTAACACAGTTGACACAAAAAAATGTACCATTTAATTGGAATGATCAACGGGAGTTAGCTTTTCATGAATAGAAAACTAGACTGGTAACTGCACCAATTCTGACATTACCCAACGGAACCGATGGGTTTCAGATTTATAGTGATGCTTACTAAAAAGGCTTAGGATGTGTATTAATGCAAAATGGGAAGGTAGTTTCCTATGCTTCTCTACAACTCCACTCACATGAAAAGAATTACCCAACTCATGACCTTGAATTAGCACCTGTGGTTTTTGAATAAAAAATTTGGTGCCATTATCTGTGTAGAGTGACTTGTGAAGTATATACGGATCATAAAAGCTTGAAATATTTCTTCATGCAAAAGCAACTGAACATGAGATAGAGAAGATGGCTGGAATTAATCAAAGATTATGACTTGTAAATTTTGTATCATCCTAGGGCAAATCCCGTTGCAGATGCATTGAGTAGAAAATCAATAGGGAATTTGTCATGTTTGCTTACTGGTCAGAGACATTTGTTATGTGACTTGGAGAAGAATGAGATTGAAATTGTGTTGCATGAACAGGGCATGATCTTAGCTACCATTTATGCTCAGCCTCCAATCATTGGAGAAATTAGAGAAAAATAACTTGAAGATGAGTTCTTGAAGAAAATTGTTGATGAGATTGACTTAAAACCAAGGCCAGGGATTTATGCTTGATAATAATGTGTTGAAATTTCAGAGTAGACTTTGTGTACCAGATTGTTCTGACCTGAGAAAACGAGTTATGATTGAGGCTCACAATTCAAACTTTGATATGCATTTGGGAAATACAAAGGTGTACCATGACTTAAAACAGAATTTCTGGTGGCCTGGAATGAAGAAAAGTATTGTTGATTTTGTGGCTAGATGTTTGCATTGTCAACAAGTGAAAACTGAACATCAATGATCCGTTGGACTACTTCAGCCGCTTCCAATACCGGAATGGAAATGAGAGCATATTACGATGGATTTCATTGTTGGATTGCCTCACTCCTCTCGAGGTATGGATTCTATTTGGGTCATTGTGGACCGTTTAACTAAATCTGCCCACTTCTTGCCTGTTAAATCTTTGTATAATGCGGATAAGTTGGCTAATTTGTATGCAAATGAGATTGTGAAATTGCATGAAGTTCTAGTTTCCATAGTATCTGACAGAAATCCCAAGTTTACTTTGAGATTCTGGTAGAGTTTACAATAGGCTTTGGGGATTGAATTGAGGCTAAGCAGTGCTTATCACCCACAGATAGACGGCCAATCTGAACAGACCATTCAAACATTGGAAGACATGTTACGGATGTGTGTGTTAGACTTCCAAGGAAATTGGGAGACTCATCTACCCTTGGCCAAATTTATGTATAACAATAGCTATTATTCAAGCATCAGAATGGCTCCTTATAAAGCATTGTACGGTAGGAAGTGTCGTTCTCCAATTTTTTGGACCGAGGTAGGTGATAGACCATTGCTGGAACCGGAACTTGTGCAAGAAACAAATGAAAAGGTAAAACTAATTCAGCAACGATTGAAAACTACGCAGAGTCGGCAAAAAAGTTATGCGGATGTCCAAAGGCGAGATAGAGAATATGAGGTCGGAGATCATGTGTTCATAAAAGTGACTCTAATGAAAGGCTAGACGTGGTTTGGAGTAAAGGGCAAGTTAGCATCAAGATATGTTGGGCCATATGAAATCCTTGAGAAAATCAACCCAGTGACGTATCGGGTAGCCTTTCCATCGGTCGTGGAAAACATGCATAATGTTTTTCATGTTTCGATGCTTCAGGAATATTTACGACATTCATTCCATGTGATTGAGCCAACCCATGTGCTTCTGTAAGATGATTATACGTACGAAGAGAGGCCAATTCAGATTGTGAATCATAGAATCAAAAGATTGAGGAATAAAGAAATACCATTAGTGAAAGTTGATTGGCAAAACCACGAAGGAACTTATGTGACTTGGGAGACCGAAGAAGATATGATGAAGAGATACCCTGAACTATTCCCTTTATATACGATATTCTTCTAAAACGAAGGTAATTCGAGCTTGGAGGACCAAACTCTTTTAAGGGGGAAAGACTGTAACAACCCTGAACTATGATTAGCCACTAAACCATGATTAATAATGTTTAATGAGTAATTAAGATGAAATTTAGAATTAATTGCATGTGTATTGCATTATTTGTGTTTATATCTGTCTGCTGTAGGCATATCTGTTTGTGTTTCTGTTTTGTTCTGCAAATTGAAGGCCTTATCGGGATCCGAGCATGAAATTGACTTCATTTATATGTTATTTGAAATTTTTATAATTTTGTGGTCGGTTTAATTAAAATTTGATTCGGAACAAATTAATTAGAATAATTAGTGTTAATTTGATTAGCTTAAGCAAAGTTTAATTGAGACTTTTTAATTAAGCCTATATAAGGCATATGAGATCCCTAGGATACACTTTACACTTTCATTTCATTCTTCTTGAGCTTGAAACGTGTAAGGGAGAAGGACCAATAGAGATTTGAACCCAACAAGGGCAATTGAGAAAGATTTGGAAGAATTTGCTTGGAACCTCAACCAATTAGCCACCTAGAGCATAATTAAACATCTAAGGTAAAGATTCAAACCTTTAGCTATGTAATTGAGCCAACAAATGCATAGATTTAAGTGGATTAACTGTTTAACATGAGAATTGAGCTAGAAATGAAGGAATTTAAGTCACACCATCCATGCATGCATAATTCATGGAGTTTGAGTTTTGATTTCAATAATTCTTACATGCAAGGACTTATTTTTGTTCAATTATGAGAGCTCATTATGGATTTCCACTTTAACACTTCATTTGTACATGTTTTGGAAGGTTTGAGTTCATACCAACACATGCATGATATGCATACATATAATTCAAGTTTGTTTTTGTAGAATTCATTTGCTTTTGGGCCTTGATTTTGTGTAATGATCTTTAATTCATAATGTTTTGCAAGTTTACAAGTGATTTCTTAAGTTTTTGGCCCAAAATAATTTGTTTTGCAGCTTTGAATTCAAGTTTTTCACCATGAATAGCAATATGGAAATTCCAAAATTTTGCATCACCGCTTGAGCGACAGAGTCTGCACTCAATTGACCACTATTGATTTTGCACTTCCGCTTGAGTGAGCTAAAGTGCGCTCGAGCGTAAAATGCATGCTCTTAGAAGTTTACATATTTTGCAGACCGATTGAGCAATCATGGTTGCGCTCAAGCGAAGACCTTAGTTACACGCTCGAGCGACCGTCGAGCGGAGAATTCACATAACCAGTACTTTTGCAGAGTTCACAGACTGCTCGAGCAACCGAGGTTGTGCTCGTGCGACCACTCTTATTTTTGAACCACTGCTTGAGCGAAGAAAGTTGCATTCGAGCGAAGACCCTGTTTTTAGCAAATTTGACTAAGTATTTTGACCTACATTTTGGCATCGTCATTGCATCTTAGACATTCTTAAGCCCTAATTAAGGCACAATAATAAGGATAAGACTTAGAAACACACTAAGAACAAAATACAATAAGTTAAATACTATCCGAGTGTGTGTTTCAATATGTGTATCTGTTATGTTTATGTAGGTCACGCGCCGTGAGCCATCTGATTTATCTGCTCTATCTGTTTACTCTCGGAGCCATCCGTGAGTAATAACTTAGTAAAGTTATGTTCAACTTTATTTATTTTCTGTATGAAGAAATAAGATTTGTTTTCTGAAATGTTATGCTCTATATAATGAATGATTGTCCAATTTTTGACAAGTATTCGTGGCGTCCTTAGCATCATGTGATATCTGTTAGCTGTTACTCGGTATAGGAGGTTTCATTATGGAACTTAATATGTTTGCAATCAGTTACCCGTACCGAAGGCTCAATCATGGCGCTCAACATATTTATTATCTGTTACCCGAATTCGGAGGTTCCCTTAGGGAACTGGTTATACATAACTATCATCTGTTCTGCATTTGTTCTGTATTTATTCTGTTCTGTCTGTTAGCACTAATGGATGTACCACGTATGATTAAACATGAACTCTGATTTCTGTACATGATTTGAATAAGAATATGAGTTTGAATTCTGATTTTTGAATTTGATATGGGACATCATTCAATTAAAACCCTTTACTTTGTTATTATTCACTGGGCTTCCGTTCATTCTACTACTTATATATGTAGTGGCCAGGCCCAATGATGATCCCCTGGAGCTCTGTTTTTGTCAGCCAACCCTTGTGCCTCCCGAGGAGGTTCCGAAAGTCATGTGGTCATGTTTTGTGAACGTATAAAACTTTGTTTTCTTTTGGATTGTGAATAATCTGAATTGGACTAAGTCCCCTTTTGGTTATATCTGTAATGAATGTGATGTAAGACTATTGTATTTATGACGTTACGCGTATGTATGTAAAGTTTTTAAATTTCTATGCCATGTATGTCTACACTGTTCAATAGACTATGTATGTTTTATCTATCTGCTTCTGCTAGCCCCTTAATTCTATGTTATTATGTACAGAGGCCTCTGATGATCCAAGGATTACTGGCCGATTACGACACTAAATCTATAGGGGCGGGTTTGGGTCATGACAAAGTGGTATCAGAGCACGAGTTATACCGCACACACGAGTCCACATGAGCTATAGAATGTCCTAGAAAATAATTAGGGACATTTCATCTGCATATATGGGAGTGTGTTAATTTCTATAAATGTGAAAGTTGAATCTGAACATAAACATATGAAATTGAAAATAATGAACTGGAACTGAGTTCTCTGATCATTGTGAAAAGAACTATTTGCCTATGTTTATAAGTGCTTTGTTTACCTATAGCAAATGGAAAATATAAGAAGTGATGGTACAACTGAATCTTCAGAGGCTTGCATGAGCTGAATGGAACAAATGTTCGAAGCCCTAATTGAATCTATAAGACAGCAATAAAGATAACAACCTCTGCCTCCTCTGTCCCGTCTGGTCCAAGTTAAATTGGATAACAATAATATCATCAACCTAACTCAGAAGTTCATGAAGATGAAACCGCCAACTTTCTTAGGTGGTATTGAACCATTGAAGGCAGAGACATGGTTATTCGAGATAGAAAAATTATTTTAAGTATTTCCCTGCTCCGAGACTCAGAAGGTTCTCTTGGCCACCTATATGCTAAAAGATTAAGCTCAAAGATGGTGGTTGTTAATTCAAAATAACAATGGGAACATGACATGGGCTCAATTCAACGAGATCTTCTATGACAAGTACTTTCCTCAGTGTTTTCGGGACTGAAAGTTTTTTGAATTCCAAGAACTCAAGCAAGGCAACATATTTGTAGCCGAGTATGAGGCTAAATTCACTGAATTAGCTCGATTTTCTCCTCATATGGTAGATACGGACTACAAGAAAGCCCGAAAATTTGAAGGTGGATTGGATCTAGACATATTTGATAGGGTAGGTGTCTTAAAGCTACCTATATATGTGGATGTACTTGATAGAGCATTGATGGCAGAGGCCAATCTGGCAGCAAAGAAACAAATTAAAGCACCAACAACAAAATAAAAGGGTAAATGGTTTGGGTATAGTTTCAGAAAGGGCCATTCTTTTGTAAACAAAAAGCAAAACATGGGGTCTACTAGTAGCTCAAGTTAAAGCAGTGGGTATATACTAGTTTGTTCTGATTGTGGAAGGAGACATAGAGGTGTATGTTACCATGCATTTGGTGCATGTTTCCGATGCGACAAGATAGGCCATGCAGTGAAAGATTGCCCACTTAGATCTAATAATATCAACCGTCCTGCAACAAGTTCAGCTAGATCCACTTCTGTAGCTAGAACAAATACGAGAGCTAACACTGGGAGAGAAACTCTGAGACAAGGCCGAGTTTTCGCACTAGTGCTTGGTGATGTGCAGAACACCGAAGCTGTGGTGTCAAGTATACTCCCTATTTGTGCTCAAAATGCATATGTGCTGATAGATTTTGGTTCTACACATTCCTTTATATCGCATGCTTTCTCCTGAAAATTGACTAGACCACTAGAACCTATGAATTATTTGTTATTTGTATCTACACATATGGTATGCACGTATGTTTATTCGGCATGTGACATTGTGATTAGTGATATGACATTATATGTTGATTTGTTGCCATTAGGTATTGATCATTTTGACTATATACTTGGTATGGATTGGTTGAGGAAGTATTGTACAACGATCGATTGTGTGAATAAAACTATTGTGTTTCGACTACCTGGTATGCCTGAGTTTGTGTTCGTCGGGAATGAGATAATTCCTCCACCGTATTTGATTTCTTTTGTGAAAGCCAGAAAATTGTTAAGAAAAGGCTGCTGGGGTTATTTGTGTTGCGTTTTGAATGTGACTTCTGACAGTCCTATTATAGAGAACATCCCTATAGTAATGAATTTCCTGATGTATTTCCAAATGATTTTCCCGGAGACTTAATTGATAGGGAAATTGAGTTTACCATTGATGTTGTACCCGGAGCACAACCGATTTCTAAGACTCCTTACCGAATGTTAACCTCTGAACTGAAAGAATTGAAAGTCCAACATCAAGAATTGTTAGACAAGAAGTTTATCTGACCGTGCACTTCACGTTGGGGTGCTCCAGTTTTGTTTGTTAAAAAGAAAGATGGGTCTTTGAGACTGTGTATAGATTACAGAGAATTGAACAAAGAAACCGTGAAGAACGAATACCCACTGCCCCGAATAGATGATCTGTTTGACTAACTCCAGGGAGCACAAGTGTTCTCTAAGATAGATCTTAGATCCGGGTATCACCAGTTAAAAGTCAAGACAGAAGACATAGAGAAAACTGCATTCAGAACTAGATACGAGCACTATGAATTTCTAGTGATGCTATTTGGGGTAACTAACCCACCCACAACTTTTATGGACTTGATGAATAGGGTTTTCAAACAATTTTTGGATGAATTTATAGTTGTGTTTATTGATGATATTCTTATTTACTCCAAAAGCAGGGAAGAACATGAGAACCATCTGAGAATTGCTCTATAGATTTTGAAAGAAAAGAAATTGTATGCAAAACTTTCCAAATGTGAATTTTGGCTTGACAGTGTATCATTTCTGGGACATGTGATCAACACAGATGGTATATCAGTAGACCCACAGAAAATTAAGGCCATAGTAGATTGGCCAAGACCAACCAATGTGTCAGAAATCAGAAGCTTTCTAGGGCTTGCAGGTTACTATCGCAGATTTGTGAAAGACTTTTCAAAACTTGCCATGCCATTAACACAGTTGACACAGAAAAATGTACCATTTAATTAGAATGATCAACGGGAGTTAGCTTTTCATGAATAGAAAACTAGACTGGTAACTGCACCAATTCTGACATTACCCAACGGAACCGATGGGTTTCAGATTTATAGTGATGCTTACTAAAAAGGCTTAGGATGTGTATTAATGCAAAATGGGAAGGTAACTGTCATGACCCGAACCCGTCCCTATGGGTTAAGGGCATAACCGGCCAGTAATCCTGAGATTACCTACGGCCTCAAACCTTAACAGACATAACTCATCAGAGTGAAGGGGCTAAACGGAAGTAAAAATTTAAAACTTTGTCCATAGAGCCGTGCTTATATGCACTTTAAAACAAACCATGCGCATATACGTTAATAACCCACATCAAAAGTACAGTAGCATAAACTTCTTTACAGACAGGATCATCTAAACTGAGCCAACCTACCACTGACTATATACAAATATACGCAAAGTCCTTGTCAACAAGACAAAACGTAATTACATAGCAAAATGGCAAGGATGGGTCTCGTGCGTGAGACACAAGGCTGACTCTCCAAAACTCGTGTTATTCATGGCAGACTTCACTGGGGCTGGGCTTGGACTTCTCTTGACTCACCTACAAACACATGAATGAGCGTGAGCGATAGCTCAGTGAATAATATCAAATACAGAAGTTACATAACAATGTAGAACAACAGGTTCCAAACGGCCTTGGGCCCAACTCATATTTCTATTTAACAAATATATAACTATACGAATCTCAAATCAAGTGACTTGTAGTTTCAACATTCTGGCCTTTGGCCCATTCGGATACTCATTTATGTCAAAATGGCCTTCAGCCTGATCGTTTATGTCAAAACGGCCTTCGGCCCGATCATTTATGTTAAAACGGCCTTCGGCTCACTCATTCATGTCAAAACGACCTTCAGTCCATTCATATAAGTCAGAACAACCTTTGGTCCATTCATATATGTCAAGACGACCTTCGGTCCGTTCATTTCTATCAAACGACCTTCGGTCCATTCAATTCTATCAAAACGACCTTTGGTCCATTTATGTTTATCAAAATGACCTTTGGTCCATTTATGTTTATCAAAACAACCTTCGGTCCATTCATTTATTCATGTCAGACTTTTGTCCACAATCCCAATTAGCAACTCATAAAGCTTATAAGGGAATAAACAATTGGACATTCACAAACATTCGAATATCGATATTACTCACAGTGATCGGCTTGTGGATTTGCCCTGGAGTTTGACCCTACACATTTCATGAACACAGAAGGGTTACTAATAGTTCAATCCGTTCTTTAATTCACATATTCCTCTTTAGGCTTCATTCTTATCTCATTAACTCATTTACAATGCTTAATACATGCCTAAGAGTGCTTACAAGTGAAAGAGAACGGAAAACGAAATACAGAACGAGCATACAAAATTTCAGAAAACAGGGTTCCCGCTCGAGCGTAAACTTCTTTACTCGAGCGGACCTTTAAGGCCTGCAAAATTACTGGTTGCATGAAAAATACGCTCGAGCGTGGAATAGAGCGCTCGAGCGGAAGGCCTATCTACAAAAGCTCCCCGCTCGAGCGAAGGTCCAACTCTGCAAAAAGTGCTGGGAGCACGATTATTCCGCTCGAGCGTCATGTTCCCCGCTCGAGCAGACCTCAAAATTCTGGAAAACCCAGAATTGTGTTCTTAAGCTTCATTTCGACTTCCAACCAACAATTCATGCATATTATGGCTCACATTACTCATAGACATGTACTAACATGGTGCAAGCATAAATTATAACATATTGAAGCTCAATTTCATAATTTATTTGCATGCATGTCCCAAAATATCACAACTCATCACCAACATGCTCAAATTCCAAACATTCAAGCTCATATCTTCATGAATTGTACATGCATGTGATGAACTAGTCACATTCTCAACTTAGACAACAGAATGGTGATCAAAACATGGGTTTCAACCCAAAACTTCTACTTAAATCATGTATTTCAAGCTTATACATGCTATTTCAAAACAATCTCTTACATGGATGCATATATCAAGCTTTAATTCAACAAGGCCAACCCAATTTCATTCAATTTTACTCTTGGTCACCTAATTAGCTTGGATACACACAAAATTACAAATTATAATCCAAGAATTACTCACCTAGGAGCTTGATTCTCACAATCTATGATCAAGTCTTGAATAATCTTCAAGGTTCCCAAGCTTTAAGCTAAAATTTGTACAACTTCTCTCCCTTTCTCTCACTAAGGCCGGATCTCCCTCTCTCTCAATGGTATATCTCAGATTTTGAGTTCAATAGAGTTAAAGGAGAGTGAGTGCTAACATACAACAAGCCCTACTAACATACTATTTTAATATAAAATAGTTGGACACTCAAATCATCAATTTAATCAGTTTAATCTTACCAGAATCAATTTCTAATTAAATTTCACTGTAGGCTCTAAAAATTATGCCAATCACAATGGCGTAATCAATTTTGGGTTCTGTGGCCGATAAGGCCCTCGATTTAATTTCCAAAGCAGATTATTCAAACAGATATTCCTATGGTGAACAGATAGCATTTCAAAATCACATATATTCATATAATGGCATACAAAATCATGCTAAACACATAATCATATTCAAATTAAGGACCAATTAGTATACTACGGAACAGGGGTATCACAGTAACTGCCTATGCTTCTCGACAACTCCACCCACATGAAAAGAATTACTCAATTCATGACCTTGAATTAGCAGTTATGGTTTTTGCATTAAAAATTTGGCGCCGTTATCTGTATGGAGTGACTTGTGAAGTATATGGATCCTAAAAGCTTGAAATATTTCTTCACCCAAAAGGAACTGAACATGAGAAAGAGAACATGGCTGGAATTAATCAAAGATTATGACTTGCAAATTCTGTATCATCCAGGGAAGACAAATACCGTTGACTAAACTCTCTCTCTAAAATCTTGTTTGAAAATTTATCTCCCAAAACCAAACCAAACACACCTAAAATGTCATTCCAAACATACTAATTTTTTTACCTCATATTTTAGCCAAAAAACCAAAAAGTTATTAAAATAGCCTGTTCGCAAACGGGGCCTAAGTGATTATAAGATCTAAATTTGAAGAGCATTTAACTATAATAATGAGAAGAAATCAATTTTTTATGTTATTTGTTTGTGTTGAGTTGGTGAATAATTGATGATGCGAAGTCCTAAGCATCTGTTTCTGATGTTGTGGAGTGTATGTTCAATATTGATTGCGGAGAAAATTTTGAATTCGGTTTTTTATAATGATTTTTCTTTTAAATGATGAGCAAGGCTGGCCCCGAGGCCCAAGGCAAAATCAAAACAGGAGCCTATATTCATTAAAAATAAATAAAAATATCATAAGTAAAAAGATTGGGGAATTTATACTTGCCATTGAGAAAGACTAAATGCAAATATGTAAGAACATACAATAAGTTTGTGGTTCCTCCTAAAAGAAAATAGTCAAGATCCATCATATTTCATTCACTTGGAAATGTTGAACAGAAGGTGAATACTGAGCAAATCCTAGAAGAAAAGGAGGGCAATGATTATAATTTTCAGTGACATGCTTATGCTTCAAGACACCATTGAGTGTTATGTCAATAATCTTGTCATCGAGATAAAGGAAAAAAACATATGGCAGACTTTCACAAAGTAGTCTTATAAAGAACCAGGGAAAACTTGAGCTTAAAGACCTTATGTGATTGAGAAAGTTTATTCTAATAGGGCCTATCTGTTGATTACGAAAGATGGGGATAGAATAATTCCCCCCACCAATGAAAGGTTCTTGAAGAGATATTATCCTTAAGAACAGCCTACCAGGTTGAAAACTTGAAAGGCAGCTTAGGCAGAATTTAGAGTGTTAAAAAAAAAATTGATAGGTTGAAAACCCAAAAAGGACGACCTAGGAAAAAATAAGAGCATGTCTGCTAGGTTGAAAACTCAAAAGGGTGGCCTAGGTAAAAAATAGAAACAAGCCCGCTAGGTTGAAAACTTGAAAGGATAATGTCACGACCCAAACCTGCCCCTATGGGTTTAGCATCGTAACCGGCCAGTAATCCTTGGATTACCGAAGGCCTCTGAACGGATTAACAAAATTAAGGGGCTAGAGGAAGCAAATACATAAATATAATTGTCCAATGAGCTGTACTGACTTATATGAAATGGAATATTTAAAACTTTATATACGTATCCAAAAGTCATTCCTACATTATACCCACACACATAAAAGTATCTTAAGTACAACCAACAAAACTACAAGTCATATACACAAGTAACCGAAACTCATAACAAGTGACACATCCGGAACCTCCACGTGAGGAGCAATGGTTGGCTAATAACAGAACACAGATTCTGACAAAAGCCTTCGGGCTCGATCTCCAAGATGCCCACCTATATATATATACACACACAATGAGCTATAACCCAGTGAATAACATTAAGGTAAAGAGGTTAGTGAACGAAATCCGAACTTGTCATAAGCGTAAAACAGATCATAGTCTAATCATTCTCGTATCAGAACATAATAATGGTACATCCCATAGAACACATCACATATCGTCTTCCGACTAGAGTAGTCGGTTCCGGATATCGATTAAACACATATCACCACAATGAAGTGGCTAACGAGATCTCGTAATCACATGTATGTGTAGACACCCCATTTTTGACCGTCCTCAAGACTTGGACGTCACCGCTTGAACACTCGGTGATTATCCATGTTTGTGTTTGTTTGGAGTTCCCGGAGTTCTCGGCTACGCGCCTTGCCTCAGGATCTTCGAACTCGACTGTTTTGTGTTTGGTTTTGCACCAAACACTTGTGCTTTGCCTTGGAGGGGCAGGGAATGCTTTGTGAGGCATCCCCACACACCACCGGCAGTGGCTAGAGACCACCGGCTGGTTGGTGTTGCCATCGGCACCATATTGTGCCGGTCGGCACTATTTTGTGCCGGTCGGCACTCTTTATGGCAAAATGACCATTTTGCCCTGCCGCCACTACTTTTGTTTTTTGGAGATATTCTCAAACAGCTTTGTAGCACTTGTTTCCCCTCCATACACGTGTATGGAGGGATGAGCCTTTGGTTTGCTTAGCTTGTAAGTTTTCATTCCTATAACATAACTCTTGCTCTCTTGGCTCAAAAGGTTAGAGGAGTTAGACATTTTAGGGAGAAAAAGGTGAGAAGAAGCTCTGGTTTTTAGGGTTTGAATCCTATATCTATTCTATCTCTCTTTTTCTCTCTTGTTTGAGTGACTAGGTGTTTGTGTCTTACTATTGCACATCAACACCTAGTGTTTCACCTTCCTTTGGTTGCTGAGGGTCCAGAGGCTTGTTCTTGAAGTTTTTGACTGGTTTGGAGCTCAAGGAACCAACAACTTCAACCTTTGTGAAGGTGGTCTTCAAGGGTAACAAAACTTCCCCTTTTTACCCCTTTTTTGCACTCCATTTTTGCCTAGTTTAAAACAGTTTTTGTGCTTAGTCTATAACACATAAAAGTTCTGTTTTTTAAGCCTCTTTATTGTTTATTAAGAGTGCTTGGTGGTTTGGGTAGGTTTGACCACCCTTAGGCCTTGAAAAGGCCACTTTTGGTGCTATTTTGTTGAGATCCGAGACCTTGGTGCTTGGGCCTCTTCACCACTGAAATCTTGAGGGATTTCAGTGGTGAAGATGGTGCCTTGAGGTCCCAAGAAGGAGAGGGCCACCCCCTCTCCTTGATGTCCTTGAAAAGGGCAAGATTTGGCCTCTTAAGGGAGCATAGTTTTGATTGTTTGTTGAGCATGTCTTGGCTACATTTTATGTTTATTATGCCCTAATATGACATTGCTAAGTGTTGGTTTTAGCACTCCTTGCATGCTTCGCATAGTTGCTTCGTAATGCCTTAATAGTCCCTTAACATGCCTAGGTTGTATGCCTTTATTTCTAGCATGTTTTAGGCTTAGATCCATGAAGGTTGTATGCTTATTTTACCATGAATAAGGTCTGTCCATGCTTGTTTTGGTCAGCCATGACTTGCATTACATAGCCCCTTTGCATTTTAGGCTTGCTAGCCTTTGAGCATGCATATGTAGCATGTGTTGCTTACCTTATTTTGATGGTTTGGAACCACTTGGTATGTCATTTCAGTCCCTTTGGTGTGCTTGTATGCTTGCCTTAGTTGCCTCTTTAATGCTTTAAAAGCATGTGTTGTATGCCTCATGTTTTGGTCATGTTGCATGCCTTTGATTTCAAGCCTCTTAGATGCCATCTAAGTAGTCTTTTGGCTTTAGTTTTATTTGTTAAAACTCTGTTTTTAGTTGATCAAGTATTGCCATGTGTGGTTGTACTATGTGTAGTTCAAAGCCTCATTGGTGAACCTCAAGTACTTGGGCCATTTGTTGCGTGTTTGACTTGCTTTGTTGCATGATTTGGCACCATGTTTTGCATGATTTTCAGAGCTTTCTATGTATGCTCATGGTCTATGTTTGGTCTCTTTGAGTGTGCTTAAGAGTTGCCATGTTTGTGCCTAAGTGTTGGAGCACGTATGGTTGCATGTTTGCATGCATTGTGACTTCACCTCTTTAGCATTTTGGCCAATAGTTTTAGGCCTATTTAGAGCTGCCTAATCCATGTTTAAGTCCACCCCATTGCTTGGTTTGCATGCTTGTCTTGTATGCTTATTTACATGTTTGCATAAGTGCCTTGCATTGTCCATTTTGCATACTAGTTGACATGTCTAGGATTGCATCATGTTGGCATGCATGCTAAGCCTCTTGACCAAGTCATGATGGAGGTTTGGCACCCTTATGTATTTGTTTGCATTGCATGCATTTGAAATAGAAGTTGCACTCTTGGTTCTTTGGGCCATCATGCATGGAAATGCGTGATTGGTGGTCCGAGAACCGAGGCACACCTTCCTTTGAGTCAAAAACGTGATAAGGAGTGTTTTTAGTGCATATATGCTTTGAATTGCATTGCCATGCCAGTTTTTGCCCTCTGCTGCTGTGAGTTGCAGGTTCTGCAGGCATTCAGTGCCGGCCGGCAGTGTTTAGTGCCGACCGGTAGTCAACTTGCAGCCGATGGATCAATTCAGTGCCGATGAGCTCAATTCATCGCTGGTGAAAGTTTTGAGCAGCCGGTAGTGATCTTCAGTACCTAAGGAAGTATTCCTAAGGCGTGGCGATCTTACGAGATGCAAAGAGGAAAACAAAGGCAATCTAAGCATGGCAATGCGATTCCGAGCAAGTCCCGAGCGTGCGATGCGTCTGGCCTTCTTCCCGAGGCAATTTATTGTTTTGATCAAATTAGTTAATTCATTTGTTAATATAATGGGTTTGTAATATTTAATTAGCTTGCGTAGTTAATTATTTGTATTATTCTTCCGGTCCCTCCGAGCGAGGGCAAGTCTGTAATAAGTGTGGGTGAGTGCGGTGTATGTCTTCCAACCCCCATTTCTTTCTCCCTTTTACTTACCCGCTTTCAATGGTTAGTATTAGGGCACGTTTATTTTAGCATACCTTATGCAATGCATGCGTGCATCCATGCATTTGTTGACATGCGTCGGGCTCAGTACATCATACAAACTGCATCGTACTTTCAAATCTAATTTGAATACGTGTTACTCGTGCATTTCACATGCCATGTTTAGGGTTAGCCGAGCCTACTCTAAATTGCATCTTCGCCTGTGTTGCATTAGCCATTTAACATGATCTAGGGACATGCATGTCTGCTAACTGGTTTCTTATTTTGGCACGGAGTACGATGTAAGTATTTATGCTTTAGCATATCGCATGCGTGTGAATGTTGCCATAACAGCATGACTACCATGAGGCTAAGTGCTTATGTGATATAACTGTTTGAATGCCTGTGGGTGGAGGTTGGATTGCTTGAGTTGGGAAAACTCATTGAAATCCATGTTTTAGCCTACTTGCGAGTAGCAAATTCCAAAGCATTTTCAAAACGAACGGATATGCAATGTTTTTTTTCCAATTTAGGCAATCTGGTCTATACTTGTTTGCTGCGCGCATAACATAGTAATTCTAGGCTAATAATTGGAACAAGAACACATAGTGTTTTCAAAATCAAATATCACGGTTAGTAGAGGCCGGTCTTCGGACCGAGCGAAAGGGGGTGCTCATAGCTGACCTTTCCCGATCGTACCCAAGCTCCCGAGCCAAGACCACTTTGGTAATGAGGGACACGTGGCCTTCGGCACCAAGTCAGGGTTTCCTAAATTTCCCATTTTAAAATATTTAGGTGGCGACTCTGTAATCTGGCAAAGCAGTCCATGTTTGGCACTACTTTTCAAAATCTGTTTTTCTTCAAAACGATTTGCCGGATTTGGACTCTTTGGTTCAGATTAAGAACCGACACAAATCGAGTCCGAACTGTAGATGGAAGCCCACGAGGACGTCTACAGTATGTCATGGACCTGCATTAACATGCCGTCCTCCATGACTTGGGACTATCTATGGATGCCATAATAGATTTCAAACATGGAACATTCGTTCACGAAAACATATATCATTTCAGAAATTTTAACTTATCATATTTCATTTGGAACATAAATCATATGAACGTATCTTTATAATAACGTTACTCACAGTGGTTTCCTGTAAATGGTCAATCAACCCTCGAGTCTTGACCTACAACCACCAAAATACATAGCACAAGCATATCTTATCATTACGAATTCATGTGGTTATCACGGCTTAGCTTTCATTACAATGGTTCATATTCTTTCTTATCACATTGCTTAAAACACACTGTTATAAACTCTTAACTTAGTACATTCTTTTTTCTTAGCGTGTTTCTAATCCATAACCTCATTACCATGGCTTAATTAAGGCTTAGGAATGCCTAAGATGCAATGAGGATGCCAAAATGTTTAGGAAAACAGTCAGTCAAATTTCTAAAAGTAGGGTCCCCGCTCAAGCGTAACTTTCCTCGCTCAAGCGGACATGCAAAATGAGGATGGTCTCTCGAGCACAAATTCCCTCGCTCGAGCGGTCTGTAAAGATATGAAACTTTTGGGAGCTTGTAATTCACGCTCGAGTGGACTTTAGGTCGCTCGAGCGGAAGTGCACGCACTCAGAGTGGTCGCTCGAGCGTGAACTCCCACGCTCGAGCGTAGATGTAAATTCTAGAATTTCCATATTTGATCACCAAGCTCAAAACTCGAATTCAACCTTCCAAAGCACATCTCTTGGCCCCCAAAACTTGAGATAACATAATAAACTTGCAAAATATGATGAATTTAGGTTCATTTCATAAAATCATGGCCTAAGAGTTTGCCAAAAGCTCACAATTCATCTTGAAATTCAATAAGCAAAACATGCATGCAAAATCTTTCAAGCTCTTTTCTTCAAAACTCGTGAAACTCGTAAATTGAGCTCATAAGCTCCATGCATGTAAGAAATCCCTTTTCAAAACATGAAATCAAGGTTCAAAACATGGTAATTCAAACATGGATGATATGAATCATGTTCAAAATGACGAAACTAAACAAAACTAAGCATGCATGTATGAATTACAACTCAAATCTTCATTCAAAGCTTATTTTATGCAATTAAACTCATGATCTTGATGAAATCTCATGCTAATAACTTAGATGCACAATCTAGAGGTTGCAATCTTACCTAAAGTCTTCAAATTCTCTTGACCTTACACAATCTTGATGAATTCAACACAAAACCTTCAACTTCTACCTTGAATTTCTTCTTCTCTCTCTCTAGAATTGCACACACTCTCTCTCTAAAATAAATTCTCAGATTTTGGCACTAAGAGGTAAAAGAATTAAGCTAAAAAATGAGCTTAAGGCTCACATATATAGCTATGGTGCTAGAATACATCAATTAGAACATAAGGCTTGCCAAACGCAACTTAACGAATTAGACTGAATCAATTTTTAATAAAATTTGCCATATGGTTCTAAAAATTCCAAATAACACATTCATGTAACCAATTCCGATTTCGGATGCCGATAAGACTTTCAATTTTCATTTTAAAGCCGAGTTCCAGACAGATATTTCTACAAGTAACAGATAAAAATTCAAAGATCATGCAAAAATACATAATAAACACCTAATTTATTTTATTCACTTAATTAACATCCTTAGTTATGGATTTGTGGCTAATTGCAGATTGAGGTTGTTACAGTCTCCCCACCTTAAGAAGTTTGGTCCTCCAAACTCAAGTTATCTTATATCAAAAGAAATGATGTTCATCATAAATATAACTTTAACTCTTTATAAAACAGAAGCATAACCATATTCATAAATATGTTCATAACCCAATCTCGACATTATCTCCGTACCAGAAATGGAATCATAAACCATATACAGAGATTAGGGTTCCTATCAAAACAGAGTCTTATCCACATTCAGATTTTAGTCAGAAACAGATTCATATTCAAAGTACATACAGAAATCAGGGTTCATGCTTAATCATACGTAGTACATCCATTGGTGTTGACAGAGCAGATATGGAATAGATGCAAACACATGGTGGTTATGAATAACCAGTTCCATAAAGGAACCTCCGGATCCAGGTAATAGAGAATAAACATGCTGAGCCCCATGATGGAGCCTCCGGTACGGGTAACAGAGTGCGGACAGATTAAGTTCCATGATAGAACCTCCGATACCGGGTAACAGTTAACACATATCACATGATGTTAAGGATGCCACGAATACATGTCATAAATGGGACAATCATTCATTGTGCAGAACCTAACATTTTAGAAAACAATTCTTATTTCATCACACATCAAAGAAATAAAGTCAAACGTAACTTACTAAGTTATTGCTCACATACTTATATCAAATACTTATCGGACGTCATAGACTCACACTGCTCCATTTTCATAAGTAATTTCCCTTTGTCAAGTCACAGAGACTTGATTTACTCATTTCCGAGTCATCCATCCAGTCTTTGTTCAATTTGGTTTTCAATTCGGTAATATATTACAGTTAGTCCAGGTCATTCTGAAGTTATCAGGAATACCAAGCAAATTCATGCATTAACTACATAGTAGTAAACGAAATTCTGAAGTAATCATTCATATACTATTCATCAGCCTCAGTTCCCACAGATTCAATCGTACTACGTGTTAATACAGAAGCAGTCATTCACAAAACATATTGATTATGTATACTTCCGGGTAGTCAGAGTTTACAATCAAATTAGTCTGTTGTCAACAAATCCCATCAGTTTCGAAGTACAGTAACATAAAAGCAATCATTCTCCTAGTCAAACAAGTTCATGGTAGTAATGGTAATACCGGAGCAATTAACCACATGTCATGTACACAGTATTCCCGTATTCCCCAAGCATAAGTTACCAAATTTCATAATCCCATTCACGTGTGTCTCCAATCAGTTATAGGCATATGGTTAAAAGCTATTTATAATCACATAGTCTGCTATTGACAGTTCGTATTCTTCATAAGTGTTCAAAATTGATTCAAATTTTCATTCGGTTAGTTCCCTTAGCAACACCACCCTATCATTCAATCATAAACAATTCATAATCCCCCATAATGCAATCAAATCAGATAATGGTTCTCGAATTAGGTAAGGTTCTTCTCAGATCAAATCAAAGTAAAGTCCTATTGGATCACATCAGATGAAAATTCCATCCAGTCAGATCAAACAAAAGTTTTATCAGTTCAAACAAAGGTCTCATCAAACCAAGGTTCTATCAGATTAGATTAGATAAAAGTTTTATCCCCACCATTTTCAAACGATATTCAGTAGTTTCACAGTTAGTCTACGTTCATCAATTCCCAAAGTCACATTAGAGTCATATATCATAATAGTTCATATCGAAGTGTTTCAGGTCATATACAATGTGTTCTCCAAATAAGTTTACATGTAAGTGCATAGGCATGTAGTTGTTCATATTGAGAGGTAAGCATTATAGTCAACGTGGCAGCTTCCCCAATAAGTCTTTTATGTGGGCATATAGTACACAACAGTGTGTCATATAAAGTTTTTCGATGGCACACAATAGCAAATTGTCATGCAGAAGTTCCAATTCGGTCATACAGTTCCTAAAGCATGGGCTCGTTGGTCTAGTCAACTAGTCTTGTCAATTTTTAACAATCGTAGTTCACAGTTAGAGTTTATCGCTCGGGGTCTTTACTTAATCACACAATCCCAGAGTTATACTCCCAACGGTCAAGTTATCAAAACAAATAACATATCGATCATTCTGAGCAAAGGTATAGTCATATAGGTGCCTGTTCAGAATCTAATAACATTCCCAATACGGATTCACGAGTTCAATGTACAGATGAACACAAAACAGTTTCTCCAGATATGATAGTTAAGGTAACAAGTCATAAGTCTACTCAGTCTAGATACAAATGCAGCGGATACAAAGTGTGTGTCGAGTTTGATTACTAACATCCCACGCAAAGGTATAGATATATGTAGGTCCAAACAAGTTCCATATACAGTCAATCATAGTGTGCCCCCATGTTTAACAGTTCGAGCATAGCTTACAAAGTTGGTCACAATAGTTCATATCAAACAGTAGGTCTCAAAGTGTTCATTAACCACGGTTCAACCCCATCAATTTTAATAGTATTACAAGCGAGGACATATATATACAGATACGAGTACAGGATCAATTATCATTAGGCATTCATTCGCAATTTCATAAGCAAAAGTTCATTCTTCCAAACTGACCTAGGTTCTCAATTTTAGAAGTTCCATACGTGACTGATTCATGTATATAATTTGAATTCTTGGGTCTAATCATTCAACGGTTTCAGTCAATATATAACAATTCAGTTCAAGTCATGGTCATACAGATTTCCCAATTCAATTTTCATACATACATATACTTATAATTAAGGTAATACCTGCGTCAGTTGTTTCAGTATTCCGAGCATTTCCTGGGACTAGGGTGTAAACCCTTCCTTGCCTCTAGGTATTGTTCGGATGAGTTCGTGAGCAAGATTTAGCCAAGTGCCCTTTCTGACCACATCTAAAACAAGCCCCTGATAGGCGGCGACAAATGCCCCAATGTTGTTTCCTACATTCTTTACAAATAGGTATACCATTGTTCACATTGCTTCCCCGACTCTCTTCGTTCACAATTATTGCCCTAGATTTTTCATTCGCAGAGGTCATCGAATTACTAGTCATTTTGACTTTCTGTTTCTTCTATTTCGTTCTTTCTGATTCAGTTGATGATGTTGATTTTGATATTTTCAAGGCTGCTATGTTTGCCTCGGACATTAAGGCCCTATCAAGAACGTCCACGTACTTTGGCAATTTTAAAACACCAACTCGGTCATACACATCTAGGTCAAGCCCACCTTCAAATTTTCTAGCCTTTTTGTAGTCAGTGTCTATCATATGGGGTGCACACCGGGCTAATTCAGTAAATTTTGCTTCATATTCGGCCACAGTCATATCACATTGCTTAAGTTGTTCAAACTCAGATACTTTTCTATCTCGGATGCATTGGGAAAAATATTTTTCGAAGAAAATTTCTTTAAATCTATCACATGTCACACTTTCATTATCATTCCGTACTAACATCCACCATCTCCTAGCTTTTTCTTTGAGTGTGAATGTGGCCAACGAAACTTTCTGTGCCTCAGTACACGGAAATACTTCAAATATTTTCTCAGTTTCTAAAACCCAAGCCTCGGCTTTTAACGGTTCAATACCCCCCACAAACTCTGGTGGCCTCATCTTATAATATTTCTGTGTCAGTGTTATCATATCATAATTAGCTGGTTCAGGTACAAGTATTTGCCTTTGTTGTTGTTGTTTTCTCAAAGATTCGGTTAAGGTTTCGACCATTCTTTCTAACCGACTAATTCTAGCATTAGAAGATTCACATTCGTCTACATTCCTTGTCCTTTCCATTGTCTACACACAAACAGGGTGATTATTAATATTGGTATAGGCCTTACTGGCTTCATGTTTCATTTTCACTTGAATCAAGCGATGTCATTTTATTTCAACTCAAATATATTCACGTAGGTTACGTAGTCTTTCACGTTCATATGGTCATGTTCACAAGAATTACACATTCAACATTACATGTTATTCCACATAACTCATAGATTCATTCCTTTTCACCTTCAATTCAGATATGTTCATAATAGTTCATACACTTAAACATGATAATGCAATGTCCCTATTTCATTTCTAGGACATCCTATAGCTCATATGGACTCGTGTGTGCGGTATAACTCGTGCTCTGATACTACTCTGTCACGACCCAAACCCGCCCCTACGGGTTTAGCATCGTAACCGGCCAGTAATCCTTGGATTACCGAAGGCCTCTGAATGGATTAACAAAATTAAGGGGCTAGCGGAAGCAAATACATAAATATAATTGTCTAATGAGCTGTGCTGACTTATATGAAACAGAATAGTTAAAACTTTATATACGTATCCAAAAGTCATTCCTACATTATACCCACACACATAAAAGTATCTTAAGTACAGCCAACAAAACTACAAGTCATATACACAAGTAACCGAAACTCATAACAAGTGACATATCCGGAACCTCCACGTGAGGCGCAATGGTTGGCTAACAACAGAACACAGATTCCGACAAAAGCCTTCGGGCTCGATCTCCAAGATGCCCACCTATACATATATATACACATAGTGAGCCATAGCCCAGTGAATAACATTAAGGTAAAGAGGTTAGTGAACGAAATCCGAACTTGTTATAAGCGTAAAACAGATCATAGCCTAATCATTCTCGTATCAAAACATAATAATGGTACATCCCATAGAACACATCACATATCGTCTTCCGACTAGAGTAGTCAGTTCCGGATATCGATTAAACACATATCACCACAATGAAGTGGCTAACGACATCTCATAATCACATGTATGTCATGGACCCGCATTAACATGTCGTCCCCCATGACTTGGGACTATCTATGGATGCCATAATATATTTCAAACATGGAACATTCGTTCACAAAAACAGATATCATTTCAGAAATTTTAACTTATCATATTTCAGTTGGAACATAAATCATATGAACGTATCTTTACAATAACATTACTCATAGTGGTTTCCTGTAAACGGTCAATCAACCCTCGAGTCTTGACCTACAACCACCAAAATACATAACACAAGCATATCTTCTCATTACGAATTCATGTGGTCATCACGGCTTAGCTTTCATTACAATGGTTCATATTCTTTCTTATCACATTGCTTAAAACACACTCTTATAAACTCTTAACTTAGTAAATTCTTTTTCTTAGTGTGTTTCTAATCCATAACCTCATTACCATGGCTTAGTTTAGGCTCAGGAATGCCTAAGATGTAATGAGGATGCCAAAATATTTTGGAAAACACTCAGTCAAATTTTATGAAAATAGGGTCCCCACTCGAGCGTAGCTTTCCTCGCTCGAGCGGACATGCAAAATGAGGATGGTCGCTCGAGCTCAAATTCCCTCACTCGAGTGGTCTGTAAAGATATGAAACTTCTGGGAGCTTGTAATTCACGCTCGAGCGGACTTTAGGTCGCTCGAGTGGAAGTGCACGCACTCAGAGTGGTCGCTCGAGCGTGAACTCCCACGCTCGAGTGTAGATGTAAATTCTAGAATTTCCAGATTTGATCACCAAGCTCAAAACTCGAATTCAACCTTCCAAAGCACATCTCTTGGACCCCAAAACTTGAGATAACATAGTAAACTTGCAAAATATGATGAATTTAGGTTCATTTCATAAAATCATGGCCCAAGAGTTTGCCAAAGCTCACAATTCATCTTGAAATTCAATAAGCAAAACATGCATGCAAAATCTTTCAAGCTCTTTTCTTCAAAACTCGTGAAACTCGTAAATTGAGCTCATAAGCTCCATGCATATAAGAAATCCCTTTTCAAAACATGAAATCAAGGTTCAAAACATGATAATTCAAACATGGATGATATGAATCATGTTCAAAATGACGAAATTAAACAAAACTAAGCATGCATGTATGAATTACAACTCAAATCTTCATTCAAAGCTTATTTTATGCAATTAAACTCATGATCTTGATGAAATCTCATGCTAATAACTTAGATGCACAATCTAGAGGTTGCAATCTTACCTAAAGTCTTCAAATTCTCTTGACCTTACACAATCTTGATGAATTCAACACAAAACCTTCAACTTCTACCTTGAATTTCTTCTTCTCTCTCTCTAGAATTGCACTCTCTCTCTCCCTAAAATAAATTCTCAGATTTTGGCACTAAGAGGTAAAAGAATTGAGCTAAAAAATGAGCTTAAGACTCACATATATAGGTATGGTGCTAAAATTCATCAATTAGAACATAAGGCTTGCCAAACGCAACTTAACGAATTAGACTGAATCAATTTTTAATAAAATTTGCCATATGGTTCTAGAAATTCCAAATAACACATTCATGTAACCAATTCCGATTTTGGATGCCAATAAGGCTTTTAATTTTCATTTTAAAGCCGAGTTCCAGATAGATATTTCTACAAGTAATAGATAGAAAGTCAAAGATCATGCAAAAATACATAATAAACACCTAGTTTATTTTATTCACGTAATTAACATCCTTAGTTACGGATTTGTGGCTAATTGCGGATTGGGGTTGTTACAGATAACCTAGGCAAAAGTTAAGGCATTGAAAAAAATATATATATATAAAAAAATAAAAGACCCAAACATGAGTTGTAGAACACCAACAGTATTGTATGTGGTTAAACTGCTAAAATACCCCACTGGAATTTAAGGTGGTAAGACATTGGATACTCCTGGCCCGTAAGACTATAAACTATGTACAACCCAAACATAAGTTGAAACCCACCAATGGTATTGTATGTGGTTAAACTGCTAAAATACTCTACCGAAATCCAAGGTGGTAGAACATTGGATACTCTTGGCCGGCAAGAGAATAAACTGTGTATGGCCCAAACATATGTTGAAGACTACCAATGGTATTGTATTTGGTTAAACTGCTAAAATACCGCACCAAAGTCTAAGGTGGTAAACACATTGAATACTCTTGACCCGCAAGAGTATATACTATGTATGGCCCAAACATAAGTTGAAGCCCACCAACGGTATTGTATGTGGTTAAACTGCCAAAATACCCCACCGAAGTCTAAAATGATAAAACATTGGATACTCCTGACCTTCAAGAGTATAAATTGTGTATGGCCCAAACATAAGTTAAAGGCCCACCAACGGTATTGTATGTGGTTAAACTGTTAAAATACTCTACCGAAGTCTTAGGTGGTAAAACATTGGATACTTCTGGTCCACAAAAGTATAAACTATATACGGCCCAACCAAACACAAATGTAAGATACTCCTGATCCATAAGTGTATAAACTATGAACGGCTAAAATAAGACAACTTAATGTATTGTGTTGTAAAATTTCATTAAAAAAGAAAGAAAGAAGAGGGTTAGTTTAGCAAGGGATGAAATCCAAAGGATCCATACAGTCAAAAATATGTAAGACTATAAGGGACTTACGTGTAGGTCCTAATAGGTGAACTTATTATCCAATAAGTTCTATAATAATTAATGATGTTTACTATTAAAAACGTTACCAATTGTTAATTTTTAGTTACAGTTTGAAAATTATGTTACAAAAATATCACTAATTATAAGTTTTAGCCACAATTTAAAAAAAAAATCATCACAAAAAAGTCACTAGTTTTTAACTTGCAGCGATAGTTTGAAAAATTCATCATAAAAAAGTTACTAATTGTAGATTTTAGAGATAATTTATAAAAATCGTGACAAAAAAAGAGTCGCTCATTTCAATTTTTAGTGACATATGCAAAAAAATTGTCACAAAAAATTATTATTAGCGACGATTTTATTAGGACTTATTTTCAATAGAAAATGATGAGAATTAAGTCCTACTATTAGGACCTATTAGTAATTTACCCTAAAACTAATTTGTATAAGTATTTTGTTTTGGAATTAAATAGATTTTAAATTTTATATATAGGACCTACTTGTAAGTGCCCTTTTTATTTATGTTTTCATCTCTCGCTCTTTCTTTGTCTTCGTACTTATCTGTTGAATTTGGATATTCATTATATAAATATTTATCTAATGTGATTTACTTGTTTTTGAATAAATCCCAATTTGTGAACTTGTGCACCAATTAATCCCGCATCTTTTCTTGTGAACCGAAAAGTCCTTAAACAAAGGTAATGGCTTTTTTGTCCTCATCCACGTGCCTATTTGACGTTCGCAGTAGAGGGTGAATGTGGATTTTAAGTAATGGTGAAATTACAAATGTGGACATGGAGCACACTGTAGGATTTTTTTCAATCTGCCCTTGTTTTGGAAAGAATCTTTTGGCATTTGTAAGGAAACGTTGTAATTCAATATTCCTATATTACACCGTTTCCATGTTAGTGTAATGAAATCATAGATGTGTTGAGTGAATTCGGGACAAGTGTTTTCTCCAAATTCCACATCTACCCTGTCATCTTCGAACCCTAATCGGAGTAATCCACATAGCGACGTCCACCATTTGTTCCCTAACCCATTGTTGCCTGTTTACTGTACATTGACGAGATTGTCACTTCATCTTTTTCGGGTAGGGTATTTACACAACCATCGGCAGTGTTTCCGGTGGTGTATGACAACACTGGCATTTACTGATTTGTCTGCAATGACAATGGGACGCAAAGGTGTGTAATGTTGTACCCGTCAATTTTTTGTGTGGTAATCTAATGTTTATGGTTTTTATGGTTTTGGATATTTTGTGCTCAGATTCAGTGTTGGTTTTGGGGGTATTACGGGGTTTCTTTTATGGTTTACGTTGCATTGTCGGATTTGGGTAATTTTGCACATTTCAACAGAAGTATGAAGTTGTATCAATAATTGATCTGGTGTGTCGATGTTTGGAATTAGGACACATGCACTGTTTGGTTTTGGGAATGTCCTATTTTTTTACATTAGTAATTGATCTGTGGTTGTTGGTGTTGACATGGATTTCACAGTTTGCTATTAGATTTTGGAAATTGTACGTATGCGAACATTACGTATGCAAGACACGTAGATATTTTGAATGTGTGTTAATAGTCAGTCGATGGTGTTATTGGGATTGGTTGTGTAGGTAGTGTTGGTTAATGGTTTCAATATTGATGCGTTTAGAAGAATGTATAATGGGACAGAAGCCCAGTTTTTTGGGGCAGACATCCTCTATTTTTTACATTAGGAAATGACATTTGGTGGTTGAGGCCAACATCGATTTCCCACAAGGAGGCACTAATTATACGTCACGATGATGGTTCTGCGTGTGCGTTATACCTTTACATATGTGAATATTGGTTGAAAAGGGCTGATATTTTAATACCTCACTTGCGATTGACAACGTGTTTTGTTACATTATCATAAATTGTCACAGATACGTCTCTCATTCAATGGGCTTGGGCATGTAAATTTTGTGGTCCTCTATTTTGGTGTATTTATTTTAGTTTGCTTTCAACATCATAAACTTGCATCATTTATTTTATCTTTACCTATTTTGATTGTAACGTTTGTAGCTCGGCTTTTTCGCGCCCCATTTCGGAAGCTCGAAAAGAAAGCCCTACAATTCGGACTCCCGAGGTTTTGAATCTAATCTCACAAGTGCAATGTGAAACCGATAATCACCAAAGAGTCCAAATCCGGCAAATCGTGAATTTGCCACCTCAAGTGGGCTTAAAATTTGCGGATTTGCTACTAATCATAGTGGGCTTAAAACTATTTGCCACTCAACAAAGTGGGCTTAAAACATACATTCGTTGAATTGTTCCAATTCAAATAAAAAACCTTCATCCATAGGCATTCATACAATTTAGCAAGTAAGCATTTAGCCTCATGGCAAGCATGCTAGACATGGCAACATTCACATTCATGCAAGTATGCTAAAGCATAAAAACTCACCTAGTACTCCAAGCTAAGAAGATATGAGTTAGAAAAATATGCATGATTCCTAACTATACAAGATGCCTAATGCAACATATGCAATATGCAATTTGATAACATGCGGTTAAACACGTATTCAAAAAAAAGGGTATTGAAATGACAATGCAGTTTGAATAATGCGCCGAGCCTCAGTGCATGCAATACAAATAAATGTATGCAAGCATAAGATATGCTAATTGAAACATGTCCCTAATCTAATCATCAAAAACAGTTAAATAAAAGGGAGAAAAACGTGGGGTTGGAAGACATACACACATACGCACACTTATTACAACATTACGCTCTCGTGAAGGAGGGTCCGAATGAAACTAGTTAAGTCACACTACTTAACTAATTATTACAACACTTAAAATGAGTTAACTAACTATTCTAAGCTAATTAATTATTACAATTAAATAATTAACTATCTAAGTTAATTAAATATTACAAAGCAAACTAATTAGCTAAATACTTGACTAATTAATTACAAAGCAACTAAGCTAATTAATTACAACATGAATTAATTAGCTAATCTACTCAAATAGTTACAACATTTGCATGAATCAGCTATGACTAATTAACTAAGCAAATTAACTAAATGGCCTCGGGAAACGAGGGATGCATCCATGCTCGGTTTTTTTACTTGGAGAACATCCACTGTCTGCTACTGATTGCCTTTGTTGCATAACACTTTCACTGTTTTCCTCCTCCAGATCAACATTGCTCTGTTTTAGAAGCACAATACTGAATTTTTCACTGGTGGCCGGCCGGCCATAGATGAGGGTTTGCCTGCCAACATTGAGGGGTTGCTGACCATTGGAGGTGGCCTGCTAGCCACTGATGAGGGTTTGCCGGCCACTGAAGCCAAGTTTTTCCTTGCTGCAACAGAGGACAAAACAGAGCAAGAAAAGGGTGGTCTCACAAGTTGTTTGTACCATGTATCACCCATTTTCATCAACACAAGCTAAGGAGTGATACATTTGGCCCTCAAACCATCAATCAAGCAATTTCCATGCATGATGGCTAAGGAACCAATTTGTACAAGTTTAATGAATGCAAAACAAGAATTAAATGCCATCACCCTATCATGCATGATCAAGGGCAATGGAGACCTAGGAAAGTGGCATATTTCATCACTTTTGAGTATGAAACGTCCCATTTTCCTTGTGTTCAAACTAACGTCCGATTTAAACACATACAATGCAACACAAAGAAATGCTTATCTTGCCACTTTTACTTGCCAATTTTGTTTACACATTTTAGTTACCAAATCATTCTTTAATCAATTTGTCCATTGGTGAGTGGATAATGTAAGGCAAGAGAGAGATCATGCCGTTGATAATGAACCCTCAAAGAGGATTAAACCATTAAGCATGACCTTAATCTCAAGCTTAAAGGATCCCAAGTTTGAAACAACCTTCAAAAGCAAATGAAAGAGTGAAGCAAAGAGGGAGGTTGCAGAGTTTATAGTGCGGAAATGGAGTGAAAAACAACACCAAAAGATGCTATCAACTCAAACAAGAGGTGTCTAAGACCCTAAAACACCAACTTGTGAAGACTATTACACTACAACCATGCAAAACAAGACTAAAATGAACTAACCATCCTAAAACAGAGCTAAAACAGGCTATTTGAGAGGCTAAAACCTGCTGGACTTGAGCTAAGTCAAGCTAGAAAAACATGCTAACATATGAAGCTAACTAGGTATGCAAACAAGACACAAGGAGAGGAGGCTAACCCTTCCAAATTTGGACTTCAAAATGAGTTTTTTGCCACTGAAAAGCCTCTGAAATTCAGTGGTTAAAAGGCCTGAAAAAGTTGGTTTCAAAGTGGTGAACAAAGGTACAAAAGCTTTACAAACAAAGAAGTAAGAAGGGTGAACCACCCCCTAACTAAAAATGGCCTCAAACCACCACCTTTAGGCCACAAAAATAGAGTTTTTTATAGTCCAAAATCAGCCCCAAAATAATAGAAGAAGATGGCAAAGTAAGTATGTAAAACAAGCTAACAAAGCAAGTGTTATACCTCTTGAAGCCAAGGCACAAATTAGGCAACAAAGTAAGCCACAACCACCTTTTAAAGCTCAAGGAGGGTCTCAAGTAATCTCAGCCCAAAGAGAAGCAACTTTGGTCAAGGAAGTGTATGCAAAAGTATAGGATTTGTGAGCAAATGTGTACAAAATTGCAAGAGAGAGCGAGAAAATTTTGCTCCAAAATTTTCTAACCCTCTACAATGGGGGAGAAGGTCCCATATTTATAGAAAAACAAGCTGTCAGCTGAGTTATATCAATCCCTACACGTGTATGGTGATCAAGCCCATTGTGTCAACAGCTAGAACAACTGTGAAGAAAATATCTGCAAAAAGGCATCAATGGCTGGCAGGCTACTAATGTGGCCATCCGGCCACCAGTGATGGCCGGCAAACCACTTGGGTGGCCGGCAACCACCAAGGGTTGCAGGCTTGAAGATTTTGGTCCAAAACAGGGCACAAAATAGATGGGATTTGAAGGCTCAAAGATAAGGCATTTCGCCGAGAACTTTGGGCACCAAAACGAGCACAAATAATTACAATCATCGTGTGCACAAACGATGACATCTAAGTCTTGAGGACGGTCAAAAATGGGGTGTCTACAATGTTCAATATATATGTGATGAAAGTTGTAAAATTATGATCTGTTAGATACCCGAAAACGGATGATTGGACTCACAGTTGTAATGACCCCATGTTTGCTAAAAGAGGTGACGTAAGCAGATGCTCTGTTTTTTTGCATTAAATTTTTTATGTCAGGGATATGAATCGATTGGCCTTGTGGGTAACAGTAATGCTTGTTGTGAGTGTTCGTTAAAGTGTCACATTCAAGAATATTTGGTTTAAATGTATCGCTGGCAGTGGCGAATTGTGATTGTGACATTGGGTTTACTAAAATGTTGGCCATTAGTGCCAAGTTAAACGGTAAATGTAGAAAAACAAATAGGATGTTACATTGTTTTGGTCGACCCCTTTGATGGAAAACACTAGCTGACATGTTAGTATTTTGTTGCATCACACCGTGAAGCTTGTTGCCATTTGTGCTAGTTTGTTGTTTTTTTTCTTTGTTGGTATGACATTAATTGATTATGCATTGTCCATTTCATTCCAATTGATTTCAAATTATTGTTATCATGTTTATTTTCGTTAATGTTCACATTGTTTTTGTGACAATGTTATGCATCTAATGAACATTTCACAATATTTGTTTCAGGTAACGCTCCGCAGTAGATCCCCCACAAAGTGTCTGTTGTTAGGACACGCGATCTGATATGAAGGCATCCACATCGAAAAGGTTGGCGGTCAAAAAACAGGCAAAATTACATTTTTAAGTCTAAAAACCGGCATTATGCTGGTATGCTTAATCAGGCGGCAGTATTTGCATATGGTCGATATTGACACCACAATGGATGGGCTATCCCCCGTTGTTTACTGGGCAACAATGGTGAAAACATTCATAAACGACCCGATGAGAGGGCTGTGATCTAGGTCGCTAAAATGCACCTCCAACACCCCCTACCCCAAAACCCTCTAAATACTTAATTCATTTTTTTTGGGTTCTATCTGGACGAAGAGAGTTTGAGTGACAAATAATGTTAGTACTTAATGTTACGTATATTTTTGTGATACATTTTTTTATGGTTGATATTAAAAATGTTTGGTGGTTTTTACGAAATGTGATGTTAGTTTAGTGAAGCATAATTTTGTTGGTTCATATTTTTTTGGTGGTTAATACATGATGTTGTTTTGTCAACACTGTCATGAACATTGTTACGTGGACATTGCGTGGATATCATTGAATGAAAAATGTTAAATTGCACACCACACTTGTTAATTACCAAGTTACGTCCAATCGGGGAATGACCCAGATGTTGGTAACCGATCATCATGTAAAAGTGTCACATCGTATTATTGAAACATTATTTATATTCCATGAATGTTTGTTTATGTTATTCCCCATACTGAAATTGTGTTGTTCACTTATAATTTCTGATGAATGTTGGGTGGACCGATAAAAATAGACCAAACACATACTGTGGATAGGGGTAAAAAAAAAATTGTACAGTAAACGCCATCCAAAAAAATGGTTACCACGTTACAAGAAAAACAACATCAGCAACCGCAAATCAACCCACCTAAGATCACTCTAACAAAAATAGACACACAAATGGAAATGTAAAACATTACCCTCTACATCATTACATACACATCAGCAAAAAGAATCCCACAAAATCCCACCAAAGGGTAAATATGTGAACTTCACACATGCTAAATCAAAGGAAAATATTCCTTGCCAATTAAATAGGACCAAATGGTTCATAAGAAAAAACACAGGACTAAATGGATTAACATTCCCTAATTTGGGATTTACTGGTAATTTTTCCTAGATTTTTTTTTCCAAATTTTAAAAAAATGATGCATTTAGTTATTGTGGCAGTTGCAGTGTGGTAGTATTGGCGGGAGATGGTAGGGATAGTGGTTATTAGGATGAATTGGGTACAAGAGATGGTGAATGTGGTAAGGTAATAGTAATAGAAGTAGTGGTGGGGGCAACAACAGAGGTAGTTGTAAATTCCTTATTTTGTTGTTTATTTATTTTATCTAAACTCAATTGTTACTTAGGTCTAATTTGTTTAAGAAAAATGTTTATGGATTTAGATGCTTTCAAGTAAGTGAAATTGGATAAATTCACAATTTTAGATTAAATATACTTTTGTTTAATTTAGAAATTCGTTTGTTTGAACAGAAAATATTTTTGGAAAAATATTTATTGTATTTTCTAGTGTTTAGTACAATAAAAAATAAAAGTCAATTGAAAATATTTTTCATAATTAATGAAAAACAAGCTTATTTGGGCAGAAATTATTTTCCACTTTTAAAAGGCAAAAAAAAAAATTCGAATTAAAATTTTACCATTCTCACCTCTACCATAACACCACTCTCATTGTCGCCATCACCACTGCTATCGCCCCACCACCATGCCACTACCTCCACCTTCACCTTCATTCCACCACCACCACTACCAAACATAGAAAAATATTTTCTAAAAAAAAATTTCGTAAATTATGTTTTTTATTAAAAAATATTTTCTGCCAAAACAAATGGAGCGTTAAAAAAAATAATTTCATAGTCACTATTTATAAAAATCGATAAATTAGTAACAAAATTTTGTAAATTGTTATTCACCTTCCATATTTTACTTTCTGTAGCCCACAAAAGGCCGTAATATGGAAGGGAGCTTGCTAAGATTATTTTCAACTCAGACTTAAGTCTTTCATTAAATTTAAATTTGATAAAAATTTGGTAAAAATAGTGTTCTGACTGTTTCACTAAATTGGTATTCAAATAAAGAGTCTTACTTTTTTCATCAAATTAAGGGAGCGTTTAACTTTTCATTAAATATCGCAAGTGACCGTTGGTAGATGACCGGATGGATGACCGATCGGTCAATCAGGTGGACGACCGGCCGAACAACCGAATAGGGAAAATTTTGAAAAAAATTGATGCTAGGCCGGATGACTGCTCAAACATCTTCCCGGTCGTCCTTATAACCGATTGGTTGTTTGATGAAAATTAAAAATTTAACATTGAAAGACTTAGTATTTGATGAAACTTTTAACCCAAATTTTAACTCAAATTTGATATATATATATATATATAAAGTATTGAAAATGCTCTAATATAATTATGTAAATTAATTGTATCAAAAATTATTTTAAAATTTAAAAGATGACATGATTTTCGAGGCAAATGAAAGAGCACCGTATTAGCTGAGAAATTTATGTGTGTAGATAAGATACCAAGCCAAGTTGGCATGCTTATTTGGTACCTTTCTTTCACCAACTATCAGTCAACACCCAGTCTTCATGTCAGCTATATGTACTAACAGAGACTTAACTTCCGTTAGTCATTTTCTCTCTTTTTACCTGCAAACCCAACAACATATTTTCTATCTCTTAGCAAAAACCACTTTTCTTCTCTCTCTACATTGTATATTTTTCATATCTCTTCGCAAAATAAAATTTGAATTTAACCCAAATTAAGCAATGTATTTGTATGACCATCAACGGCAAGCACCTATCGACGGTCGGCAGCAAACGGCGAAATAGTTGTAGAAAATGGTAACTCCTAGTTAACATCCAACTTGAAGTAGAACCATGAAGAGGCTAAGAAGAAAAAGAATCATTAAAGATTTTGGTCTCATGAGCTTATTATACATTTACTTGAATAACATGATTTTGATGAACTCTTTGACTTGTTTTTGTTTTTAATTTTTTTAAAAAAAATTAGTGGTTAGACACGTGCGTTGCACATGAAATGTGATTTTTCATCAACTGTTAATATTTTAATTATGCATGTCTTTTAAATTGGTGTGTGATATTTATACAAAGTATAGAGACTGTATAGATAAATCGATATGTATCCAAAATACAACTAAGTAAGAAATTAATACACACTTGACTGAATAATTTAAATGATAAATGAGAAATTTTATAAATATAAATATTAATTTATAGCTAGACTGTCAAGATTACAATCTTATTTCAAACAATAAACAATAAACAGTTCCTTTAAATATATAGGGGTATTTTAGAAAGATGATTAAAAGCTGGCTAAAAGTTGGTTTTTGGCTTTTAACCAAGGTTTTTGGCATTTTTAGAAAGTCATTTGGAGTTGATAAAAAGCTATTTTTTGACTTTTTGACTTAATATTTGTCTATGCTGTCACATTATAATCAATTGACCAAAATTCCCCCACCCAATTTTGAAAATTTACATGTTCACCCATGTGGCTCATGTTGCATCTAGAGGGTATAGTTGTAATTTCACATTAGGCTTTTATCTACCTTCCCAAATCACTTTCAGGACAAAAAAGCTTGCTTCTAGCTTTTTACCAAGCTACAAGAACACAACTTTTAGCTGTGTTCCCAAAGCACCACATAATATTACACAAAATTTTTTCAATCAACTTCTTACTTCAATTTTCCATAATCTATACCTATAATATAATTGAAGGTATGAAATTAATTACACAATTACACAATTTTGTTTAATAGTTCATCTCATAATACAAAATCATTAAACCCACTATTACATATTATTTGCATACTATTAGTGTAAGAATGCATTAATATCAATACATAATATATTTTTATACATTAAGAGTTATTGAGTCTTGTTTCCTATACTACGAATATCTTGTATGATGAAAAATATAACATTAGCCATTAATATATGTTCATTTATGTAGAAAATTTGGAATAATTTTTTTAAGACAATGGAATGATATTGTAACTTAATATTTCGATCAATATAAGAATTTTATAATTATTTTCACGGTGTTTGTAGATCTATACTTATAAGTGTTTGTAGGGTCACTTTCATGAAATTGTTAAGTTACATGATTTATTATGACGTATGTAAGTAATCAGCATATAACAAAAATTGATCAAAACTTTTTATTTGATATACTTACTTTCTATATCATTAAGTTGCTGCGATAAAGTGTGGGCATCATTTGATTTTTTCCTTGTAATTTGACTAAAATGTGTGAATGAGGTAAATTATTTTTCTTGAACTTCACAACAGATAGGACAATTACAATTTGAGCTCATCTAACTTTGCTTAGAGAACATGTTGTAATAGATTTTCTATAATTTTTGTTTCACCATCTTCTATAGTTTTTGTTTCACCATTACAACTCATTGTAATAAAAATATTTTTGATGAGTAAGAGTTTGAGACAATATCATATTGTTATGAATTTCAAAATTTATTTTCCCTTAATAATGTGATTTTTTTTTTCTGTGAGGGGAAAAAAAGTACAATTATTGTCGTGATTGAGGTATTTTACAAAGTCTTGATTTGTTATTGAATGTGTTTATTGTGAACACTTATTTGTATGACATGTATGTATATATGTATCAAACATAAGTTGATAGGAGAATAATACACAATTCCACTTTTTTTGTAACAAATATAACTATATTACTAAAGCGATACATGTTAGAAAATTATAATATCCAATGGTAATATAGCATTACAAATTAACAATTTATGAATACAATAACACATATAAATTTACATTTATATATATATATATATTTATACATGCAGACATTGACATATATAAGATATCACAAAAGTAATATGTAAAATTTTTTGTAACAATATAATTGTTATGACCCAAACCCGCCTCTAAAAGTTCGGATCATAACCGACTAGTAATCACTTGATTACCTTCGGCCTCAAACAAACATACAGAATAATTATAATAATGGGGCCATAAGCGGAAGCCTAACACAAATGAAGAAGTCCATTGAGCCATGCCAAAATGATCAAAATTATACAGATTACAACAAGCACATTCACATATTTACATGACCATGCAAAAACTTATGTACCATTGGAAAATTTATACATATAGTTTACATATCCCAAGACCATTATAGAAAAATTAAAACTAAGGTCATGGCATGATGCGAGTCAAAGGCAAAAGCTCCATCATTGGAGGTATGACTCAACAGGTTTGCAAATAGCTCTTGAAACTGACTCTAAGGTTAGGCTCCATGTTGCTGATCACATACATGTGCATACATAATATAGGGTGAGCGAAACTCAATGAATAACAATAAAGTAAAGAGTATTAATGAATAATATCTTGAATTAAAGGAAGCATATTACATGAATACAATACTTTTCCAAAATTACATCCTTCACAATATTATTCATAATCACATTTACAGAACGACTTTAGGCCCAACATATCATGGAACAGCCTCAGGCCCAACATATAACTGAACGATCTTAGGTCCAATATATATCAAAATGGCATCGGGCCACATATGACAAAACGATCTCGAGTCCAACATATCAAAACGGCCTCGGGCCCACATATGATAAAACGACTTCGGGTTCAACATATCAAAACGGTCTTGGGCCCAATCATATATTATCATATCATTAATAAAACGGCCTCGGGTCCAACATATCATAGCATAAACGGAATGACCTTATGTCCATATTGCATATGTCATATAACATTCATAAAACTTATTCATTTTGATTCAAACACAATTTTAGAATAAGTTACCATACCTGGATCAAAATGATTATTTAAGAACGTATCTTTACAATACCATTACTCACAGTGCATTTAATCTTGCAGCGTTTCCTCCAGCACACAACCTACACAAAACATGTCACATACACATTCAATAAATAATTTGTTCATCATGTACACTTTTCTTTTAATAGTTCACAACCTTTCTCCACCGGGTTTCTAGTTATCATTTCATTCTTGGAGGGTTTAAATAAGGTCAAGAAAATGTTCAAAAGGTCGAAAAGATCAATAGAAGAAGGCAGGCTTCTCTCCTGCTGCCGTCAAGCGTGGGTCACCAAACCGCCGAGCGGTGCGCTTCCTCGTGCGAAGTGTGAGCCACTCGAGTATGCAGAACTGAAATCACCAATCTTGCTCATGGTCCGCTTGTACGGAGCCTGTGGCCGCATGAGCGGTTTGGGCAAAAAACCAAACAGTCCAAAAATGGCACAAAATGAAATCCTCCGAACTCATTTCCAACCCCAAATTCATGCAAAACTAATCCAAAAACATGATATACGAGCATGATTCAAGGGTAATAACAACTGAAACACATTAATCTTGCCTCATCATTAAATTCACGATCTCATCTTTTTAATACATTCATGAATTTCATATACAAACTAAAAATACATATAACCATGGATGATCTTTCAACAATTTTATGGATTAATCACAAGATTGAACTTAAATCAAACAAATATGAAGAGATTAGGGTTCCATTTCATGCATTTAGCTCAAACCATTACATAACCCATAACCCTAACTCAAAATTTCAAATCTCCTCTTGATTCAAGAAAAATGTGAGCTATATGTAAAGATTATAAGTAGATTACCATACCTTAACTTAAATCTAAAGTTTGCCCCTTGCTTCTCTTCCAAATCCCTAGCTTTTCCTCTTCCTCTCTCTCTAACTCACTCAAGCAAGGCTCTCAACCCAAAAGTGATGAACACAAGAGCTGTACATATATAACTTAACTCATAAATCTTAATTTAGTCATTACAAATTGTAATTTTTTAAAATTTCACAATAGGCTCTAAAAATCATGCTAAACACAAATATGAAGTCGGTTTTGGTTTCTAGCGCCTCTAAGGCTTCCAATTTCCGTTCAAAGTTGTAATTGCAACAGATATTCTTACAATCAACAGATATTCAACAGATATAATTTCAAAAATCATATAGTTCACATACTTAAACTTGCAAATTCATATTAAATACATAATCACATGCATAATTAGGCATAGTACGGGTGGGGTTATCACAATAATATAGGTAACAAGAAGAACTTAATTATTCACAATTAAATAGTTGGTTATAATGTAGATGTTTAGTGTTACATTTTTGTGTGTATGCACCATTCTTTAATTAGATTATAAATTCACATAAAAATTGAAAAAAATTTGTGAATAATTTATATAAAATTAGATATTAGTGAAGAAACATTTAAAAAAATAAGTTTGTAGTATTTGGTTTGGTTTGTTTTTTCAAACTTTTGTTTTGAATTTTTTAGTTTTCATATATATATATATATATTTTTGTCTTTGACACTGTTTTTTTTAATAACCCTTTTATTTTCTCTTTAGATTCACTTAATTTCATATTTTTAAATTTTTTAATTTTAATTTTAGATTTAGATTCACTTAATCTAAATACACTTGTAAAATAATTTGGTGTGTATTCTTTTTGGGAAAAAAATTTATTAATATTAAATAATAATAATAACAAAAAAATATATAATAATAAAAAATAGTACATGTTTGAGTTTATAAATTTTTTTTACCAATATTTTACTTTTAAATTCTATTTACATTATTAGATATTAGATTTTCATATAAAAGTATAATTTAAATATAAATATGAACAAATTTCAGTAACTGAGAAAATATGAAAAAACTGTAGCAGCTTGGGTTAGGAGCTGACCCGTTTTCTTCTTTTAGTCTGGGCACAGGGTTGTCTCAGTTGTTTTGACTCTACTGGAGTGGTTTGGACCATGGTTAGGCATCGGATTACCTGCGAAGCAGCAACCAAGTCTTTGACAGAACTCGGAAGTCATGAAATGACGGGAGTGAATGTCAAAGCCCAGAGACGACTCATTTTTTACAAGGCCGAAGACTTGGACAAACAAACAAAAATACGGATAAATAAATGGTTGCGCCCACAGGCTGCCTACGTATCCCATTGCAAGGAATCAAACCAGCGTAGTTCGGAGGCAAGATGGAAACGATGCACAATGCAAGTGCAAAACTTACGATTATGCAAAGAGGGCTATAATGAAGCAATTATGCAAAATAAATGCAACATTTTAAGTGAATGTTATGCAAAGAAATGCTATAGCAAACTCGTACATAAGCATGTAAACATGAACCAAGCTACATCTCATGCAGAAAGGATGCAAGAAAATTATATAATTCTCACTACGTCTCACGCGGAGAAGGCTAAAAACGACTACCGGGAATACCCAGAGTCTCAAACACAACATCTCTCAACGTATCATACACAGGAGAAGAAAGAGCAACACTTCTCAGCGTATCACACGTAAGAGAAGAAAGGGGTAAACCTCTCGGCGTAGCACACGCGAGAGGAGAAAAAGAAACCTCTCAACGTAGCACACGCGAGAGGAGAAAGAGAAAACCTCTCAGCGTAGCACACGCGAGAGGAGAAAGAGAAAACCTCTCAGCATAGCACACGCAAGAGAGGAAAAAGAAAATCTCTCAACGTAGCACATGCAAGAGAAGAAAGAGAAAATCTCTCCACGTAGCACACGCGAGAGGAGAAAAAGAAACCTCTCAGCGTAGCACACGCAAGAAAGGAAAGGGAAAAATCTCCCAGCGTAGCACATACGAGAGAAGAAAGAGAAAAACCTCTCAGCGTAGCACGCGCGAGAGAAGAAAGAGAAAATCTCTCAACATAGCACACGCAAGAGGAGAAAAAGAAACCGCTCAGCATAGCACACGCAAGAGAGGAAAGGAAAAATCTCTCAGCGTAGCACACGCGAGAGAAGAAAGAGAAAATCTCTCAACGTAGCACACGCGAGAGAAGAAAGGAAAAACTTCTCAACGTAGCACACACGAGAGAAGAAAAAAAAACCTCTTAGCGTAGCACACACAAGAGAAGAAAGAGAAAATCTCTCAACGTAGCACACGCGAGAGGAGAAAAAGAAACCTCTCAGCGTAGCATACACAAGAGGAGAAAGGTATCAGTCAAATTGAACCGGAACTTCTCTAAATGAACGGTACATACAATACCGTGCATGAACAAGAAAGGATCTTGATGGGTAAAATGCAATACAATGCATGATGTTCAAGGAAAGCAATGAATCAAAACAAAGAGGCGCTTTAGAAAGCTCCTCATGAGGTGAGTGGCGGTGAACCGCTCTACTCTGATTGGGATCTCTCGCTTGTGTTCTTCGAACACTAACCTTCAATTCACTGTACAAAGGTGCTAAAATATTGACAAGAAGCAACATCTGCTGGGGAAGCCACGGATACCGTTTTTCTTCCTGATCATACTCACCACTTTTCCTATTCTTCAATGGGGTGACAGACTAGGGTGGATCAGTATCCAGAATTGAGGTGCATACATGCTACCTCAACCTATGGGGCTTCCATACAGATTTCAAGCCGGGGATACACCCCTGGGTATTCAAACCAGACTTTAGTCTCGGAAATCCCGATCTTTTGTGTTTTAGGCAACAGCCGTTCGAACTCTAGTTTCCACCGTCGCAGTTGATCTTCTAGGAACTCATTGCAAACACAGCCAAGGTACCTTTGGCACGGATTGATACTCCGGGAGAACACTTCTAATTGCCATTCTAGCATAAGAATAGTTGGCATAGCATTCTATCCACTCAACACACAAATTTCATACAACACCTTGCTCATTACGAACATCTGACTCATAACACAAGACTCTGTTTCTTTTGAACACAGCCCATAATAGCATACTGCTCATTCTAAATGTACAGGATATGATGACTGAACTTGCAGAAATTGAAACACACTCAGATGCTCCAAATTTTCCTTTTTCTTTTGCATCGTAATCTGGAATCCAAAAAGCTTCAGATAGGTCCAGGTTTTACTGTTCTCACATGACCTGGGTTGAACCCTGCGATTTTATGAAAGAACAAATCTTGTTTTGCACAAATGTGGAGAATGGCACGGCACTCTGAACACAAAGCGATTTTATTTTGAAATTGAGAAATGAGTTCTCGACCGGGTATTAAGTCTACGACTGAACAAAGCGAAAAAGACTCAACAACGGAAAATAAAAGGTATACAACCTAAACACAACGAGACAAGCTCGAAACAACTCAAAACAGGAATTGAGGCAAACAAAACAAAAGAGACGACACTCAGACGCATTATAAAGACGAGAGACCTCACAGTTTGCGAGGAGCCAGTTTCTCCGGGTAATATTTCCCACCCTTTCTTATTTGTGATTCTCACATCACTCGGCCTTCAGGCTCTGTTTTTCTGAAAAAGCCATTTTCCTCACTTTTTCTCTCAGCGCACATCTCTCTATTCTTCAATCTCTCATTTTTTCATCCCTCCCCTGGGTGGTTGATGGATAAACAAGAGGTTGTGGGTTCATGCCCAACATATTATCAGCTCGCGGCTATTCTTCCGGTGACGTCTAGTCGATGCCTCGGATGACGGATTGGAATATCTTGATCCATTCCAATTCGTGCTTCGCACTTGACTTGATACCTCGTTGTTTGGAGGATGAGAGAGCTTTCTGCCCTTTACAGGCAGCTCCAGTTATGCCCTTTCTGGCAAGTATGTTGGTGACAGGGGAAAGACAAAGCTTGACTCAACTGTGCCCCTAGTTCATCATTTTGACCATTTTTTTTTTTGGCTTCTGCTAAAACAATTTTAACCAAAATGAGGGTTAGATTAACATGCTTGTTCGATTTTCTGATTTGAAATCATGCGAGTTAGATTATGAGCACTGAAAATTTTCTTTTTTTTGGGTCCAAGAAATGGTCCAGTTTTGGAAAAGTGGAATAATTTTCGAGAGAATTAGTCAACCTCATTAAAAATTCTCAAAATTCTTTTTTTTGCTCGATCGATGTAGAATTTACTCTTCAGATGCACAACCTCAGATCCAAAACAAATGGAAAATTGCCCCTTGTCTGAACAGCACTGCATGGCAACGGAAAGTTACACCTAGTTTGAATAGCACCGCAGCACATCGTACAGCAACGGAAAGTTACCCCTTGTTTGAATGGCACCGCAGCGCATTGTAATCAGTCTTCAGAGTGACGATCACAACTGAACTCTCGGATACAGAGAAGACAAAGATGACCAAAACCATCACATGGACACAATCGGATTTGAAGTGTTTATGGATGGACTTCAGAATGAAGTTGCCTACGTATCCCAAACATGGTTATCAAGCCTTACGTAGTTCCGGTTAAGGTACACTCAGGTATTTAACCTTCACTTTTTAGGCTCTAACTTTTGCCAAGGCGCCCGATGCGGGTTTTCGACCTTGCGAGCTTCTTTTCCTTTTTTTCTTTTTTTTTTTCTTTTCAATTCTTTTCAATCTTCTTTTCTTTTTCTTCGTATTGTATATTTTTGCATCTTTTTTTTTTCTTTTTGTATTTTCCTTCTTTTCTTTTGTATATATTTTTTTTTGCTCTAACTTTTGCCTGGGTCGCCCTTCCGGGTTTTCGGTCCAGCGAGCCTCTCAAAGGGTAAAAGTGTAACAAGTCCATGCCAAATGGTTTTGAGATTGAAGCCCTCTGTATCTAGGAGAATGGCTATTGTATTCGGCTGTTCGAGCATGTCCGACATTTGGCTGCCCCTAGTTCGAGGGGTACTTCTGATCTGGCCACACAGGTCTCATATGGCGGTTAACCGTTGAACGTTCTGAATCTAAGTTCAAGGTTTGAAAGTGAGGGGCCGAGTCTCGAGGCTGAGAGCGATCCTGGCTGCACAATCTCAAGAGCGATTCCACACAGGTCTTCGCAGGACTGCGCAAAACATTTTTGAAAACTTTTAAGAAAGCAACAAATCACTCGCGCGGAAGACAATGTGGAGCCAATTTGGATCAAGCCAGGATCATTCTCAGTACTCACATTAACAAGCATGATCTCATTCATTAAGGGCTTAGCATGCCTCTCTTTCTCTCACTTGATCAAGTTTTTGCAAATCCCGAGGAATTCCTTCATCTTTGTTTTCATCACAATGTTCAAAAAGTTTTGAAAAATTCAGGTCAATGCAATAAGTTCAAGGCACAAAAGAGCAGGTGAAATGCACTGTCGTTTCATTCTAAACTTGTTGGCACAACAGGCTAAAGGCAAAAACAAACACAAGGGTGTGAAAAATCACTTACTGTTCCATTCATAACTGTTGGCACAACTGGCTCCCTGGCAGAAACAGACTCAAAAGAAAGAAAAAAAACCAACACAAAACAAAATAGTGATGCCCGAGGTAACACCCCCGGAATCACCCGACTCTAACAAAACAGGACTGACTCGATACAACAAGACAGACCCGAAACAAAAAGACTGACTTAAAACAAAGTGACAAACTCAAAACAACACAACAAAACTGACCTAAATACCCAAGTCAGAAACTAGCATTTGCAAATGCTTAAAACAGTGCGTACCATACGCCACATCTGGAGTAAATCGAGCGCCACCCGCAGCTGGTTCATCCCCTGATCACATAATCACATTATCCTCCAGATTCACAGATCCGGTGAATATAGACCTTGCTGGACTGGTGCGACGATGACCTTGTTGTCGATCAGATCTTGTATTTCATGGTGAAGACGAAAGCACATGTCAGTGTCATGGCCAGCTCGCTGATGGAAGGCACAGTAAACAGCTGAGTTATGTGAGAGAGGGGGTTTCTTTGGTAATGGCTACGGCTCCAGGGGCTTCAAATGCCCCTTTTCGATCAGGGCCTTCAGGGCCGTTGAAAGAGACATGTACAGTGGGGTAAACACCCTTTGGCCCCGAGGTGGGTATTTGGCTGTTTGCGAACTAGTTTCGGATGCACCGGTGAATAGGATGGCTATTTTTTGTGTGGTGGTGGTGACCATGCCCACGTCTGAAGTTCTAGCATCTGCGTCACCACTGGTGGTCACATTCGAACTATGGGTAAATGCCCTCCTGGGCTGCTCCTTCTCCTGGTCAATAAGGCCCTACTTCATAGCGTCCTCGATCTATACCCCAATCTCGTGTAGGTCCGCAAAGGTGGGAAGGGGGAGGACGATCATCTTTTGCATTAGCCTGGGTTAGAGGTTGCGCACAACCATCCTTATCTGGTCATTGTCGGAAAGCCTTGTAGCCATCATCGAGGCCTTTGCCCTCCATCTCGCCACAAACTCTGAAAAAACCTCCTTTGGCTCTTGTCGGGTGACTTCAAGATCACGAGTTATGACCTTGATCTGTGTGTTGTAGGAGTATTGAGCGATGAAAGCCTTAGCCATCTCTTTCCAGTTCTGTTTCACAGAGTTCTCCAATTTCACATACCAGATTGCGGCTATCCCAGACATGGTTTGGCTGAATAGTGACAGCTTCTGGGCTGTGGTCAACCCCATTGGCCTCAGGATATCAGAAAACAGATGGAGGTGCACCAATGGATCTTCAGAGCCATCGAAGCGATCAATATGTGGCATCTTGAACCGGTCCGGTAATGTCACTGTTGAGTTGGTATAACCATCCTCTATATCCAGAATGACGTTAATGCCTTGAGCTCTTTTGAATAGCTTTTCGAGCTCACTGACCTTCAGGGCGGTCGGATCAACCTCAAATTCAAATGGCGTGTCCACTGGATTAGCCGGTGCTTTGGACAACTGAGGTGGGATTGGCAGTGGGACTGGCCCTGTCAGAACATCCGTACTTTCCTGGACGTGAGCAGTCTCTCTGGGTATTGGAACCATAGGTGGGGGTGGAGCTGGGTGCAAAGCAGATGCTCCGTCTTGTTGGGGTTGGGGTTACTGCTGCTGCTAAAGCTTGGTGATTAAGTCTGCTTGAGCGAACCTCAACCTCCGCTGGGCGGTAGAACTCTCTACGACAAGCAAAGATCTGCTACATGGCCTGCATGGCCTTTTGGAGTTGACGCACCCCATCCTCCATGTTAACTGAAAGCTACGGATCCGAACAGAGGTGATGTGACCGGTGACTGACAGATCGGATGCCTGCCTAGCCCCAGCGAAGGAGAATACTGGCTATTTTGAACTAAATCCCTGAACTTTGAAAGAGAAAACAAGCAGCATCTCAGCCCAATTTCACCGGAATAGATATAAGCACAACTGAACAACTGTATTCGACCACTGATCACTGTTCCCCAAATTACTGCCCCAAAATTGAATTTGATACCTGCGGATATAACTGATTCTCAGAATAACGATACTGGTGCCTGCAGGCCTGATGCTAAAACTTACAGACTGATATGTACGTTCCTGTAGAGATACACTCTAAAAGCACATAGCAAGTAAAAGAGAGCCAGAACACCCCTATGTTGGGGGAGGGTTTCCCTGTCCTATTTTGTTAGGAGCTAGGGTTTCACTACGCACACAGCGACTTCAAACAACCTATAAACGGATAAGCAACTTGTCCTAGCTTGGAATGGTCACTATGGATTCCGAATATGCACTAGGTCGAATAGTCAAAAGGGTGCCCCGGTAAAACCAGGGTTTGTGTTCCCGTCGTAGCAGAGCCCGCAATCGGTCAGCCTTATGGCACGCTTCTCGAAGCGAGCCTCCAGCAAACCGTTCAGGAATAGCATACGGCAAACACAGTGTCCTAGGCGCACCAATGCACATGCAATGCAAAGAAACACATAAGTGTAATCAAAACAAGATATCATGAGTTCGAGTCAAGTTCTCTAACTCCCCAGCAGAGTTGCCAGAAACTGTAGACGTCCCCGAACGTCCTGTGAGGGAAATCCCGTTTTGTTCATTTGGGGTGACTACAGTTCAGGACTCAATGTCACGGTCCTGTATCTAATCTCGCAGAGTGCAATGCAAGACTGATGAATCATCAAAGAGTCCAAATCCGGCAAATCGTTTTTGAAAACATATTTTTTTGAAAGAAGTGCCAAACATGGACTGCTTTGCCAGATACAGAGTTGGCACCTAAATATTTTATTTTGGGAAATTTAGGAAACCCTGACTTGTTGCCTAAGGCCACGTGTCCGTCATCACCAAAGTTGCCTCGGCTCGGGAACTTGGATACGATTGGGAAATGTCACTTTGTGAGCACCCCTGCTCACCCGATCAAAGATCGGCCTCTACTAACCATGATATCGAGTTTTGAAAACATTATGTGCTCTTATTCCGGTTATTAGCCTAGATTTACTACGTGATGCGCACAGCATACAAGTATAGACCAGATCGCCTGAATTGGAACAAAAACATCTCATGTTTGTTTTGAAAATGGTTTGCTACTCGCAAGTAGGCTAAAATATGGATTTGCCACCCTCAAGTGGGCTTAGAAAAGATGGTTTGCCACTCTCAAGTGGGCTTAAAACTCGCAGTCGATATATTATTCCAATCCAAATAACCCAATCTTCACCTACAGGCATTCAGGCAGGTATATCACATAAGCACATAGCCTCATAGTAAACATGCTATCATGTTAACATTCACACTCATGTGAGATGCTAAAGCATAAATACTTACCGAGTACTCCAAGCCAAAACAGAAGTTATGTTAGAAATCCATGCATGATCCTAACTATACAGAAGTGCCTAATGCAACACATGCAAAAATGCAACTAAGATAGGCTCGGCTATTCTAAGATGGCATATGCGATGCTACAACTAACAAGTATTCAACTCGGAATTGAAATACAATGCAGTTAGTATGATGCGCCGAGCCCGGTGCGTGCAATACGAATGAATGAATGCAAACATGCGAAGCATAAGTATGCTAATTGAAACATGCCCTAAACTAACCATCGAAAGCTAGTAAATAAAAGGGAAGAAAGACGTGAGGTTGGAAGACATACACACACTCACGCACACTTATTACAATTGTGCCCTCGCTCGGAGGGTCCGAATAAATAATACAAGCCGCCTAATTAACTAACTCACGAGCTAATTAATTATTACAAAACCAAATTGAATAACTAGCTACAACTAATTATTACACAACTTAATTAATTAACAAATTAATTAACTGATTAATGAATGACAACAAGCAAGTAGGGAAAGCAGTAAACGGTGCTATTCCAGCTCTGTTTGAAGAAGGGAGGCATGCATGCTCGCTTCGGTTCTTCGCCTCGAAATACCTTCCGGTTGCTCTTTAGAGGCTCAGTTTGCAGGGTGTCTTTCAATGTTTGTTGTTGGAACTTACCAAAACATTGCAGGGGAAGTCACCAGTGGCCTGCTGGCAATGGAGGGAGATCTGCCGGCCAAGGATGGCACACTACCGGCCATCAGTGGCAGGCTGCCGGCCACTGGTGTGCTGTGACACCAAACTGCAATGAAGCACAAAATAGAGAAAAGAGAGGGTTTCCCAAGGACATGTACACACCATGGCACTCCAAATCACCTCAAAACATCAAGGAAGAAGCCTAGTCGGATCCACGACCATCAATCACGCATCCCGATGCATGATGGCCAAGGATCCAACTTGTGCAAATCAATGTGAAAATGAATGCACAAATAAAGCAAGTAAAGCCTAGAACTCTATCATGAATTATCAAGAGCTTCGGCGCCCAAGAATTGAGACATGTTCCATCACTTGGAGTATGAAATGCCCCTCGTTCCTCGTGCTCGGATTAACACTTAATCCAAACAATGCAACACATAAGCATGGCAAACATGCAATATGACTTAAGTGTGCAAACATGCAACTAACTCAAGCATGCAACAAGCATATAAGCATGATGTGAGGTAACAACCTTGGACAATATGACAAAATGCAATATGAACATGCAAACATGAAAGGCATGTAAAGGTGGACAAGTATGCAACAACATACAAGCATGCGACAACATGCAAAGATGGAACAAGCATACAACAATATGCAAGATAGGCATGCGACAACATGCAAAGGGATGGACTTAAACTAATGTGGGCAGCTCTCAACTAAGCCCAAATCAGTGGCCAAGTGATGGAAATGAGATAACAGAAATACATGCAGACATGCACGATACAAGGGATCGATCCTACGGCATCAAATGCCACACTACCAAAGCATAGAAAAGGATGCAATATGGCATACAAACACACAAATTCCATCTCTGAAACATGATACAAAAAGGTCCCGAAACATGCAAACATGGCACACAATGCAAGCTAGGGGGCCCGGGTACCGAAACTAGTGAAGTGTGTTACTCTAGAGGTACCCAAAGCAATGCACCAGTGGCAAAATCAACCCCAAACAGACCCTAGGCAGGTCTGAAATAGTGGGGAAATGGCCTAAAATGATGGCTCGGAATGCAATGAAATGGAGCTCTTTCAATGGTCGGTAAATGGGGCATACAAGCCCGACTCTCAAATGCATTTAAAGAGACGAAGACATGGCAACATGGCATTGATACAAGCTCTGAAATATGATTAATAATAGGCTCAAAACGTAAACACACCTCAGTATATGCATGTAATGGACCCTGAAACTCAAAGCTAAGCAAGTGCATTGAACTACAAGCATGCAAAATAGACATCATTCGACCATGAGGCCAAAAAACAGAGCTAGGGTAGTCCAAAATAAGCACAATATCAGTTTAAGGCATGGCCAAAAAGTACTAAAATCATGGGTTAAAATAGCATGCAACTTTGGCTAGCGAGCATGGTTTACATGGTATGTATATGAAGCATATGAGAACTCATCAAACCAGCCAAAAGCAGTGAATAAAACATGTCAAAATATGCCCAAATAATCACTGAAATGCAGCTAATGCATGCAAAAATGAGGGGCTTCTTTGGAGGGCCATGCAAGGGGTTGTTAAGCACATACAAGATAGACACTTAGCATGGAAAAACCAACTCTAGAAATCAAATATGATAGCCCTAAAACTCACCAAATTGGCCCTGAAATAAGTCTAGGAAACATGCAAAGAAAGGCTCCTTTGAAAGGCCTTGAATGGGATTGTTCCACACATGCATTATAGACATAAAATATGGCCAAAAGCGCCTTGGAAAGGGCCAATGAATACCTAAAAACTCACAAAATGAGGCCTAAAACATGACTTCAATGTATTCAAAATAGGGTCCCTTTGGAAGGCCCAAAAGACCACCAAACAAGACAAGGAGAGAGGGGGTCACCCCCCTCTAATTTTGGCCCTCAAAAATGCATCTAAGCCACTAAAAATCCACTAGATTTCAGTGGCTAAGAGGCCAAACCATGGCCAATGCAAGTGCTCTAATGCATGGCCCTAATCATGAAGAGATGAAGCATGAATAGGGGAAGATGACCCCAAAAAGTAAATAGACCTTAATCAAACTTGTTTATAAGCTCAAAAAAAGACTTTTTTTAGTTTATGTCGAAGTCCAAAAATGCTCACAAATATGGCTAAGCAATGATGCAAAATAAGCCTTAAAAAGAGGGATAGAGCATACAAGGAGGTACAAGTCCTCAAACAGAAAAGTATCCTTAATCAAAATTTAAGAGGAGCTCAAAATAAGGCACTTTTTAGTTTATGACAAAGCCCAAAAATTCTTGCAAACAAGGCTAATCAATGGAGCAAAATAATGCAAGAAAAGGGGAAGTAGAGACTTACCCTTGAAGAGCAGATTCCTAGCAACTTCTGGACCAAGATAGGAGCTCTTTAACCTCTGAAAATCAGTTCTAAGGTGATGGAATGGATGATGGAGGTGGTAGGCTTGGAGGTGTAGTGCAAAAATGCAAGGAAAATGGGCTAAAACCACAACAATATAGAGAGAGAGAGCAAAAAATATATATAGAGAGAGAGAGAGAGCTATATCTCTTGTCAAAAGAGCTGAACCTCTGCTAAGAAGAGAGGGCCTCTCCTTATATAGAGGAAAATCAATTCAAAGCTTCTTGAACAAGCTTGGCAAGAGCTTCATCCCTCCATACGTGTATGGAGAAATTAAAGATTCAGTTGGCTCAAAGATCTGCCGTGAAACACCTCTCACGAGGGGTGCTACGGGCATCGATGATGGCAGCGTGGCTCATTGATGGCCGGCAGGGGTCATTTTTGGCCGGCATTGGCCAATCATGGCCGGCACATTCCCAGAGAGGCCGGCAACAAAAATCAATCCTAGTCCCCGTTTTGAAGAAAGCCTAAATCCTTCATCTGGATGCCTTTTCAAGTCATTCTTGAGCCTAAACTGTAGCCCCGGAAGTCTTCTTTCCAAATTTGGCAGCCTCACCTCAAAATTCCATGTGTACTAAGAGATATCCCTCTTTTAGTGAAGACTGCTCAGTTTCGGTCCAACCGGATTGATGCCCAACTTCCAACAACCATATCTCTCTCATCTGGACTCGGCTCGAGGAGATTCTTGAATGAAAATTGAAGCCCCGGAATTAAGCTTTCAAACGGTGGTGGCCTCATAGCTGAAATCCAAGTGTACAAATGGATAGGCCTGATTCAGCGAGGACTGCTCGTCTCTCTCTTAACAATTCATGCCCAACTCCTTCCCCAACTGGGTTTCTTCTCTCTTTTCCTCTTTTATTCAACTCCAAACCCCTACACAAGGTGTTTTGAAATATTTTTCAAAGATTTAACCTCTCTTTCATTTATTTCCACTTTGTCCTTGCTCAGTTTGCCGAAAAATGCAACATTTAACAAAATGCGAGCGTCGGAACATCGTAGGAACTTTATTTCAAAAATATTTTGAAAGAGAGGGTTTTGAGGTCTAAAAACCATTCAAAACTAGCTTTGGTTCGAAATGAGGTGTAAGGTTGGGGTTTGACTCTCCTCTTGCCGAAGAAATCGAACCTTTGCTCTGCATAGCCTGCATCACTAAGTAAACCATCAGTAATGGCGCCCAAGTCTTAAGGGCGGTCAAAAATGGGGTGTCTACACCAAGGTTTTCTGGAAAAGCCTGGTCGTGCTTACGACCATGGCATTTGCAGTTGCGATAGAAAAGGATGGAGGTCCCGCCAGTGAGGGGCCGTGATCAGCCATAACCAAATGAGGGGTTCATGTCTATGTATGGGAGGAGAGTGCATGGGTCGCGAAGGGGGCCGCAGTTGGCATGATTGCGCCCGCAAGGTCAGGTTCGCACCCATAAGCATCTGTTTATAAAAGATAGATTTGAGTCTGAAAATATCTATTTTTTATCTCTCTTCTATTCTGCCATTTTCAAGCTCTTAAGCTCTAAAACCCTTGATTTCATCTACTTCCACCCATTTCTCCACCCTAGTCCTTTAGATCAAAACGTAGAGGGTGACAAGGGCATCATTTTAATCTGAGTAGATCGTGTTTTTGTCACCGGTGGATTTTCGACTTTCCTCCTCTTCGCTTCAAGAGGTAGGGATTCTAGAGTTTCTTTTTAATACCTCACTATAGATAGACTTGGGGTACTTTTTACGACATTTAAAAGCATAGTTTTATAGTTGATTTTGTTAAAGAGCATATGAGTTGGTTTGGGTTTAAATTGGTGGATTTGTGGATTATGTTTATAATTGATTTTGGATTGTAAAAGCATGTTTAGGATATGGGGTTAGAAGGGTTTGGTATTTCATTTGTAAATTTATAATGTTAAAGAAAAAGTTCAATGTTGAATGGAAATTGGGTTATATTGTGGTTGTTTACAAATTTGGAGTTTTGAATTAATATTAGTGGATGTTGGCTATTATTGTGTATGTTGGGATTTAGAGTAGTAAGGTTTTGTTTTCAAAACAAAGTGGGGCTAATTATTATTATTATTTTTTTTTTTATAAAACAAGAGAGTTTGGAATAAACGGGGATATGAAATTACCTAAAGGTGTATTTATCGTTTTGATTATGTAATCGGCGTATAGAGTTTTGTCATTGGCCATCAATGGAGGATGATTTGATTGTTGCTAGATATATGCTATGTGTACTATTGTAGAATGGGTAATGTAATATAAGATGATATGTTGTTGATTGTAAGTGGACATTGTGAATAGATAATTCCGTTGTTGAGTTATGAACTATGCTGTTAAAGAAGTAACTAGAATGCTTATAAATGTTGTTTATGTTATGGGATTGTTGTTGGATAGTTATGGTTTTGATGTTTAATAATTCGTATTGTGCTTTGGCAATATTTTGGAAAATGTAGGAAAACCCGTTGTTAAACGGTGGTGCATGGAGCACATTTTGAAAGAAGTGGGTTAAAGCATTTAACTGTTGATAGTTGTAGTTGTGATAATTGGACTAGGTGTATGTATTACACCAGTGTGTTTTTTTTTTTTTATATTGGGTAGCGTGTTATGCTTTTATTATGATGTTATTTGGGGGTCCGTTTCCCATCATATTGAGCCGGCAAAGCGTGGCTCCTTGATAGAGGTTTCCTCATCCCTTCCAATTTGCGCCCAGTAAAGTGTGAAATGGGGTCCGTTCCTAATCATATCTGAGCTGGCAAAGCGTAGCACCTTGTGATAGGTTCTTCGTCCCTTCCGGTTCGCGCCCGGTAAAGTATGACCCGAGGGGCGCCCCCTTTTGGGTGAGGCCAGTAAAGTGTTATGTGTGTTGTGGAATCTATCATTCGTGTTGTATACCAATGGAGATGAAATTGGTAGTATGTATGATTCTCAGTTATTTATTTTTGGATATAGGTGTTATCGGTTTTTGTGTCATGGCTGTCTTTTAGCCCTTGGGCCTATGGCCAAGGAAGATAGTAGATGTATTGGTGCGTAGATACGTATAGTGTATTGAGATGTGGGGTAGGGTTGTGTTTTCAGAATGGATGTTAAGTAAGGTTCCTTTATGTTAGCATGAAAGGTTTGACTAAAAGAGGAAAGGGGTTTTGAAATGTTTTTGGAAGCAAAACGAGAGTTTAAAAGAGAAGGAATGGTTTTTATATTGTGTTGTGTCAAGAGAAACTTTTTGGAAAAAAACATATTTATACGAGTATACTTTTAATTATTAACTGTCACATTACTTATATGGTATATCGTGGTGCATAGATGATCATTTCTAGTTATATGTTATGATTGGTTAGGATCTTTGGGATCTCTACTGAGTTTAGTACCCATCCCACGTGTTAACAAACTTTTTAAGTACCAGACTAGAAGATTGTTCGGGACTTGAAATCTTTTAATTTGTTGGCCACGAGGCCTTTTGTATTGTTGGCCTAGTGCCATGTATTGTATAAGGGTAAATCATTTTTGTTTCTATTTATTATTATTCAATGTAAGCCTAAGGGCATTATGCCATGTCTTATTTATATATCATCATTATTGTCGTGAGAGAATGTTATTATTTATTCTTTATTCTTTATTCATGTTTTCAAATAGATGGAATGATTTAAAATGGTATTATTATAAAGAATTTGGTAATGAACTCGGGTAGTAAAAGTCGAGGCGTTACAAAAATAAAAATTGAAAACATATTTAAAAAAATAAAACCAACGAAAGTTGTTCTTTTTTAGAATTTTGATATCATACATTGGTTATTAAAGTATCATGTAAAATATTATAGTTCATAAAATATAATTTAAACAAAAAGAAAGTGTACGAAAATAACCTACAAAATTTTGAGATGCAGCACAAATCTCTATTTTAAAAACGCATGCACTTTCTTCTTTTTAGATTCAAGCGAATACATACAACTTTAAGATTCAATCAAAACTATTCACAGTGGTTTAATCCATGATAGACAATTGTAAATATTATGTATATCAGTATAGAAACAAATACATAAAATAAGAAAGAGTAACTATTTTTTGTCCTTCAAATATCATCAATGTAAAAAATAGGGAGACAATTTTAATTTTAATTTTTATTTTTATAAGAAGGGAAACAGTTTGTTTATATTTATATAGGACTTTTGGAAGTAGATATATCGTTTTTGAGTGCTTAACTTCAAAAATAAAGGGATAATTGGTTTATATTCATAACTTTTAGAAAATTTAGTAAATTTAAGAAGGTAAAATTGAGATTTTAAAAAACTAAAAAACATGGCAAGCAGTGGCAGAGCCTGAAAATTAAATTAGAGATGGCACTTATTAATTACAATATCGAAAATTTTTACAAAAATATTTCACTCAAGTTTTTATGATTGATTTCGAGAAACATCAGAAAAATAATGTTATTTGTAACTAGTGTATCATGGACAATACCAAAAAAATATGGATATAAGTCTTAACATAAATTATATAATGATAATTTTTTTTATACAAAATTTGATTAAAAATTCAATATAATGGTAATACCACGTTATCATTGATATGTAATATCACCAACTAATAGTACATAAACACATAGAGAGTGAACCTCACATGTTAAATATAACTAACAATCCAATAAATTTCATATCTTTGTAGTGAGATTTGTCACGACCTGCTCCCCGTACCCAAGGGTTAAGCATCGTGATGGCCAGTAACTGAAGTTACCTCCGGTCAATTCTTGAACAAATAAATAAACACGAGCGGAAATAATATCTAAGTGAGGGTACTAAAATAATCATTGGAGCTTTTACTTTTATAACAAAAATTCATTGACCAAAAAGGCCGATATTTACATATGAAGAATAGAATTATAAATACTATAAAAGTGCTATGTGTGTCTATTCCACAGCCCTACGTCTAAGACTCTCCAAAAGCTATTTATGAATTGCATTGCTTCTTGAAAATTGGTAAACAGTTATAAGCACATGGCAGAGTGAGAAACATTATACTGAGAATATAAGGGTTAGAAAATTACCATGGATAAGCTTTAGGGTAAAATAGATAAAATAGAATACTTTCTATTAGCGTAAATAAGTTTCTCGTATTATAACAGAAATTCGCTTCAGAAATCATATGATATTATATGAAAATATATAACCATAACCACGGTACCGAACAGAACAGAATAGAGGTCATAGGAGTGACAGTCAGAACAGAAGTCAATAGATTCATGATAATACAAAGGTACGAATTTAAGAGGTGGCTCGTACGGATTCTAGAGGTGACTCCCACAATAGTGTAGCACTTCGCTCCGCATAGAACAGAGGTCAATAGATCCATGACAAATAAAGGGCCACAAGGTGATGAATCAGAAGTCAATGGTTTATTTAAGTCCCCCAAGGCATGGGACTCCCGTGGTGGTACTTACAGAAAATAAAATAATCAACGTAATCGAAATATTAATATAATTTATAAAACACGAATGACGTAAAGTAAATTATAATAACTCAAAACATACGTAAAATATATTATGGTAACTTAAGGTATAATATAACTCATCTTAATGTTAATTTTAACTTTTACTTTTCATTCACTGTGACCCACTAAATATTCCAAACTAAACTCAAAGTTTTATATATAAAAAACATGCTAGAGACCCGAGAGAGGGTTTGGCAAGAGATTTTTTGGCTATTTTAGCCACAACAAACAAAACATCACATCTAACCCATAATCATTACACTCTTCTCTCCCAAAAAAAGTCAAAAAGCCCTTCCCAAACCAAGCTTTTTGGCCCAGACTAAAATAACCAAAAAAGTCAAAAAGGTAAAAAGCCAACCCACTTCCAAACGGAGGCTTAAGAGAGTTTGGGAACTGGGAGATGAGGATGCCTTTGATTTGATGATGGATGGTTATATATATATATATATAGGCGAGTGGCGTGGGCGGCAAGACAACTTGGGGGCATGCAAGTTGTTGTATAGAAAATGTTATATTTCAATATATTTTGGTCTAGGAAAAATATGTAGAAAAATATAATAAAAATGTCATAATACTCAAAAAATAATATCGAATAATAATATAAAATTAAAATTAATTTTTTTTTTTTGTAATCATTTATAACTAAATAATACTAATATAAAATTTAAGGGACAACTTAAATTTTTGGGTTGTTACAATCTACCCTCCTTTTAAAAATTTCGTCCTCGAAATTTGTCATATGTGTAAACTATTCGCTGTGCACTTTGATAAATATATATTTAACGAGTAATCTGATATAAAATATTATCTCAAAAAAAAAAACTTTACCAAAAATAACTCACTGTTTATTTGTAAAAACTTTTTTTGGGCCAAAATGAGAAATAATGGGTGACCTTAAAAACTTTTCATTGGTTTTGTTTTCGAAAATTAAAAAAAAAATAAAATGAGAACACAATTAAACAAGTGACTAGAAATAAAATGACAGAATCATATGTAAGAGTTAAAGGAATTTGAGATGAACTTTCATATTTTTTATCCGTGAACTTTCCATTGATGGGAAATAGTTTTAAAATTAGTATCTTTATAAATTTTGAAAGATTATAGATTTGAACCCATTTCTAAAAAGTCAAAATGAATTTTTTTTTTTTTTTTTTTCAAATGCTACGAAACATATCATATGGATTTTTTTTGTTTTTGTGTATTTTTTTTTTTTTTTTTTGTAAAAGGAACTCTCCAGATTTTTTTTCCACTCACCAAATGAGAGAGGATGAACTCAAAAGGGGCTTGTATTACATATATATGTACATGGCTAAAAATGCTTGCCAAACATGCCTTAATGAATCAGACTAATTTAATTTTCAATTAAACTTTTCAAATGGTTCTAAAAATTCCCATTAGCATATTTATGTACTCAATTTCGATTTCTGTACTTATTAAAGTCATTAATTTCAGTTTCAAAGTGTTAACTCTAGGAGTTTTAACCAAATAAAGTTAATTAATTCGTTACAAATCAAATTTTTACAATACTTCATATAATATCCTAAACATCATACTAATCATAATTGTAAAGTCAATTTTGGTTTATCGTGCCTTTAAAACTTTCAATTTTCAGTTCAAAGGTCGTAATTTTAACAGGTTTTCTCATAATTGATAGATACAAATTTATAAATGTATTAAGAGGAGCCTAATGGATTTACACTTACTTTGAGTTATATTCTTGACTTCCTCTTCCAATTTCTCAAGTCTTCAAGCTTTAAAATTGTGCTCTCTTCCTCTTCTTCTCTCTTTTCTCTTCTCTTCTTTCGTTTTCTTGGGTGACTCTCTAGATTTTTTTTCCACTCACCAAATGAGAGAGGATGAGCTCAAAAGGGGCTTGTTTTACATATATATGTACATGGCTAAAAAGGCTTTCCAAACACACCTTAATGAATCAGACTGAATCAATTTTCAATTAAATTTTTCAAATGATTTTTTTTTCTTTAAATTATTCAGCATATACATGAAAGATATATTCAATTATATACAAAGTAATAAATAACTCATCTTAATAATAAATAACTCCTCTTAATTGCAAAATTTAATGAAATACCATAATTATATATACCACGATTGTTGGTACACAAATATTTAATTTAAATATAATCTGTAATTTAGCTCAACGTTTCCCCCATCCTATTTGTGCAGGCGTCTTATGCTTTAATGCTTTGATAAAAATAATTTTAAAAACCTAGGCTCTGACACCACTTGTCATGACCCGCTTCTCGTACCCAAGGGTTAAGCATTATGATGGCCAGTAACTGAAGTTATCTCTGGTCAATTCTTGAACAAATAAATAAATGAGAGCAGAAATAATATTTAAGTGAAAGTACTAAAATAATCATTGGAACTTTTACTTTTATAACAAAAATTCATTGACTAAAAGGACCGATATTTACATATGAATAATAGAATTATAAATACTATAAAAGTGCTATGTGTGTCTATTCCGCAGCCCCATGTTTAAGACTCTCAAAAGCTATTTCTGAATTATATTGTTTCCTAAAAATTGGTAAACAACTATAAACACATGGCAGAGTGAGAAATATTATACTGAGAGTATAAGGGTCAGAAAATTACCACAGATAAGCTTTAGGCTAAAATAGATAAAATAGAATACTTTCTGATAATACAGTGAGTCCTCGTGGATGGGTTGGACCGATCCAAGCTCCTCAAGCCCACTGGATAACCTGCAAACAAGTTCAATCGGGGAACGGGGTAGTCTCCCGGCGAACCCTCCGGTGTGTGCATTAGAGAAGGTGAAGGAGAGAAAATGTAGAGAGAGAGAGAGAGAGATAGGAGATGGAAAACTTAACCTTCTTCTTGTCTTCGAGCTTTGCTTATATCCTCTGGTAATCATTTCGCTGTCTTAGTCGTTCTGACCTTTTTTGCCGAAAGCTTGCACCGTGGTTCGTCTCGTTCAGGGTGAGGGGGTGCCATTCCGGCTGAGGGGTGTTGTCGCAATAAATGCGGTGATGGGTTGCATTAATGGTGATGTGCTGTGGCAATAACTTTGCAGATCTTTGTCTGCTGACATGGGCTGTTCTGCACCTGCCATGTGTCCGAGCATCATTGGCCTTTCCTGCTCAGTTGGCTTCCAGCTGTACCGGGCTTTACTGACCGGGTTGTGTAATGGGGTCTAAATGGTGGGCTTGGGTTTACTCATGGTGGGCCGTGGTCCTTGTGGGCCTATCCCTGTCAGTAGTCCCCCATTCCCGAGTGCAGCTTTAGTCCAACGAAGGGAATAATAATAGTGGAGATGAATCCGACCTGTAGGGGGGGACCGACCGTGAGAGGCCGAGCATGAGGGAGGCGGAGCGGGGTGAGGCCGAGCGTGAGGGCGGTCGAGCGGGTCAGGTCGACTACGAAGGTGGCCGAGCGGATGAGGCCGACCGTGAGGGTAACCGAGCGGGAGGGGTCGGCCGCGAAGGTGGCCGAGTGGATGAGGCCGACCGTGAGGGTAACCGAGCGGGTCAGGTCGACCGCGAAGGTGGCCGAGCGGATGAGGCCGACCGTAATGGTGGCCGAGCTGATGAGGCCGATCGTGAGGGTGGCCGAGCGGGAGAGCACGGGGCTCGAGGGGCGGCGTGTCACGTGGTGATTTGAAGTGGAAAAGACAAGGTGAGGGCAGAAGTCAGTGCATCTGGACCATACATGTGGCAAAATGTCGGAGGAGGTGAAAGGTCAAGCGTTAGATTAGGAGTGAAACGTCAGGGCATTATTATGGGCATTGATGATACAATTTTGGCGGATGATTTGAAAAGTTTTCAAACTGGCGAACATTAATTTGGATCCTTGGAATACGGGCAACCCGTGGGCTTTTGGTATCATACGATTCACCTACTTGTTTACAAAAACTCAAAATATTCGAAGTATCAATTCCTTCGTTGCTCACGATACCCCATTAAAACACTTCTGCGATTTTCTGGAACCTGCATCTGAAGCTATTCGCAAACACAGCTTAGCAATGGCTCAGGGAGGGACTGGGGATGTGAGGATGGATCCGCTGGGAGAGGACGATGCAGTGGAGCTGGCGCAACAATATAGATCAGTGAGGATGGAGGTGCCAACGGTGGAACCAGATCACTGGCACTCGAGGGCTGACAGGTCCATTGTTACGGCGGCGGAGTTGGAGGCTATCCGCGAAAGGTACCAGATTCCGGCGGAGGTAGAGTTGGTGGTGCCAAAGTCGACAGAGCGGCCATCGGACGTCAGGCCAGGGGAGTTCTCCCTCTACGAGGAGGCGCTGAATGGTGGGTTGCGATTGCCGCTGCCGCAGATCGTGGTGGATGTGCTTAATCGTTTGGACATGGCACCAGGGCAGCTGATGCCCAATTCGTGGAAGATTTTGCTGTGGTGCAAGCTACCGCCAAAGGCAATGGAGGGGGAGGCCATGACAGTGGATGAATTCTTTTGCTGCTACAAAGCTTCAGGGCAGCAGGAGACTTGGGTAACCCTACAGGCCGTAGCGGGGAAGGGCTTGGTGGCAGGGTTGCCAACCTCGATCAAAGGTTGGAGGCATAGGTGGTTCTACGTGTCCAACTCTGGAGGGGCTGGGGCACGCAAGACTTGGAGGGTGCCGACCAAGTTTGTGGAGTCAAAGGGGGGTGCGGCGATGGAGGAGAGAGTAAGGAAGGTGAAGGAGTGGAGGGAGAGGGAAAAAGTTAGGTGGGATGAGCTGGTTCAGCCATCTGCGCTGTTTGAAGCGGGGTTGGGACCACAACCGGTCGGGGGAGATTTCGACCGAGCGGAGTTGGAGGCCAAGAGAAAGGCGCAGGAGGCGGAGGATCAGGCTATGCTACTGAGAGCTCAGAGGTTCACAGAGACCCGAGCCGACCGACCTCCTCAGCCAGTGGTGAGGGAGAGGATTCGTCCTCGGCCAAAAGCGTTGGGAGAAAAGGGCTTGGGTGAGTCTGCTCCACGACTGCTTCCAAAAGATCCTCTGAAGGAGAGGTCGTTGAAGGAGATGGAGGCACTGGGGGTGGGGAAGAAAAAGAAGAGGTTGAGGCGAGGTGGGGAGGAGCCAGCCCAAAAAAGAAGAAAGGAGGTAAGGGTGGAAGAGGCCAGCCTGGCCGGACGGGTGGAGGGTGGGGAAGTGGGGCAGAGCAAAGAAGGGGTGGTCGTCTCAGTTGGGGCAGAGACCTTTGTGACGAAGGAGACCCCCGAAGTGGGGATAGCCAGCCCAACGGTGGACGTGGTGGAGAAGACCCCAGCAGAGCAAGTGGGGGCTGGGCCGGCTGGGGGCGAGCCAAGTGGGAGGTTGGAGAAGACCCCCGTGGTGCAAGCAGAAGTGGAGTTGGTCGTGGCAGAGCCAAGTGGGAGGGAGCAGATCCCAAGGGGGCCTGCGCCTCAGGAAAGAGGAGTTGGTCTGGGGGCCACCATTTACCATGCGCGTGCTGTAGCTGGAAGGTTGGAGGGAGATGGGGGACCAGCAAAGGCGGTGGCAGACCGTCTGGTGAAGATGGTGGAGGAGCCAGCTCTGCGTTCGGCCTCTGGATTCGGGGAGGCCGACCTGTTCAGGGGGTTATGCTCTGCCCAAATGGAGGTAACTACCCTGGCAGGGGCCTTGCTGAGGAAGGGTGCAGCGGCTAAGATAAAAGCTGATGAGGCCAAGGCAGACTTAACCAAGCTGAAGAAGGAGAGTGCTGCCTGGAAGGCTGCCTATACCGAGCTGCCATCAGTCAAGTCGGAATTGGAGGACACACGCCGCAGGGTTGTGTCGCTCGAGTTCCAGTTGACTGGTGAGCAGAGGAAGCTGGAGGAGTCCAAAAAGGCCTGTGCTACTGCGATCGAGCGTCATGAGGAGGCCATGAATAGTAACGAGGATCTTGTCAGACAGCGAGACGAGGCAGATGCTAAATTGGAGGCGCTGCAAAAAGAGATGGAAGATGAGCGTGCCAGGGCGGCGGAGCAGAGGGAGAGTCTGCGCCAGGAGTTGGGGGCAGAGCTAGGCAGGGTGACTGGGGAGAAGGAGATGCTGCAGAAGCAGTTTGAAGCTGAGAGGGGGAGGTTGGTCGCTGAAGTAGAGGTCTTGAAAAAGGGGTTGGAGGCTGAGAAGGTCAGGGCTGGGGCTGAAAAGGAGGCCTTGATGAAGGAGTTGGGCGAGAGGCGAAGGCCTCGAGAGGGCTGCCTACTCGACCAGGCCTCGCGGTATGGAACAATTCAAGGCGCCAGATTTTCGTGTGGCTATTGATCTGCGGTGGCGAGCTTAGCGAGAGAGAGACTGGTGGCCCATCAAGACGCATCGGCCTGGGAGGACTGAAGTCTGAAGTGATTGCAAGCTTCCAAAGAGTCGGACTTCTATAAGCATGAGATGGCGAGTATTGGGACAAATGGATGGAAAATGTTCAACGCAAGGTCAAGAGTCGCTCCTGTGGCTCGATTTAACAAAGGTGGTGGTTGAAGAAGACGATGTGGCCTGCACTCGGACGAGGGGATAGAAGAAGCAGATCTTATTTCCAGTGAGGAGGGGGAGTGATCTGAAAATAAATGTACTTAGGAGTTTTTGTTTCCTTCTTGTATACAGCTTTTTGTTTCGTTTTGTTTTTGAAGTATTGTAATAAATGGATGTACACATGTTTTTGAATGAATAAAATGGTTCTAGTTGATGATTATTTTTCTTGTGATTATTTTGTGTACTGATGTGTTCAGCGAATGCTTGCATCTTAAAGACATGACTTAGTGTCAAATTACTTTAAAAAGGTAGACTGGAGTGTGAAGTTGAAGGTGTAATTTGCGAATGAAATTTGGGCAACCCTCTTTAAAATATTGACTAAGTGTCAAATTACCTTGAAAAAGTAGGCTGAAATGTAATGTTGAAGATGTGATTTGCAAATGGAATTTGGGAAAACATCTTTAAAATATGACTAAGTGTCAAAGTATGTTGAAATTGTGGTTAAGCGTCAGACCATGACTGAGTGTTTTGTTTTATGAGCCTTCATTCATAGGTACCTGAGGCTTTTGAAAGTGCTCAGGTCTGGTTCTGACTGAGGTCGTCGATGGTGCTCAGGTCTGGTTCTGACTGAGGCTTTGGAAAGTGCTCAGTCCGGCCGAGGCTTTGAAAGTGCTCAGTCCGGTGAGGCTTTGAAAGTGTGTCCGGGCCGAGGCTTTGAGTGCTCAGTCCGCCGAGGCTTTGAGTGCTTGGTCTGGCCGAGGCTTTGAAAGTGCCTCAGTCTGTACGAGGCTTTGAGTGCTCAGTCTAGCTGAGGCTTTGAGTGCTCGGTCCGCCGAGGCTTTGAAGGTGCTCAGTGCCTGACCGAGGCTTTGAGTGCTCGGTCGGGCCGAGGCTTTGGAGGTGCTCAGTCGGACCGAGGCTTTGAGTGCTCGGTCTGGCCGAGGCTTTGAAGGTGCCTGTGCCTGACCGAGGCTTTGAGTGCCTCGGTCCGCCGACGCTTTGAAGGTGCTCAGTCCTGGCCGAGGCTTTGAGTGCTCGGTCTGGCCGAGGCTTTGAAGGTGCCAGCCTGACCGAGGCTTTGAGTGCCTGGCCGCCGAGGCTTTTGAAGGTGCTCAGTCCGCCGAGGCTTTGAGTGCTCGGTCGGGCCGAGGCTTTTGAAGGTGCTCAGGTCGGACTGAGGCTTTGAGTGCTCGGTCTGGCCGAGGCTTTTGAAGGTGCTCAGGTCTGGCTGAGGCTTTGAGTGCTCGGTCTGGCCGAGGCTTTTGAAGGTGCTCAGGTCTGGCTGAGGCTTTGAGTGCTCGGTCTGGCCGAGGCTTTTGAAGGTGCTCAGGTCTGGCTGAGGCTTTGAGTGCTCGGTCTGGCCGAGGCTTTTGAAGGTGGCGCTGCAAATAAAAGTTTCATGGAAGTTACATTCAGACAGTTGAAGTATAGAAAGTTGGGACTTCAGTCGGTATTTGTATTATGTATTGAAAAAGGAAAATACAGCAATTTTGGCAATACAAAAGAAAGGATTCATTGATAGTAACGCTTCAGATGTTCAGCATTCCAGGGATGGGGAAGATCTCGGCCATCCATATCTTGAAGTCGGTAAGTGCTGGCCGTGGGCGGGCCTTCACCACGTAGGGCCCCTCCCATTTGGCTGCCAATTTGCCCTCGGTTGGATTCTTTGTGGCAAGAGTTGTTTCTCTCAAGACAAGGTCGCCAATGGAGAACTCCCGCGATCGGACTCTGCGGTTGTAGTGTGTTCTCATTTTCTGCTGCACGAGGCCAACTGACAAAGCAGCCTCTCCGAGCTCCTCAATGAGATCCAGTGTCCGCCGACAGAGTTCTTCTTGAGGCGAGATCTGGATGTAAAACCTCGGAGGTGGGCAGCCGACTTACAGAATGACCGCCAGCCATATGTTAGGCGGAAAGGGTTTCCCAGAGGAGTCCGGCAAGAGTTCGGTAAGCCCAGTACATGTGGTAGTTCCTCACCCAAAGGCCTTTAGCAAATTTCAAGCTTAGTTTTGATGATCTTCAGGAGAGAGCGGTTGGTGACCTCAACTTGACCATTTGCTTGGGGATGGCCGGGGGAAGAGAAGCATGGTTGAATTTGGAGATCTGCACAAAATTTCTTGTATTTAGCGTTGTCAAACTGCTTGCCGTTGTCGGAGACGATGGCCTGAGGGATGCCAAATCTGTAGATAATCGATTGCCAGATAAACTTGGTGGTGTTCCGCTCGGTGATTGTGGCAAGGGGTTCTGCCTCGACCCACTTGGTGAAGTAATCAATGGCAACAATTGCGAACTTGGTCCGCCTCGACTGGGAAGTGGACCAACCAGTCGATACCCCATTTGGCTTAACGGGTAAGGGCCGCAGAGGGTGATCACCATGGGAGGAGCATGGGGATGTTGGCAAAGTTACCGACACTTGTCGATTTCAAAGACGTAAATCGAGGCATCTTTGTTGAGGGTCGGCCGTATAGCTCAGACGGAGTACTTTGTGTGCGAGAGATCTGCCACCTGAATGATTGCCACATATTCCTTCGTGGATCTCTTGCATTACATAGGTTGCTTGGGCGGGGCTGAGACATCGCAGGTACGGTCGTGAGAAACCGCGCTTGTAAAGGACGCCATCGACCAGAATGTAGTTAGCCGACCGAGCTCTGACCTTGGCAGCCTGCTGTTGGTCATCTGGGAGTTCTCCCGTGGTCAAGAAGAGGAAGATGTCGGATGCCCAAGGGATGGGTTCCATCTGAAGGAAATGCACCTCTTGCAGGTCGGGTGAGATGGTGGTCGAGCCAGTATTCGAGGCTAACTCCATGGCCGAGGTCGGATTGGTCGGAGGCGAGCCGAGCCATCTCATCTCGCTGGAGTTTTCCGCCCTAGGTATGTGTCTGATCCGAAGGTGTTGAAGAGGCGAACAAGGGTGAGAGCCATGTCTCTGTAAGTCCGCATTGTGGTATCCTTGGCATCGAATTCACCCGTGATCTGGCCGACAATAAGTTGGGAGTCACTGAACACTCGGATGTGGCTAACACCAATGTCTTTGGCTAAACGAAGTCCTGCTATCAATGCCGTACTCGGCCTCATTGTTCCGCCGCAAAACAAGAGGCGGAGGGCACATTTGAAATAACCTTGGGGATGTGAGGATGAGGCCGGCCCACTTCCCTCCTGCGAGGCGAACCGTCGACATTGAGTGTCCAACAATGAGGATCTTCGGCTCGATGGAGTTGGTGTGGGTGGAGGGTAGTGGTTGGTCGGATTGGTAAATTCAAGATGAAGTCGACTCTGACCGCCCTTGATTCTTTGTCCGGGCGATAAGAGATGTCGAATGGCTTAGTTCTCTTGACCCTTTGCATTAGTCTTCACGAGAGCTTCGCCGTGCATGACCTTCTTTAGCTGGTCGGTGAGAACCACTATTGAATGAGCTTGGAAATAGGGGCGAGCCGTCTGGAGGCGATGACCAAGGCGAGTGGCTTTTCTAATAGGGGTAGTTCTGCTCCGCTCCTCGAGAGTCGCCGATGTAGTAGACCGGCCGTTGGATCGAGCCGTCCTCTCGATGAGCGCTTGATTGCGATTAGCTTGATCTCGCTAGGTAGAGGAAAAAGGGCTCATGGGTGATTGCTGTGAGAGAAGGGAGGGTTGGCCATGCACCGTTTCAACCGTTGAAAGGCCTCTTGATTCGATTGTCCATTCAAAAGTCCGCCGCAGGACTTTGAAGAATGGTAGGCATTTATCCGTTGCAGGAGATGAAAGCAGTTAAGTCGCCACTCTGCGGTGAGCCTTTGGACCTCTTTAACGGTTTTGGATCGTGATCTCAATCAAGGCCTTGATCTTCGGGGTTGGCCTCGATGTCATGCCGACCGACCATGAAACCCAGAACTTGCGGATCCTACGCCAAAGGCGCACTTCTCTGGGTTGAGTTTCATCCGATATTTTGAGTGTGGCAAAAGTCTCGCAGTCGGTGAGGTGGTCAGCGAAGAGTTTGCTCTTAACCAGCATGTCATCCACATACACTTCCATGTTCCGTCCGATCTGATGGTGGAAGACTGTGTTGACCAAACGTTGGTAGGTGGCCCCAGCATTCTTTAGTCCGAACGGCATGACACGGTAATGGTAGGTGCCCCGATCGGTGATGAAAGATGTGTGTTCCTGGTCGGATGAGTGCATCACGATCTGGTTGTACCCTGAAAAAGCATCCATGAAGCTGAGCATTTGATGACCGGCCGTGGCGTCGACCAGTAGATCAATGCGGGGAAGAGGGTAGCTATCTTTGGGACAGGCTCGGTTCAAGTCGGAGTAGTCGACGCAGAGACGCCACTTACCATTGTTTTTGCGGACCAGGACCACGTTGGACAGCCACTTAGGATAATCCACGTTTCGGATAAACTGGGCCTCGAGAAGTTTGTCAACCTCTGCAGCTATGAGATTGTTGCGCTCTGGATGGAAAATACGCTGCCTCTGTCGGTAAGGTCGGAAGTGAGGCTCGATACTGAGGCGGTGGGTTATGAAAGAGGGGTCGATGCCTGGCATGTCTGCATGGGTCCAGGCGAAGACGTCTCTGTTCGGGTCAAGAGCGGCGAGGTCGGCCTTGGCTTGGGAAGGCAGTTGGCTGCCGATTTTAGCAGTTTTGAGTGGGTTGGTGGGATCGATGTTAACTTCGACGAGTTCCTCCACAGGTTCGCCTCTTATCAGTTCGTCCTCATCTCGGACGTCAAGTCCTTCTATGATCATTGCCTCCTTTAGTTTGACCTCTTTGAGTGAGGCCACATAACATTCTCTGGCGACGGTCTGTTCTCCTCTCACCGTTTCGACCCCAAAATCAGTAGGGAACTTGAGGGCAAGGTGGTAGGTGGATGTGATGGCTTGGAAGGCATTGAGGGCGGTGCGGCCGAGGATGATGTTGTAAGCTGAGGGGCAGTCGACAACAAGGAAAGTAAGCAACTTCGTGGTCTGCCGTGGGTACTCTCCAATGGTGATGGGGAGATCAATGGAGCCGATCGAGGTCACCCGGTCACCCAGAAACCAACCAGGAGTTTGGAGTGGGGACGAGCTTTCTTCCGATCTTCACCGTGGCGGAAACAGTTTAGAAATGATGTCCGACATTTAGCCGCCATTGTCAATGAGGACTCGTCTGACTTTATAATTGGAGAGGACAGTGGAGATGACAAGGGGATCATCGTGAGGATAACGGATGCCTGCACAGTCGGCGTCCGTGAAGGTAATGGGCTCGGCCCATCGCTTGTTGCTTGGGGGGTCGGTCGATCGTGGCGACTGTCTTGTCCGAGCCCTGTCGTATCTTTCTAAGCTCTGCCCTCTGAGTTGAGCGTGATGGTCCACCACAAGCAAGACCACCTGAAATAACTTTGATTTCACCGACTGGTGGAGGCGGATTACCTTGAGGCCGAGGTTGTTGGTGGGGTCGATCATGCCCCTGGTCTGGTTGAACTGGTCACCGCGGAGGGGTATGCCTGCGATTGTCTCTGTGGGGCTCGGTCCTTTGTCTCTGCTGAGGGCGAGTATCTGTGAATCGGCTCAAGCGCCCCTGGCGAATGAGGGTCTCTACTTGATCTTTGAGGCTGATGCAGTCGTCGGTGTTATGGCCATGATCCTGGTGGAAGCGGCAATATTTGGACTGGTCTTTGCGGTTGGAAGGGTTCCCTGGAGGAAGAGGCCACTTGAGGGGGTAGTCCCGTTGGATTTGGTTAAGAACTTGTTCCATGGGTGTATTGAGAGGGGTATATTGCTCGAACCGACCGGGGTTCTGGTTGGGCCTACGACGGCACGAGGGGGTCTCAAGATAATGGATGTTTGGTTATGAGACCGGTGTTCTGGGTTCTTGGTCTTTTCTTTTTCTCTGGGGGTCAGATATTTAGTTGTAGAGTCCTGCCGAGCGGCTAGAGAGTCCTCGGCGTTCATATACTTCTGGGCTTTGGAGAGCAAGGCTGCCATGGATGTCGGGGGGTTCTTGGAGAGAGAGAAGAGGAAATCGGATGACCGCAGGCCATGAAGGCAGATGACCTTATCGTCATTTTCAAAGAACTTGTAAGGCTTCGGTGTTGAAGCGAGTGACAAAGCTGTAGTGACTCCCCTCGACGACGGATGTTGAGGAGTTGAGTCGCCGGACGTCGCTGGCGTTGGGCTCTGATGAAGTGGCTCAGGAAAGAGTCACTGAGGTGTTGAAATGTAGTGACCGAATCTGGCGGGACCTGGCTGAACCACAGCCGAGCCGACCCCTCTAGAGTCACGGAAGGCTCGCACATGATTTCGTCGGGAAAGCATGGAGGATCATGAGTGTCTGTAGGGTTTCTGTGGTCGACGGGGTCGGTTGTTCCGTCAAAGGGGTCGATGGTAGGCATTTTGAACTTGGGCGGTAGGGGCTTGTCTCGGATGGAGGCAACGAAAGGGGAGTTTGCTGTAGTGGAGGGCTTATGTTGAATGTTTTGCATGACCCCTTGGAGTTGGAGTTTCATGGCCCGGAGTTCAGCGTCCCAAAGGGGAATGTTGTCACCTCCAGAGGGAGATAGATGTTGGACGCTGCTAGCTTCTCCCTCGGGAGCTGGGGCTATGATTGATGGACGTGGGAGTGGAGGAGGAGGATGTATATGTGGGTGAGGGGGTTGCAAGCCCCCCGAGTTGGGAGGATTGGGTGGTGGGACAGTATGGCCTGGGACTTGTTCTGGATGGGATGGAATATCTGGAGGTGGTGGAGGAATAGGGAGGTTCCGTTGGAGCAGAGCGTTGATTAAGGCCTGGTTTTGTTTGGCCATACGGTTGATGCTGTTGGTGAGCTCGATGAAGTACTGTGGTGGGTTGTTTGGATTGGGAGGGTCGGTCTGGTGATCAGCAGCATTGTGGTGGGAAGCCATGGATCTGGTCGTTACCATGCACGTGACGGATGAGGTGAAAAAGGTTGCTGGAAAAGGGTCTCCGGCGGCAATGAACACAACTGGCGCACGGATAAAACCAAGTTCCTACAGACGGCGCCAACTGATAATACAGTGAGTCCTCGCGGATGGGTTGGACCGATCCAATCTCCTCAAGCCCACTGGATAACCTGCAAACAAGTTCAATCGGGGAACGGGGTAGTCCCTCGGCGAACCCTCCGGTGTGTGAATTAGAAAAGGTGAAGGAGAGAAAATGTAGAGAGAGAGAGAGAGAGATAGGAGATGGAAAACTTAACCTTCTTCTTGTCTTCGAGCTTTGCTTATATCCTCTGGTAATCATTTCGCTGTCTTAGTCGTTCTGATCTTTTTTTGCCGAAAGCTTGCACCGTGGTTCGTCTCGTTCAGGGTGAGGGGGTGCCATTCCGGCTGAGGGGTGTTGTCGCAATAAATGCGATGATGGGTTGCATTAATGGTGATGTGCTGTGGCAATAACTTTGCAGATCTTTGTCTGCTGACATGGGCTGTTCTGCACCTGCCATGTGTCCGAGCATCATTGGCCTTTTTCTCGCCGATTTTCCAACTGCGACTTCTTTACTGACCGGGTTGTGTAATGAGGTCTAAATGGTGGGCTTGGGTTTACTCATGGTGGGCCGTGGTCCTTGTGGGCCTATCCCTGTCACTTTCTATTAGTGTAAATAAGTTTATAACATTATAACAGAAATTCGTTTAAGAAATCATATGATATTATACAAAAATATATTACCATAACCATGGTATCGAACAGAACAGAACAAAGGTCATAGGAGTGATAGTCAGAACAGAGATTAATGGATTTATGACAATACAAAGGTACATATTCAAGAGGTGACTTGTACGGATTCTAGAGGTGGCTCCCACATTAGTATAGCACTTAACTCCGCACAACACTTTGCTCCGTATAGAATATATGTCAATAAATTTATGACAAACAGAGGGTCACAAGGTAACGAATCAGAAGTCAATGGTTTATTTTAGTCCCCCAAGGCGTGGGACTCCCGTGGTGGTACTTACAGAAAATAATTGTTTACAAGATCATTGTCAAATAATTATTAAAATTTAAACAAACATATCTATGGTTTCAATTTAAACAAAGAGAGTTCAGAAAATAATTAACGTAATCGAATAATTAATATAATTTAGTGACTAATCAAAGGGCTAATGGTTATTTAAGTCTCCCAAGACATTAGACTTTCGTGATGGTACTTATAAAATAATTACTCAAAATATATTTTAATAAACAGTTATATCCATGGGTTTTTCTTAGTATATAAAATAAGGTTCATAAAATAAATAACACAATTAAAACACAATTTACGTAAAATAAATTATGGTAACTTAAAACATACGTCAAATATATGATGGTGACTCAAAGTATAATATAACTCATCTTTAATGTTTATTTCAACTTTTACTTTTTGTTCATTGCGACTTACTAGATACTCCAAACTAAATTTAAAATTTTATATATAAAAACAAGCCAGAGACCTGAGAGAGAATATGAGAGTTTGGGAACTTGATGACGAGAATGCCTTTGATTTGGAGTCCGGATCCTCTCCAGCCAAAGCCTTCGGCCGTTCCTCTTGTCAGGGGCCACAATTTGGCCACATCGCTTAAATGAAGATTTACGGCTCAGATGTAAAAAAAAAAAAAAAAAAATGAATTTCTTTCATTCTTTCATTCAACACAGCAGCAACTTCCAAAGCTTCATTCCGATTCTAACTTCATGAATGTTTTCCATTACATTCCAAAGCTTCATTCCGCTTCACTTTTTTCCCTCATTCTTCAGCTTTGGTGAATGATGACGGCATCTCGTGACACCGACGACGACGAACATCGGTGGGCTCTCTCTTTCTCCCTATGTCTTACTTCGAAGATTTGGACTGCGATTTGAGCCACGATTGGAGCTGCCAAATAATTTTTCTGAAATGGACTTTGAGAGAGAAGGTTACTGCAGAAAAATTAGTTGTTCCCCCCAAATAATCTCTTGTCCCTTTCCCGTCCTTCATGAAAGAAATCTGAGATAGAGAGACTACCATTTTAGGTTGAAATGTTTAGTGAAATGGAAAAAAATCTAAGATGGTTGTTTTCTAGGATTAAAATTTTCTCGTCCCTTGTCGATGGAATCTGAAATGGAAAACATTCATGAAATTAGAATTGGAATGAAGCTTTGGAAGCTGCTGCTGTGTTGAATGAAAGAATGAAAGAAATTCAATTTTTTTTTTTTTTGCATCTGAGTCGTAGATCTTCATTTAAGCGACATGGCCAAATCGTGGCCCTTGACAGGAGAAACGGCCAGAGGCTTTGGCTGGAGAGGATCCGGACTCTTTGATTTGATGATGGATGGCTATATATATATATATATATATAAGCAGGCAGCAAGACAGTTTGGGGCACGCAAGTTGTTGTATAGAAAATGTTATATTTTAATATATTTTGATCTAAGAAAAATATATAATAAAAATATCATAATATTCAGAAAATAATATCGAATAATAATATAAATTTCAAATTATTATTATTATTTTTTTTTTTGTAATCATTTATAACTAAATAATACTAATACAAAATTTAAGGAATAATTTAAATTTTCGAGTTGTTACAAGGTTACTTATACTTGCACGTCAATAATAATGATATCACCGTTATATTAAAAAAATTTCATAGATAATATGATTTATAATAGTCTCTTCATTTTCAATTAAAACAACAATTATTGTTCTTATAAGAATAATGCTATATTTATCAATTAATGTATACATTAATGTACTAACAGATGATGTAACATCATTTGTTTGGTTTTAGGTATTTGTAACATGTGTAATAAATGTGATCAATAATAATATCATAACACTAGTTAGTACACTAGTGTGTACACTAATTGGTGCATATAGTATCACCGTTTTTTAAAATGTCATTGACATTTCATTCTAATAATATTTTTATAATTTTTTTATTTAAAATAATTTTTTTATGTTTATAAATTTTTTTTAAAAAAATCCCAAAATCTAGGAGGCATGTGACCCCTCGGATCTTACCTCCCTCAACCACCTATGGTAAGCTCTTTACACTTTTATAATAATAATATATGTGTAAAAAAATAAAAATATAATATAACTTAAAAAATTTAAAAAAAAGTTACTTTTAGCCTAGTTGTGCTTTCTTATTTATTTTTCACAACAAAATTTCTCTTGAAGTCAAAATTGTGTGTTTCTTTTTATCTAATAATATATTTCAAAAAAAAAAATCTTCATTTATTTTTTCCTTTTAACTACTATTTCAAAATAATATAGTACATATTATCAAAAAATTTATTAACTTAATTTAAAGTTTTATATTGGAATATATATATATATATATATTCACCAAGCAGAAGAATATAATAATCAAAGTTGATAATAGCCTCAACACTCAAATTCTGTTGTGTTCCAATCAAGTTGATCTTCTCAATACTGTATATGAATATCAACTCAGGAAAATAGCATATTGTTCATGACAAAAAAAGAAAAATTGAGTTTGTGAGATAGAACAACTAACAGCCCCATGGAATAAATCAGATTGAGAGGTGTGGTGAAGAAGAGATAAATTGCATTCGATTTTAGTTGAGATGAGAGAAATGATCAATGATTTTGTTAGGAATGTAAGAAAAATCAATAAAATCGAGTCGACCGATTGAAATCGATCGAAATTTTAGTTTTCGGTAATTTTTCATAATGTATGGTCTGTTTCGATTTTAAAACTTTTTATACCGATACAAATCAAACAGATCGAATATTATATTTAAATATTTTTATATTATAATTTTCTTAACATTATATAAGAAGTAACTAATATAATACACTTCTGTGATAAAAATTAGAAAGAAAAATATTTATAAAACAATTTTCATATATTTTCTTTATTTATTTTTAATGTATAATTCTATAATTTATTGTAAAATCTTTTAAAATTTCATATAAATTTCTCTTCTACGTCAAAATGACAAAATTAATAAAATCAAACTATAATATATAGTATGTATTAATTTTTCAATTATAAAAATTAAAAAAATGGATTCAATATTAATATACTCTTAACCAACTAATCGAGCAGTTTATCCTTTAGATTTTGGCTAAGAGAAAGAGCAATAGGAGAAAAAGAATAGAAATGCGGCACCGATTGGTAGCTCGAAACCATTTCGAGCCACACGGCTCGAATTTCAGCAGAGGAGGGGAGGGGAGGGGAGGGGAAGGGGCCCTATCTGAGGGAGGAGGATCGGAGCTGGGCATCGGCGAGACGACGAGCTGGTGACGAGACGATCGCGGCGACGATCGGAGTCGGGCATCGGCGTCTTCTCCTCTCTCTCTTCTCTCCTCTCGTTCTCTCTCTCTCCTCTGTTGAAGTCGACGAAGAAGACGAAAGAAAAGGAAGAAAAGAAAGAAAAAAAAAAAAAAAAAACGACGTCGTTTTGATGCAAGAAAACGACGCTGTCGTTTAGGACATTCGAGCCAAAATCGAGCCGTGGTTTTTCGAGCTACCACGCATTATCGAATAGAAATGAGTTTCTTGGAAATATGAGAGAGAAAAAGGTCAAGGAAGGGAAAAACGCTTTTCTAGATAAGAGAGAAAAAGGCACCATCTGTGAATTTCATAAAAAGTTAAAAGTGAATTTTTAATTTATATTATGTTACAGAATAAAACTTGAGACCTTCAGTGGGGTGCTGGGATCTCCTGTGATTGGTTTAAAAAATATTATTTTTTTTATTTTTTATTTTTTTTTTTCAGCCAACCCCCGGCACCGGGGTGGGGGTTTGTTTCACTGGAGTCCCAGCAGAGTTGTATGTTATATTATTTTGCATATTTTTTATATATTTTTTTAATATGATATTTTAGTCTTGTATATATATATATATATTTTTATTCTTTATGTCACTTGAACTCAATTATAATTCTAATTTTAAAGGGATGAATTACTAGTGTGTGAACTTGTTACCTTATTGCACATTAAATTTTCTAGTATTAACCTATATGCTAACGGAATGATTTGCATTTTGCTTGTTTTCAACGACAAGTTTGATCGTATTGAGTGATAAATATAGGATTGTTTTGAAAAATTGACTGAAAATTAATTTTTAATTTTTTTTTAAATGTGTAAAAAAATTAAGAATTAATGTGACCTAAAATAAGTTTGTTCTCAAATTGGCTCATAGTCATGTTGTGTGCTGTGTAATAAACTGATCTCATTTTCTTTCCTTCAAATTCACCTGAAACTATTTCTTTCTGATTTTTATATTTAGGAGTTGTTTGTGATGATCTAAATAAGTGCACTTTTTGACTTTTTATGAAATATAAGTTGGATTTGAGTTGAGTTTGAAGTGATGTGTTACAGAGGTGATGTGACTTAAATAAGATGATATGACTTAAATAAGATAGCGACTTTTTAACTTTTTGACTTTTTTTAAACTTGCCAAACTAGCCCTTAGTTTAAAAAATCATGTAAGAGGTTAAAAATTTGGCAAAATAATTCAATGATATAACAGCCTTCAATAAAAAATCATTGGGAGTCTAATAAATATGCTTATATACACATGCAGCAATGGTAGGGGCCTTAATTTTTGTGACTTAAATGGTTCGAATTTGCCAAAACGACGTCGTTTTGAGTACAAAACAACATCAAAATTGTCAAAACGACGTCGTTTTGGCAATTTTGAGCCATTTAAGCCACAAAAATTAAGGCCCCCAAACATTTTTCTATACACATGTATGTACATGGCGTTGAGCATTTTTCATATTTTTTAGCATATAATTTTATATGGACAAATTAGGTGGTTCTTTGTGCTTACTCATTTTTTTATTTATTTTGGATTCTGTTATTTTAATTTACTCGATTTTATCCCTTAATTTAACGGATAATGTCATATTAATCCAATAAATAACGGTAGTTAGGTTTGGTAGACGGAATTGACACATCATTTGATTTTTCGTCCGTCAAACCTAATCGCCGTTATTTATTGGACTAATATAACACAATTCATTAAATTAAGGGACAAAATTGAACAAATTGAAACAATAAGGACCAAAATGAAAAAAAACAGGTAAATTACAGAGACTATTTGCATAATTTACCCATTATATATAATATATAAGCACTCCAATTTTGTGGTCAACAGTTTAGAGGGGTAGAGATAATAAGCAAAATTATTGACATTAAAATAGGGGGAAATTTTATTTACACACATCTACTTAGTTCAGTTCACACACTTAATAAAATATTATTTTAATAACAATTTATCCTGAATTAAAATAATAATAATAGACATTCACTAACACCCATAATATTATATCAAAATATTCTTTATACACATCTTTTAGATTGAAGATTAGCCTTGTTTCATTAGTCAATGCTTCCATTCACATTTCAGTAATTGGTCTAACACCTTTTATTTTCTTTAATTTTTTATTTTTTATTTTTTTTATGTACAGGAAAAACCTTGCAAACTGTACAATCACATCATAATAACAATTTAGCTAAAACTATTCCAGATCTTTTAAAGAAGAATTAGCATAATAATGATGTTATCAAAATGAGAAGAAACAAAAGGATTGCGATTTCACATGCTCATCGAGTTATGAGGAGCCAGTGATTCTTCTTGTCTCCAGCATCTTTTGCTCATAGCATATCTCCAGTTCATAATAAGAAATACAGTGCATTTGAATTTTAAAAATGCATATATCTTATGATGCAAGCCCACTCCCACTACTGGTTAATGCATATATCTATTTCTTTTCGATAGGATGGAGTAATGCACTATAGGGACTCAATACAATCAAAGTTGGTTTATGATAGTTATTCAATTGTAACAGCTCACTATCTTTGTCCCTCAAGATCTTTATTAACATCAAATAATGAAGCCTGTTGTTGTGTTTGTTAGAAATGATTTTGAAAAAATGATTTTTCCACAACTTTGATCTATTTTTTAGGTGGGACTCATGCGCCAAAGTTGGCAGGTCTAAGTGGTAATGCGTTATATGCTGCGTTGTGATTCACGTAGTATATTTGGTTGCTCAAAACCATTATTGGATGAATGGGAAATTGAAGCCAAAGTGAGTTCCATGGAAATGGAGTTTTGATGGAAATTCCTTAAAAGTTTGAACTAAAGGTTTGTCCTACATTGGTTTGGTAGGCAAACTTTTGTGGGTTTATAAGGCTTGAGTTTGTAACTTGGGAAAGGCCCCAAGGGGCACCCCAAGTTTGTAGAAATGAGAGGTTATGGCAAAGTGGGCTAGACCCATTGGACCTAAACATAAACACATGCGCGCGCCACTGCCGTCCGTCTGGCTTGGGCGTGGATGCATGGTATGAGGTTGGGTTGGGCTTGTCCGACCCCAAAACATTTGAATTTAATTTTATTTTTTGGTAAAATAAAATCTGTCCAGTTTTAATTTCAAATTTTGATTGGAAAAAATTCAGATTTGTTTGCACCTCTTCAGAATTTCGGTACAGGTTCCAAACAGATTTATATCTGTTTAAATTCTGTCCGCACAGATTCAAATCTGTTTAAATTCAAATCCCAAACAGTGCCATATTTGTTGGATTCAAACCGAACAGGTCTTGTACCTATTCAAATAGGTTTGGTACATGTTTAATTCAAACCGAACAACAGCCACATTTCCATCTATAAATAGGCAATCCCTCATTTGGATTTAGCATTCAATTTTCATTCTTTTCTGCTTCCATTAATCTCTGCATTTTGCTACATTAATTTTCTGTGAGAAAGAGTGTATACACAAAGTGTGTTCGTTGTGCGAATAATTTGTAGTGCTGTTATTATTCATTGTTGATCATTTAATCCTAGGAGATAGATGTCTGCAATCTGAAAGCACCGTGGAGAGGATGAATCTGTCTTAAGGACACAGTGTTAAACACTGGACTTAATCAAAAATTTGTTCGACAAATTAATAAGGTAAGTAATTAATTTACTTTTCTATTTCAGATTTTGATTTTGTTTTTGTAACAAAATATAAATCTATTTTTATTTATTTATTTTATATTCTAGTTTGATTTTAGTAATCAAACAATCTCTCTCCTTTCATTTATTTCTTTTGTGTTCTGTTTGTTGTTGAGTACACACATAGAATTTATTCATAATACAGTGAAAATTATCCAACAATCTTAAGATAGATTCTTTTTTGATGTCTTCATTGTATTTATTTTTTGTGCTTTTTACAAAGTGATATTCTGGTTGAAAAATACAAGTAATAGTCATATACTGTTTGACAAATAGTAGTAATATACTGTTTATTTTCTTTGACAACTAGTAGTAATATACTGGTGTCATTAATAATTTTAGAATATTAATTTGTGTAGTAGTGTTACAGAAAATTATTGTTTAGTATTTTATTTTCCTAGTTTTAGTAACTAGAAAAATAAAATTATTTTATGTTGTAATTTATTTTCTGATTTAAGTAATTAGAAAATTAATTTGTGTTTTGATTTTTCTGAATTTTATAATAAGATATTATGGCTGTTGAAAGTAGTACTCAAAATCCGATTGTTACAACGACTCTGATTCCTATCCAGAACAAGTTCCAATAAATCATGGCGAAAAACTAGAAAAATTTAATAGCTCCAAGTTTAAGAGATGGCAGCAGAAAATGCTATTCTATCTTATAACTCTAAATCTGGCCCGGTTTCTCCGTGAAGGGGCTCCAGTACTGAAAGATGATGAAAGTGATCGGCAAGTTGTTGCCGCTGTAGATGCTTGGAAACATTATGATTTTCTATGCAGAAATTACATCCTCAATGGCCTTGACAACATGTTGTATAATGTTTACAGCCCTTAGAAAATAGCAAAAGAATTCTGGGATTCTTTGGAGAAAAAAATACAAGACAGAGGATGCCAGTACAAAGAAATTTGTTGTTGGTAAATTTCTGGACTTCGTTATGGTAGACTCCCAAACGGTAATTTCTCAAGTTTAAAATTTTCAATTAATTTTGCATGATATTCATGCTAAGGGAATGTCTCTGAGCGAGTCTTTCCAAGTTGCTGCGTTAGTGGAAAAATTACCACCGGCTTGGAAAGATTTAAAAAATTATTTAAAACATAAACGCAAGGAGATGACCATGAATGAATTGATTGTAAGACTAAGAATTGAGAAAGATAACCATAAGGCTGAAAAAATGAATGGTAAAAATTCCATTAAGTCCAAGGCTAATGTGGTTGAACATGTGCCCAAACCACATAACAAAAAGAGGAAGTTTGTTGGAGATAGGCCTAAACAAGGCGACAACAATGGCAATAAAAAATTCAAAGGTAAATGATATAACTGTGGCAAGACCGGACATCGAGCCTCTGATTGCCGCCACCCTAAGAAGGATCGCGGAAGTATAAGAAAAAAAACTACCAATCAAGCCAATGTGACAGAACTTGATTACATCTCTGACGGGGTAAATGACATCAATCTCTCTGCTATGGTGTCTGAGGCTAATTTGGTTAGAAATCCCAAGGAATGGTGGGTTGACACCAGGGTAACTCGACATATTTACACAGACAAGAAAATGTTCACTACTTATAATAAGGCTGCAAATGGTGAGTTACTATTCATGGGAAATTCATCTACTTCTGTTGTGGCTGGACAAGGGAAAGTAGTCTTGAAGATGACATTGGGAAAGGAACTGACCTTCAACAACATGCTGCACGTACCAGACATCCGAAAGAATTTAGTTTCTGGTTCTTTATTAAGTAAAAATGGTTTTAGGCTTGTATTTGAGTTTGATAAATTTGTATTAACAAAGAGTGGTATGTATGTTGGTAAGGGATACATGAGTAATGGTCTCTTCAAGTTGAATGTAATGACGGTTGTACTAAAACTTACTATTAATAAGAATAACACATCTTTTGCTTATATTCTTGAATCAAATTTATGGCATGGTAGATTAGGACATGTAAATTTTGATGCTTTGCATAGATTAATTGGTTTGGATTATATACCAAAGTTTGAAATTGGTCCTAATCACAAATATGAGATTTGTGTAGAAGCGAAACTAACTAAGGCTCCATTTAAATCGATAGAAAGAAAAATCGAACCTTTAGAATTAATTCACACAAATGTGTGTGATCTTAAATTTGATCAAGCTAGAGGAGGCAAGAAGTATTTCATAACATTTATCGATGATTGCACATGATATTGTTATGTATATTTACTTAGAAGTAAAGAAGAAGCTTTGGAAATGTTTAAACTCTACAAAATTGAAGTTGAAAATCAACTTGGTAAAACCATTAAAATGGTTAGAAGTGATAGGGGTGGTGAATATGATGCACCTTTAAATGAATTTTGTGTACAACATGGCATTATTCACCAAACTACAGTACCCTGTAGCTCGACTTTTTTGCGCCCCCTTTCGGAAGTCGAAATAAGCCCTACAGTTTGGACTCCTGCAGTTCTGAATCTAATATCACAAGTGCAACATGAAATAGATAAATACCAAAGAGTCTAAATCCGGCATTTGAATCAAATTGTCAAAAATGGACTGCTTTGCCAGATACAGAGTCGTCACCTAAATATTTTGGGAAATTTAAGAAACCCATGACTCGTACTAAAGGTCACGTGTCCGTCATCACCAAAATTGTCTCAGCTCGAGAACTTAGGTACGAGAGGGGAAGGTCATGAATGAATTTGAGCACCTCGCCGCCATCAAAGATCGATCTCTACTAATCATGATATGAATCTTATGTAAATCATATGCTCTTGTTCCCGTTTATTAGGCTAGCATTACTATGTGATACGCACACCCACAAGTATAGACTAATTTGCAAGAATTGGAACATTTCGATTCATGTTTGTTTTTTGGAAATTGTTTCGAAATATGTATCACTTGAAAAAGTGATCGCATATGAACATTACTCAAATTATTTCAATTCAAGCAACAAGCCTTCATCCACAGGCAATCAAGCATTTATATCATTTAAGCAATTAGCCTTATGGCAAGCATGCTAAACATGGCAACAATCACACACATGCGATATGCTAAAGCAAATAAAGGCTTATCTAGTACTCCAAGCCAAAAAAGAGAAATGATTTAGAAAAATACATGATTCTTAACTATGCAATATGATGGTGGGATATTCATGCGATTAGCATGAATTTGGCATTTGTGGCATCGCCAAACAAAACCAATACAATCCTCCTCCATAGTGGACCAGTAGTAACCTTGCCTGAGAATCTTCCGGGCTAACATCACTTTGTCCATGTGCGCTCTGCACTCTCCCTTATGGATGGCCTCCATCAGGTGCTTTGATTCCTCTTTTTCGACACACAACTTTTGCATTCCCAGATGACCTCTTTTGTATAGTTTACCTTTGCAGATGATAAATCGAACGGCTATTCGCCGTATTCCCCTTTTGTCCTTAGCATTTGCCCCTAGTGGATAAATCTCCTTTTCCAAGAAGTTCCAAATATCGTAATACCAAGGGTTTTTGTCTTACGCTTCATCTATTGCGGCGATAGTTTTGTAGGTCGGCGTGTATCTCTGCTCAATGATTATCGGACGCATTTGGACTCCAAGCAGGATGTCTACCATGGATGATAGAGTTGCTAAGGTATCAGCGAACTTGTTGTTCTCTCTTAGTAGATGCGTGAAAGTCAGCTTTTCAAACCTAGGAATCAGAATGTCCAGGGTCTGGTGATAAGCCTTCATCTTTTCTTCTTTGACCTTCCAGTCTCTATTTGCTTAAGAAATAACTAAGTTCGAGTGCTCGATGATGTCCAACCTTTTTGCCCCTAGTTCTAGTGCGGCTTCTAAACCAACGATACACGCTTCATATTTTGCTTCATTATTAGAGACCTTGAACCGGAGTTTGAAGGCTAAAGGTATATGGGAGTCGTCGGGTGCTATCAGTAGCACACCTATCTCATAACTATATTGATTGGACGCTCTGTCAAAGTATATCGTCCAAGTCTCCTCCTCAACTAGCAGAATGGCTTCATCTGGGAACAGGTATTCCACTGCTTCATCCCCTTCTACTGGGTGATCTTCTAGGAACTCCGCTACAACTCTCTCCTTGACTGACTTGCGGGTAACATACTTGAGATCGAATTCAGAGAGGAGAAGCAATGAACGAGCTAGCCTACCTGTAAGCATTGGTTTCTCAAAAAGATACTTGATGGGATCTAATCTCGAAACCAGAATTATGGAGTGAGCTAACAAGTAGTGCCTCAACTTCCTAGTAGCCCATACCAAGGCTAGGCAAGCTTTCTCCAATGGAGTGTAGTAGGTCTCATAATCAAGCATTTTCTTCCTCAAGTAGTAGATGGCTTTCTCCACCCTATCTTTAGATTCCTGAGCAAGCATGCATCCCATAGTTGTGTCCATTACTGACAGATACAGAATCAAAGGATTCCCCAACTCTGGCGGCGATAATACAGGCAGATTCTAAAGGTGCTACTTAATCTGCTCAAAAGTGAATTGACATTGATCATCCCATCAAAATTTCTTTCCTTTCTTCAGGAGACCAAATAGTGGTTCACAAGTCAAGGTTAATTTAGAAATGAACCATCTTATGAATTGCACTTTACCCAGAAAGCCTCACACCTCTTTTTCAGTCCATGGTGGTGGCATTTCTAAAATGGCCTTGATTTTGGAAGGATCTACCTTGATGCCCCTCTGTGTGATCAAAAAGCCCAGTATTCCCTGCTGTTACGCCAAAAGTACACTTCTGTGGATTCAACCTCAACCGGTATTCTCTGATCCGTTGAAATAATTTCTTCAAGGCGGTGTAGTGGCCCTCTCTTTCTTTGGACTTGACAATCATGTCATCCACATACACCTCGACCTCTTTGTGGATCATATCATGCAGAATAGTGGTTGCAGCCCTTTGATAGGTAGCCCCTGCATTCTTTAGTCCAAACGGCATAACCCGATAGCAATAGGTACCCCACGACATAGTAAATGTAGTCTTCTCTCTGTCGTCGAGCTCTATCAGAATCTGGTTACACTTGGAAAACCCGTCCATGAAGGATAGCAATGCATGACCTACAGTGAAGTCCACTAATTCATCGATGTATGGCAAGGAGAAGTCGCCCTTCAAACTGGCTTTGTTTAAATCCCCGAAGTCTACACACACCCGAATTCTACCATCCTTTTTCAGCATTGGGACGATATTGGCCAACCAAGTCGGATATTCAGATACTAAAAAGAAACCTACCTCGATCTTCTTGGTAACCTCCTCCTTGATTTTCAGCGCCCAATCTGGGCGAATTCTTCGCAACTTCTGCTTGACGGGTCGGGCCTCAGGGTCAAGAGAGATCCGATGTTGTACTATCTCGGGATCGATTCTAGGTATGTCTTCGTATGAGCACGTGAAAACATCTTTGAAATCTTTTAATAAAGTGACTAAGCACTCGCGCTCCTCTGAAGACAACGTGGACCTAATCTGGACCAGACGTGAATCTTTCTCAGTACCCACGTTAATAACAATGATTTCATTAGCATAGGGTTTTTCAAGCCTCTCATCCCCATGATTAATCAAATTTTTCAAAACTAGAGGAATTACTTCATTTTCGTTTTTATTAAAATTCTGAAAATCTTGGTCAAAGCAATAAACAAGCGACACAGAGAAATACTCAAAAATGACAGCGTTCTTATTCACAAGGTCCAGCTCTTCGGTTACAACCAACTCAAAAGAAAAGAAAAAGAGGACATGGACAAGACCTTGGCATCTGGATTATCACCCCCAAGAATACCAAACTTGGACTCAGAAGAACCAGAATCTGTTTCTGACTCCACAGACTCTGTGGAATCAGATTCTGGCTCATCACCCAACTCAGAACTAGATAGGTAGCCCTCCTCTAGCTGCCAGACAAGAGATGGTGCTTTAGATGCATCCAAAATGTTGCTGGATGGGTTCACACCCGGTTGGTCCCCAATCATGGAGATGGTAAGGTTATCCCCCAAGTTCTTTGAGTCAATTGGAGGATCTGTAAGGAGACATGCCAGTGCTGCCCCTATTCCAAGCTTGCTGTTGTCCGAGTCACTTTCCATGCTCTACTCAACTTTAGTACTTAGCTCAGCCTTTTCCTCGTCATCACTATCTTGCAACTGCAGGTTGAAGAAGATTTCGAATCTAGGAACACGCTGCTTCGCAGAATTCATCCAAGGCTAGGGAAAGCTGCAAAAGGGGAAATCTTCTCCCTCTTGAACAAAGCGACCATTCAGCGTTCCCCGGATTGGCCTATGGATAAGCTCATAGTGTTTCCCAAAATTACTTGGCTCGGCTCGCCGCCATCTTTTTTCTTTTCTTGATTTAATCCTCTTTGGTGGGTACATATCCCAGACCAAAGGCATGTGGATTATGCGGTACATCGGCTAATGCTGTGACACCATTTCGGCCACTTCTTCTAGGCCCCATTCCTGGCACATGTTGCAGTTTATTCATGACATAGATTGATTGAGCGTTGACATAAATTCCCTCGTCAGTGGCCAAATGGTTTGTACTACCCGGGCCTCAGCTAGTGTAAACCCTAAGAGAAATACATCCTCCTCGCCATGAATGATCTCCAACACCGGTGTAGTAACCTTTGGTGGAAGATGGATAGATGAATTCCTGAAAACAATCACCATCCGTTTCCTATGAGGGTACTTTAGCATTTGGTGGAGGGTAGAAGAGATTGCTTTTACCATATGTAACCGTGGTCTCCTAGCAAAGAAGTTGAAGGTGGCCGGGACATCCATGACATGGAACTCGACATCTTGCTGAGCTGGGCCTACTCGGACTCTGATTTGCACCATGCCCATAACCTCCCTGCTTGTATTATCATATGTCCAAATTACTTGGATAGTGGGCACAAAATTTGTCGGTCTAAGGCCGATTGCATAAGCTATAAGGGAAGGACAGACGTTGATGGCCAAACCAGTGTCCATCAACACCACTGGTACCCATTTTTCTCTACACTTAATAGATATGTACAAGGGTTTGTTGTGAGCTGAGCCTTCCGGTGGCAGTTCTTAATCAGAAAAGGTTAGGGTTGGCCCGGCACCATCTGGGAAGACCAATCCCATAAGCTGTTCAAGGGTAGTGTCAATGGATAACTTAGCTTTGTCCATTGCTGATAATATAGCCTGTCGATGCACCTAGAAGGCCATAAGGAGACCCCAGATTGAGATGTCAACTTGGATTTTCTTCAGTTGCTTCAAAACTGCTTCTTTTTCTAGTTACTTCTCTTTCTGTTTCTCAATTTCTCTATCTTTCCTAGAGGCCTCAGCTTGATCTAAGTGTGGTGGCTTGAAATACTGCCCACTTCTTGTCATGTGGTCTATCTCTTCTGCGTACCACGTGTTGTCTAGAAGGCACTCACCTCAGCCTTCGTTAGTGTGAGCTAGAAGTAGATCGTCATCCTCCTACCATACACCTCTAGCAGCTGACAACAGTTGTCCAGCTCCGTTTGTATCACTTTCACCTCACAAGTATCCCCCGTAGGTTGTTAGGCCATTATAGCTTTCTGGTTGTCTTCAACCCTCTCTCATACAAATTGCTTCAGCGGAGCTTCCTGTTTTGCATCCACAGTACTCACAGTGCCCAGTTCTTGAGCTGAATTGTTCACGACGGTGTTCTTCGGTAGTTTCCCCCTTTCATCGGCCATTCCAGCCACCATAGCAATTCCTACTTTCTTTTCCTTCGGTTTTGTTTCAGTTCCTTCCTCTCTGTCCGGTTCATCACTCAAACACCCAGAGTTGTTCGTTGACCCATTCAAATCAAACCAGTCAATTTGCACATCCCATTGATCTTGTTCGTCAAAGAATTTTAGGTTGTCTAAGTCCTTTTCAAGTTCTGCCAGATCATCCAAACCTTGGCTCGAGCTATCCTTCCTAACCACATTGACCTCCACTATAGTTGGCAATACCACTTGTAGCTTGGTTTGATCAATTGGCACAATGTAGCAGCTTGGATCATACACCTCCTTAGACAAGTCCTCAGTGCACTCAGGCAATGGACTCGTACTCTTCTCTAAGGCTAGCCTCCCTTCTTCTGCCACTGTCACCACCACAGTTTTAGGTTGAAGTGCGGATGTGTCCATCATGCACAAATCTGTGCTTTCAAGAATGAACACCGTTGGTCTGGGTAGGTGGGAATATATGCTGGGGTCGTTGGGGATGGCCAGTGTATGGATTAGGTTTAGATTGTGAGGTGGGGGAACTTGATTGTGGGTCGGGAGAGGGTTGGTAGTTACATTTTCTTTTTGGGGTGGTGCAATCACCTTATTGTTAATGAGATCTTGAATCTCATGACGCAGTTTGAAGCATTGGTCAGTATCGTGACCGTGTTACTGGTGAAAAGCATAGTATTTCACTGGGTTGTGTTTGGGTGGAAAAGGATCAGGTAGTGTGCGAGGCTCTAATGGCTTGAGGTGTCCCTTTTTGATCAACACCTTCATAGCTTAAGATAAAGGCATGTAGAGTGGGGTAAAGGTCCTCTGGGATCGGGTAGGGTTGTTTGAAGTTTGTGGTGTCAGATTAGTAAAGGGATTAGCGGTCTTGGTTGTGGTGGTGACAACGCCACATCCGACGGCAACAAGAATCGCGTATATCACCGTGGTTGCATTGAATGCACAAAAAGGCCTCTTGGCCTGCTCTTTCTCATTAGTAATCAACCCTTGTTTGATGGCATCTTCAATCTGAACCCCCATCTTATGGAGCTCAGTGAATGTGAACAGAGGTAGGACGATCATTTTCTGCAACAATTTCCCATGCAGATTGCGGACTACCATCATTATCTGATATTTCTCGGAAGGTCGTGTGGTCATCATTGAAGCCTTAGCTCTCCACCTTGTCACGAATTCTGAGAAGCCCTCCTTTGGCTCCTGGCGCGTTGCCTCGAGATCACGAGTTGTGACCTCGATTTGTGTGTTGTACGAGTGTTGTGCAACGAAGGCCTCAACCATTTCCTCCTAACTCTGCTTCATAGAATCCTCTAGCTTCACATACCATATAGCTACTATTCTTGACATGGTCCGGCCAAAGAGTGAGAGCTTCGCAATCCGGTCGTGCCCATTGGTCAGAATGTCCGAAAACAAATGAAGATAAACTATGGGGTCTCCAGAGCCATCGAATCTATCAATGTGTGACATTTTGTACCGATCTGGCAACGTCACTGTAGAGTCGGTATACCCATCTTCTATATTAGGGATGAAGTTAACACCTTGTGCTCTTTTGGATAGCTTCTCCAGCTTGTTGACCTTAAGCATTGGGTCAACCTGAAACTCAAATGGAGCCTCAGTTTGATACACAGGTGCTTTGGAGGTTTGTGGTGGGATCGGGTCTATCGGATTACCCTGATTCTCGACATGGGCAGTGGCTGCGGGTGCTGGGATACCCGTAAGAGGTGCATGAGATGCAAAAGCAGCTGCTAGCTGTGGTTGTCGTTGTTATGGCCTGTTTATTACCTCAGCCTGACGTGCTGTGACCTCGGCTTGACAAGCAACGTCTTGCTATAGGGTTTCAACTATTTGATGGAGATGGTGAATCAAGTCCTCCATACTGACTGGGGGATATTGTGCCATTAGGATTGGCGATTGATCTTGTACTAGACTAGATGTAGAAGACTATCCTTAAGCTTGACTAGATACAGGTTAAATGAAGGGTGACTACTGTAGAAATTGAACCAACGAACTCTACCTGACTCCCTTCCATCTGGTAACCGGTGGGAGCGAAGTAAACACGGGCTATCCCCTAAGAAGATCTCTGGTTTTGTAAAGCCTTCTGATACGAGTCCAGAGCACTTGGGGGATAACCAAACTTTCCAAAGCTATGGTGTTATACTACCTAGCAAAAAGAAAGCAGTAATCAAAAACCGCACAGCACCTTGACTCAGATGTTAACAAAATACAGATATAATCAAAGTCAGAGATCGCACTAATATCAATTTCGCCCCAAAATCGATACCCAACTTGTAATCGAGCAAAGATGTTCTCGCAAGCCATCAGTAAAGCACATACCAGTTAAGTGAGAACCAAAACACCCCTATGAGAGGGTAGGGTTACCCTGTCCTAGTTTCGTCAAGAGCTAGGGTTCACTTTTCAAACAATGCGGTTTTACTTAACTCAGATTCGGGTGAGCTTTATTCTAGTTTGGAACAGTCTCTATGGCTTTTGATATGCAACTAGGCCAAATGGTCATAAAGGGTACCTCAGCAAGACTACCCAATATACCTCTCGCACCTAACACCAATAAGTGAAAGGAGTACCAAATGGTATAGCGGTAGTCCAGATCCAAGGGTTGTGTTCCCATCGCGGCAAAGCCCGTGACCGGTCAGCCTTTTGGCAAGCTTTTAGGCAAGCCTCCCAAGAAACCGTCCAAGAATAACGGATGGCAAACACAATGACTTAAGCGCACCAATGCAAATGCAATGCAAAAGAATATATAAGTGCAGATAAAATTTCATATCATAAATTTTGAGTCAAGTTCTCTACTTTTCCTAATAGAGTTGCTAGAAACTGTAGCTCGACTCTTTCACACCCCCTTTCGGAAGTCGAATAAGTCCTACAGTATCAAACTCCTGCGGTTCTGAATCTGATTCCACAAGTGCAATGCGAAATAGATAAACACCAAAGAGTCCCAATCCGGCAAATCTTTTAGAAAATTGATTTTGAATCAAATTGCCAAAAATGGACTGCTTTGCCAAATACAAAGTCGCCACCTAAATATTTTTGGAAAATTTAGAAACCCATGATTCGTGACAAAGGCCACGTGTTCGTCATCACCAAGATTATCTCATTGGGAACTTAGGTACGAAAGGGGAAGGTCATGAATGAATTTGAGCACCCCCACTCGCCCGATCAAAGATCGACCCCTACTAATCATGATATGAATCTTATGTACATCACATGCTCTTATTCAGGTTTATTAGGCTAGCATTACTATGTGATGCGCACACACACAAGTATAGACTAATTTGCAAGAATTAGAATATTTCAATTCATGTTTGTCTTTTAAAAATTGTTTTGAAATATGTGCCACTTGAAAAAGTGATCGCATATAAACATTACTCAAATTATTCCAATTCAAGCAACAAGCCTTCATCCACAAGCAATCAAGCATTTATAGCATTTAAGCAATTAGCCTCATGGCAAGCATGATAAACATGGCAACAATCACATACATGTGATATGCTAAAGCAAATAAAGGCTTACCTAGTACTCCAAGCCAAAAAAAAGAAATAAGTTAGAAAAATGCATGATTTCTAACTATGCAATATGACTAATGCAACACATGTGATATGCAATCTAAATAGGCTCAGCTACTAATATGGCATTTGAATCAATAAAATAGCATGTGATCTAAGCATGTATTCAAAGAAGTATTTTAAATAAGCAATGCAGGTTAGAATGATGAACCGAGCCTTGGTGCATGCAATACAAGTGGATGCAAACATGAGATATGCTAAACAAAACGTGATGTCCCTAAACTAACCATCATAAGCTAGTAAATAAAAGGGACAAAGACGTGGGGTTGAAAGGCATACACGTTATTACATTGCGCTCTCACGAAAGAGAGTCCGAATGAATTAAACTAGGTAATTAGCTAACTAAACTAATTAAGCTAAGCTAATTATTACAAAACAAATTAAATTAGCTAAACTACTTAACTAATTATTACAAACCAAAGTAATTAACTAAATATTCTAGTGAATTAATGATTACAACATCACAACTAGCTAACTACTTTAACTAATTAAATAACTTCAACACAAGTGCAATTAAAGGAAGTAAGTAAGCTAAACAATTAAGTACTAAACTAACTACTCCACCTTGGGAAGCGAGGGATGTTCATGATCATGCTCGGTTTCCACCTGAAAAGGCCACTGTTTTACTTCCGGAGAGCCTCTGTTGCATAGAGAACACATACACTTTTGCCCACTTCCAGAATAACTCTATTTTGCCTTACAAACACACTGCTGAATTTTGCATCAATGACTAGCCGGCCAGTGATGACGGTTGTCAGCCACCAATGATAGCTGGTTGGCCATCAAAGATGGCCGGCCGGCCACCTGCCGACCATGGAAAGTGGCCTGCCAGCCACTGCTGCCCAGTTCATCTTGCTACAACAGAGAACAAACAGAGCATGCATGAGGTATTTTCAAGGGTTTACTTGCACAACTCACTCCTCATTTTCATGAACAAATCAAAGGAATAATGAACTTGGTTCACAAACCACCAACTCAAGCAATTTCATTGCGTGATGGCTTTGAACCAAAGTGTACAATTTCAATAAATACAACAAAATAAGACTCCAACCTCCTCCCTTTCATGAATTAATCAACGAAAGTGGTGACCTTGGATACTTGAACCATTTCATCACTAATGAGTATGAAATGCCTCAAGCTTCCATGTGTTCAATTAAAGTCTGATTGAACACAACAAATTATTATCTTGCACCCTTTTAGCCTCAATTTTAATTACTCCTTTTTAGATTACCAACTATTCTTTAACCAATTGAGTCCAATAGTGAGTTTAAGTCCTCTAAATGGAAAGAAGACTCAAACCAAGAGTTGTTTTAGGCATGAAAGAGACATCATACCGTTGGTAATGACATCTCAATCTCATGCTTTAGACAAATAAGTTGTTTGAACCACTTTCAAAGCAAAACAAAAGCCAAGAAAGGAGGGAGGTTGCAGAGATGATTAATGGTGATCACAAGTATGGAAAACTATGAATAAATACAATCAACTCAAAGGAGATGGTGTCTAAGGCCTAGAACACCAAACTCATGAGAGCTATTACATTATAAGCATGCAAAACAATGCTCAAATGCAACTATCACCCCAAAACAGTGCTAAAACAATCTAAAATAAGTCTTAAAGCATGCTGGAATTGAGCTAAAAAATGCTATATTAATATGCTAAAACAAAGCACAAGCTAGGCTAGTAAGCAAGACACAAAGAAGGGAGGCTAACCCCTTCAAATTTGGACTTCAAAACATGATTTTAGTCACTGAAATAACTCTAAAAAATAGTGTTTAAAAACTCAGAAACAGATAGTAAAAGGATGGGAACACAAGGGTAAAGGCCTCCAAAACAAGGCACAAAGAAGGGTGGAACACCCCTCAACCTTTAATAGCATTGGAACCCAAGTTTCAGCCAAAAAATATAGAGTTTTTATAGCCCAAAAACAATTGGAAAATAGCAAGAAAAAGAGTAGACAAAGTAAGCAAGTAGGCAAAGCCTTATACCTTTGAAGAGAAAAACCAATTCCAAGCAACAAAACCAAGCAAACACACCCTCTAGAGCTCCAACAAGGCTCAAGAATACTTCAGCTCAAAGATAAAGAGGTTTCATTAAGAGTGTATAGGCAAAGGTTGAAGATTTGTAAGCAAAAGTGTAAGAATTTGCTAGAGAGAGAGAATTCTAGAGAGAGAGAGGAAACATTTTGCTCTAAAATTTTTCTAACCTTAAAGCATGAGAGGAAGGCCTTCTATATATAGAAAACATGAATTCCTCTCAAGAATATCCAACCCTACACATGGGGGCAGATGCATGCATTTATGCAAACTGTTGGCACAACTATCACAAAATATCTGCAAAAGAAACTAGAGGCTGACAACCAAAAAGTGATGGTCGGCAACCTAAGCCACCAGAAGATGCAGGCTTGAAGAACCAAGGCTCGGTCCAAGAATGAGGCAACAAGAGTGTAGGGTTTGAAGGGCTCAAAGTTGTGGCATCCCGCTGAGGACTTCGAGCACTTGACAAACATATGAACTCATCGTTGGGTGTGTATACGAGGATGTCTAAGTCGTAAGGGCTGTCAAAAATGGGGTGTTTACACACCCTATTCTCCACAGCAAAATAGAATTACTGAAAGGAAAAATAAAACCATTAAAGAAATTATGAATGTCGTGTTACTAAGTTCAGGCTTACCGTAAAACTTGTGGAGGGAAGCAATTTTGTCTGCTAATTATGTTCTTAATAGGATACGTCACAAGAAAACCAACAGCACTCCTTATGAGTTGTGGAAAGGTCGACCACTTTCCTACAAATACTTAAAAGTGTGGGAGTGTTTGGCAAAAGTTAAAGTTTATGTTCTAAAAAAGACTAAGATAGGACCAAAAATAGTGGATTTTGTGTTTATTGGTTATGCTCAGAATAGTAGTGCATATCAGTTTTTGACTTGTAAATCAGAAATACCTGATATAAATGTGAGCACTATTATAGAGTCAAGGAATACTGTGTTTTTTGAACAGAAGAAAGGATAGGAATTAAGTTCATATAAAAGAACTTATGATTGTACACAAAGTCAAGAGATTAATGGCAATCAAACACAAGAGATTAGTAATGGTCTTGACCAACAGGATTTAACTAATGATGAGCCAAGACGAAGTAAGAGAGCACGACATCAAAATCCTTTGGTCCAAATTTTCTGACATGCCTATTAGAAAATGAACATCAAAGCTTTAAGGAAGTAATGACAGGTCCTGAAGCACTTTTGTGGAAAAAGGCTGTTAATAATGAAATTGAATCTATTATGCAAAATCATACTTGGAAATTGGTGGATCTTCCACCTGGTTCTAAACCTCTTGGATATAAATGGATATTCAAAAGAAAAATGAAAGCAGATGGTTCAATAGATAAGTATAAAGCAAGACTTGTAGTAAAAGGCTATAGAAAAAAAGGAAGGTATGGACTATTTTGACACATATTTCCCTGTGACAAAAATAACATCCATCCGCATGCTTATTGCCATAGTAGCGTTGTATAATTTAGAAATACATCAAATGGATGTTAAGACAGCTTTCTTAAATGGTGATCTAAATGAAGAGATCTATATAGAGCAACCTGAAGGGGTTGTAGTACCAGTGCAAGAAAAGAAAATTTGTCGGCTTCTAAAATCTCTTTATGGATTAAAACAAGCTCCTAGGCAATGGCATGAAAAATTTGATCATGCTATGCTTACTAATGGGTTTAAGGTAAACAAATGTGATAAGTGCTTCTATGTTAAAAACACTGACAAAGGGTATGCCATCGTTTGTCTTTATATGGATGACATGCTTATCATTGGAAAGCAGTCAAAACATGATCAAATCAACTTAGCAAATGCTGAACAAATGATTTGATATGAAAGATATGGGAGTCGCAGATGTAATATTAGGAATGAAAATTACTAAAACATCTGATGGGTATGCATTATCTCAATCTCATTATATTGAGAAAATTCTTAGTAAATATATCAAGGATGATATGAATGTAGCAAGAACACCTGTAGACATTAGTCTTTATTTATCAAAAAATAAAAGTGATGTGGTATCTCAGCTAAGATACTCCCATATCATTGGAAGCCTAATATACCTAATGAATTGCACTCATCCTGATATAGCTTATGCTGTCAGTAAATTGAGTAGGTACACTAGTAACCCCGGAGAAGACCATTGGAAAATGATCATTCGGGGTTCTTAGATATCTAAGATTTACCCGTGATCATGGTTTGAACTTCACTCGATATCTAGCAAAGATTAGAAGGTTATTGTGATGCCAATTGATATCGGATACCAAAGATTCAAAATCTACTAGTGGATATGTCTTTACTCGGGAGGCATTGCTATTTCTTGAAATCCACTTAAACAAACATGCATCGCATGATCCACAATGGAATTCGAGTTCATTGCTTTAGACAAAGCAGAGAAGAAGGTAATGGCTTTGCCACTTCCTAGAAGACATTTCAATGTGGCCAAAACCTGTGCCAGCTATTTGCATTCATTGTGATAGTCAATCTGCAATAAGCAGGGCACAGAGTCATATGTATAATGGTAAGTGACGACATCTTCATCATCGACATAATACTGTAAAGCAAACGCTCTCAAATGGAATAATCTCAATAGATTATTCTAGATTTCAGAGTCGCCACCTAAATATTTTATTTTGGGAAATTTAGGAAACCCTAACTCGTGCCTAAGGCCACGTGTCCGTCATCACCAAAGTTGCCTCGGCTCGGGAACTTGGGTATGAGAGGAAGGTCCCAAATGAGTATTTTCGCCGATCAAAGGATCGGCCTCTACTAAGCATGATATGTTGTTTTGAAAACACATGTGTTCTTATTCTGGTTATTAATCTAACTTACTGTGTGATGCGCACAGCATACAAGTATAGACTAGATCGCTTGATTTGGAACAAAACATCTCATGTTTGTTTTCGAAAATGGCTTGAAAGTGTTACTCGCAAGTAGGCTAAGACGTGGATTTGCCACCAAACAAGATGGGCTTAAAACTCACATTTTGACGAATTGTTCCAATTCAAGTAATAAAGCCTTCATCCACTGGCATTCATACAGTTAATCATTTAAGAACATAGCCTCATGGCAAGCATGCTGTCATGGCAACACTCACACTCATACAAGGATGCTAAAGCATAAACACTTACAGTGTACTCCGAGCCAAAATAGAAGCTAGTTAGTAATCAATGCATGATCCTAGCTATGTTAAGATGCCTAATGCAACACATGCAAAAATGCAGCTAAATTGGCTCGGCTATTCTAAGATGGCATATGAATGCAACACTTGGTAACATGCTTTGAAACACATATTTAAGTAGGTGTACTGAAATACAATGTAGTTTGAATGATGTGCCAAGCCCGGTGCATGCAAGACAAATGAATGATGCACGCATGCAGAGCATAAGGTATGCTAATCGAAATATGCCCTAATTTAACCACCGAAAGCGGGTAAATAAAAGGGAGAAAGACGTGGGGCTGGAAGACATGCACAAACGCACGCACCCTTATTACAACATTTTCCCTCTCGACGGAGGGTCCGAATAAATAGGCTAAGTTAAGCTAAGCTACTTATTACAAACCAACTAATTAACTATTCTAGCTAATTAATTACAAACCGAATTGCAAACTAGCTATGCTAAGCTAATTTAGAATATTACAACATTTTAAACTAATTAATTACAACACAGGTAATTAACTATATCTAGCTAACAAAGCGATAAATGGCCTTGCGGGCGAGGGAGATATGCATGCTCGATCGCGTCCTCCCGAAAATCCACTACCTTGCCTCTAAATGCCTCTGTTTGCACTCTTTTGGACTTCTAAAAATTGTGCCAACTTCCAAATTGCCTCTATCTGATCTCAAGAACACTCTGAGAGCTCATCGGCTAGAGATGGTGGCCATCGGCCAATAATGATGGTTGGTCGGCTGGATTTGGTGGCCGGTCGGCTGGAAGATGTGGCCAGTCGGCTACTGCTTCCCTGAATTTCCTCCTTTTGCTACAACAGAGCACAAACAGAGGCATGGCTGTGTATTTGCAAGGGAATGTGTGTACCACCACACTCCTTATCATATCTCAAGCTCAAAGGAGTATGGTACTCGACTCTCGGACCACCAACCAAGCACCACAATGCACGATGGCCAAGAAACCAAGTTTGTATAAGTTGATGAATGCATAAACAAGACTCGATGAACCACCACCCTATCATGCACAATCAAGTGTTTCGGTGACTAAGAAATGAGGCACGTTTCATCAGTTCAAGTATGAAATGTCTCTCATTTCTTGTGTTTGGATTAACATCCGATCCAAACACATGCAATGCAACACAAACATGTTATCTTGGCATGTTTTACTTTGATTCATTTTGTTTACTCATTTTAGATTATCGATAAGTCCTTTAACCGGTTAAGTCCAAAAGTGAGAATCCTCTAATTTTGAAAGAGGATCTAAGCCACAAGCACCTTGAGCATGAAAGAAGTCTCATGCTTTTGGTTAGTAGAAACCCTCAAGAGAAACCTAAAACCATTAGGCATGAGAGCCTTAATTTCATGCTCAAGCCAACAAGGGACTCAAGACCACTTTCAAAGAAAAGCAACAAGTGAAGAATGGAGTGATATGGAAAACATTTCAGTGCTGAAATAAGATGCTAAAGACACTAAACCATGCAAGCAACGCATGCACAACATGTTAGGAGGCTTAAGCATAAAAAACTAGTGAAGTTCATTACACTAGAAACATGCAATGTCAATCACAAAGGACCAAACCAGCTTTGGACAGAGCTTAAACATGCCAAAACAGTGGCCAAAATATGCTGAGATGATGGCTTGAAAGGCAAGAAAATAATGCTCATGTAATGGCCCACAAACAAGGCATAAAAGTGCAACTCTCAAGAGCACTTAAAGAGTGAAAAACATGGAAGTGTGACAACACTATATGCTCTGAAATAACATACCAAATGATGCCAAGACATGCAAATACCTCAAGCCAAGCATGCAAGATACCTCAAAACTCAAAGCTAGTCAAGGTTATTGCACTACAAGCATGCATAACAAGCATCATATGACCAAGAAGGCTCAAAACAGAGCTAAAGCATGCCAAAATATGAACAAAAGCATGCAGGAGTATAGCCAAAATGAGCTAGAATAATAGGCTAAAGAGACAAGCATGCAAGGCTAGCTAGAAAGGATTACACTACAAGTGTATAAAGCATACAAGAGGTGAGTCCACCAATCAAAACCAGAGTTATAACATGCCAAAATAACACCAAAAACATGCTTAAACTAAGGTAATTCAAACCACAAGAGCATGCTACTTTGTAAGGCTAACAAGGCTAGTGAGCAAGATTGCACTACAAGTGCAAGAAGCATGCAAGAGGTGACCAAGCTGACCAAAAACAGAGTTATGGTAGGTCCCAAAAGTCACAAAAATGTGCTCAAACTAAGCCACAAAAAGAGAGAAACACATGCTTATTTGGTGGGCCAACAACACAAGCAAACAAGACAAGAGGAGAGGGGACCACCCCCTCCTATTTAGGACCTGAAAATAGGGTTTTTACCACTGAAAATTCTCTAAATTTTAGTGGTTAAAAGGCCACGAAAAGTTTTTTTGAAAGGCCTTGAAAGATAGCACAAAAGGCTTTACAAGCCAAGGAGCAAAAGGGAGAGACAACCCCCTAGCCAAACAAGGCTTAAACCACCACTTTGAGGACTGAAAAATAGAGTTTTTTTCAGTTTAAAAACACCCCAAAACAGCCCCAAAGTAGTTGAAGAAGATGGCAAAACAAGCTATGCAAAACAAGTTTAAAGGGTAGAGTTTATACCTCTAGAAGCCAAGCACCAAAACAGGCAAAATCTGAGCTCAAATCACCTTTTGGAGCTCAAAAAAAGTCCCAATTAAGCTTCAAGCAACCTCCTCCCAAAGATAGGCAACTTTGATCAAGGATGCATAGGCAAACTCGGCATGTTTCTCTACTTCTATGCACAAAAGGGCAAGAGAGAGAGAGCAAACTAGAGAGAAAGACTGAACTTTAGCTCTGAAATTTCTAGAGAGAGAGGAATTTTTTTTAGAGAGAGAGGTTCCCAAAAATTTCTTCAAACTTCTCTCCTTGAATATATGAGATATAGCTTCATATATAGCAAAAAGAGAGCATTTGGTCAAAAATATCTGAGCTAAGACATGTAGCACAACCTAGAAACAACTGGAGGACAAAATATCTTCAAAAATTCTGAGTTTGGGTCACTCTTGGCCGGCCGGCTATCTTTGGGGCCGACCTGCTACTTTGTTGGCCGACTGGCCACTTCTGTGGCCGACAGCAAATTCTACTCTGCATATCCGACTTCAAATGGGCATAACTCCTTCATCTAGACTCCTTTACAGGTCATTCTTGTGTCTAAAATGAAGCCCCGGAAGTAAGCTTTCCAATGGTGGCATCCACACATCAAAATTCCAAGTTTTCTAAGAGATATACCTCATTTAGTGAAGACTGCTCAGCTTCGGTCCTAACCGGATTGATGCCCAACTTCAACCAATCATATCTCCCCCATCCGGACTCGACTTTAGGAGATTCTTGAGTGAAAAATGAAGCCCCGGAGGTCTTCTTTTCAAAGGTGGTGGCCTCATAGCTTAAATACAAGTATACAAAAGGAAAGGCATGATTTAGCGAGGGCTGCTCGACTTTCTCTTAACAATTCATGCCCAAGTTCTTCCCCAACTTGCTTTCTTCTCTCCTCTCATATTTTCTTCAACTCCAAACCCCTAAACAAGGTGTTTTGAAATATTTTTCAAAAGAGTTCATCTCTCCTTCATTCATTTTCATTTTGTCCTTGCTCGGTTTACCGAAAAGTGCGATATTTAACAAAATGCGAGCGTTGGAACATCGCAGAAGAATTTTCAAAAATATTTTGAAAGAGAGGGTTTCAGGGTCTCAAAATCTTTTGATCAAGATATTTTTCGTCCAAAAAGGGATGTGAGGTTGGGATTTGACTCTCTCCTTGCCGAAGAAATTGAACATTTGCACTGCACAACTTTCATCACCAAATAAACCATTAGTAGCGGCCAAGTCTTAAGGGCGGTCAAAACTGGGGTGTCTACACTTATATCTTGATTTAGGCATAAAAATCAAGACGAATATAAGAGATACTCACAATAAGAATCACCTATATGAGTGTCGAACTGGGACCGGTTTCATGAGAATAAAGAGGCTAAATTCTCTAGAAGCACTCATGAATAACCATGAAAGTTCAAGGCCAAAATGAACATAACCGTGAGAACCACGATGTGTCAGAAGATATTTTGTGTGAAATTTATTGTCTTGGCTTACATAAACGGCTGAACAATTCAAGGCATCGCGTCCATTGGTTTGCTAGTAAGTCCGATAGGTTATTACTAGGGAAGGTTCAAGGCTGAAAGCTACCTATCTTGATGCAAGATATTTTCGTTTTATACACTTTCGACAAATTTTGCATATTATTGCATTTCCGTCGTCATTGTAGACACCCCATTTTTGACCGCCCGCAAGGCTCAAGCGCTTTGCCTAGTACACTCGATGATGAAAGTGGTGTTGTGCGTAGTTCGAGGTCTCAATGAAGAGGCCATGTTTAAGCTTCAAAACAATCCCAAACCTTCTATATTCCCATTGTTTATACCCCAAAAATCCATTTTTACACATTGTACCACCCTGTGCTGAGTTTGAAGTAGGGAAACAGGGGATCCCATTGAGGCCTGGCCATGCCTCATTGAGAGCTGGTCGTGGCTATTGATGGCCAGCCGTGCCTTGGTAGCGAGAAACATTGTTCTAGGCGAGAGCCCGCCAACTGTCCATTTTTGAAGATATTTATGAACCCTCTTGCTCAAATTCTATAAAACGGTTGTATCTCTATTTTGAGGGTTAAAGAATTTCTAAAGAGCTTATACACCTTCTTAAAAGCTCCTTCTTATTGTGCAAGCAACCTTTGAGCAAGCTTACCACCTTGAACCTATATCCATACACCATATACACCTTCACACCTTAGCCTAGGAACCTTGGTTGAGCCTTGAGCATCACAATTCAAGCTTGAGAGTGTGTTTGGACTTAGTTTCATTTACAAACAAAGAGCTACCTTTTTCAAGAGGTATAAGGTTGCTATTTTCTCTCTTGCTTTCATTTCTATCATTTACTATCAAGTTCTTATATTTTTGTGTTATTTTGTTTCTTTTTCAAGTGTCTAAGCTTGGGTTTGGAGAGCTACCAAAGGGTAAAGAGAGTTAACACTCTTTCTTACACCTTCACCTATAGCTCAAACCCTTGCTTTTACACCATTTTTCTTTGCTTTCTAAATTGATTTTCAGAGTTTAAAAGAGGCTAAAAAACATGCTTTAAGGTTTCAAAAGTTGAGGGGTTAGCCACTCTCCTTGTTCTTGCTTACCAGCCTTATTTTCCTTCTTTGTTGTTTAGCCTTTTAGGCTCTTTTCATGCACTTTGAGCCACTGTTTTTCACCTATTAGAGGCTGTTTTAGGGCTCTCCTAGGTTGTTTAATTAATTCATGCTTTGATTAGTTTACTTGTTGTCTCGCAAGTCCTTATACATAGCTTGTTGCATATTGTCCTTGGCCTTTGTCTAATTTCCATGTTTAAGATCCTCATTTTAATAATCAACTCACCATTCATTTCTTTCATTTGAGAGTTGTTTTAATCTATTGACGGTTATTCAAAACATGAACTAGGGATCTATGCTTAATGGCTTAATCTCTACGGAGGTTCATTGTCAATGGCATAGTCTCTTTTTCATGTTGAGAATCACTTCATGTTTGACATGTTTCTCACTTAGTGGACGTAATCTTTAGTGGACGTAATAGTCATCTTGGACAAATGGGTTAAAGAATGGCAAAAAATAATGAATTTGGCTTAAAAATGAACCAACTAAAGAAAATGAGTTATATTGCTTGGGCTCGGCCGGACATTATGCCAAGTCTATTATGTCAAAATTCGTCACACATCAATTCATGGTGTTTTGCCGACCCTTGAAGCCTCTTTACTCCCTCATTTTGAGCTCATCCCTCGATAGAGGGGATGGATAGTTGTTATTCATTACATTCATTGAATTTTGTCCAAATTGTGACCGAAATCATCAAGCAAACAAATTGCTCATTGATAATTTTGGAAACGATTCTAACCTTCTCTTGAGGCTTTCCCATGACAGAAAAGTGTGAGAGGGACAAACATAGTTCAAAACAACTCTGTCTGCATTGTTTTCACTTCAGAGCACAAAACAAGATTTTGTATAAAATTAATGCACGACTGGCCTTATTTAGGCCCTGCCGGCCATCAATGTTTGGTTAGCAGTATGTTTTGTAGAAAACAGAGGGCAGTGGCTGAAGGTGAAACAGAGCAGGCCTAGGCAAACAGAGCAGTTCTTGGACATTGTGCATGTAACCCTTATACATCCTTGCTTGCATCAACGTTGTAAGTTAATGCTCTGAGCATTGTTGTTATTAATTATTATTATTGTTTCAATTAGTCTAGTTGTAATTAGTGTTGTAATTATTATTATTGTTTATTTGTAATTGTTATAGCTAGTTAACTTAGATAGCTAGTTTATTTCTTATTATCATCATTGTTATAATAGAGTAGCTAGCTAGTTAATTCTTTGCTTATTTATTCATTCAGTTTTGTAATAATTAGTTTAATTCGAACTCTTAGACATTGATTTGCACCCTCTTGTGTGAGGGCTAACATGTAATAAGTTGTATGTTTTCCAACCCTACGTCTTTCTCCCTTTTACTTATTTGCTTACGATGGTTAGTATAGAACATCATTTTTCAAATTAGCATTCTTATGTTTTGCATCCATTGTCTTGCACGCATTAGGGTTCGGTTCATCATACTAACCCAATGTCAAAATTCGAATTCATCACTTGAATACGTGCTTCATCACGTGTCTTGACTGCAATCATATGCCATGCTCATAGCCGAGCCTATAAATTGCATAATGTGTGCGTCACATTAGTCATATTGCATTACTTAGGAGCATGCATATTTTCTAATTATTTTGCTTTGTTTTGGCTCGTAGTACTAGGTGAGCAATTTTGAGCTTTAGCATCTTGTATCGAATGTTTGTGTTGCCATATCAAAACATATTTCCATGAGGCTAATTGCTTAAATAATATACCTGTTTGAATGCCTATGGATGAAGGCTAGTTGCCAAAATTGGGACAAATTGATTAATGTGCATACAAACTCACATTTTCAAGTAACGAGTATCAAAAACAATTTTTCAAATAAAACATGAAATCAAAGTGTTCCACTATTCGCAAATTAGTCTATACTTGTGTGCAACACATACTAATGTTAGTCTAAAAAAAATCGAAACAAGAGCATGTAACGTAAATAAAAATTACATTATGATTAGTAGAGGCCGATCTTTGATTGGACATGTGGGGTGCTCAATTCATGACCTTCCCCTCTCGTACCTAAGTTCCCAAAGCCGAGACACTTTGGCGATGACAGATAAGTGGCCTTTGGCGCGAGTCTTGGGTTTCCTAAATTTCCTTAAAATATTTAGGTAGTAACTCTGTAATCTGGCAAAGCAGTCCATTTTTGGCATTTTTTATTCAAATCAATTTTCCAAAAGAATTGCCGAATTTAGACTCTTTTTGTGTTTCCACTGTTTCACATTGCACTTGTGAAATTAGATTCAGAACCACAGGAGTTCGAACTGTGGGGCTAGCCATATCCAAAAGGAACACGAAAAGTCAAGCCACAGTTTCTGGTGACTCTGCTGGGGAGCTAGAGAACTTGACTTGAAACTCATGATGTGAAATTTTATCTACACTTATATGTTCTTTGCATTGCATTTGCATTTGCATGGTTACTTTAAGTCACTGTGTTTTCCATCTGCTATTCACAGACAGTTTGCCTGAGGCTCGCCCAAAAGGCTTGCCAAAAGGCTAACCGGTCATGGGTTCTGCCATATTAGAAATACAACCCTTGGATCTGGATTACCGCTGTACTACTTGATCCTCCTTTCACTTCTCGGTATTAGGTGTGAGAGGTATATTAGTGTAGCTCAGCTTTTCGCGCTCCCTTTCGGAAGAATGAAATAGCCCTTACAGTTCGGACTCCACTTGTGTGTTGGTTCTGATTCTGATCTCACAAGTGCAATGTGAAATAGTGGAAACACAAAAAGAGTCTAAATCCGGCAAATTCTTTTGGAAAATCGATGTTTGAATCAAATGCCAAAAATGGACTGTTTTTCCAGATATCAGAGTCGCCACCTAAATATTTATTTTGAGAAATTTAGGAAACCCATGACTCGTGCCAAAGGCCATTAGTCCGTCGTTACCAAAGTGTCTTGGTTCGAACTTAGGTATGAGAGGAAGGTCAATAATTGAACACCCGACTCACCCGATCAAAGATCGGCCTCTACTAATCATGATGTGGTTTTTATGTACAATATATGTTCTTATTTTGATTATTTAATAAATCCTAAAATTTATTATGTGAAGCATATAAGGTATAGACTAGTTTGCTCAAATTGGAACAATTCAATTTCATGTTTGTTTCTCGAAAAGGGTTTGAATTGACCACCTTAGGTGGGCTTAATTTTCCACTTAACAAAGTGGGTTTAAAACATATATTCGTTGAATCATTCCAATTTAAGCAACAAGCCTTCATTCACAGGCATTCAAACAATTTATCATTTAAGCAATTAGCCTCATGGTAGGATGCTAAACATAATAAGAAAATTATGTACAGGTGGGATGCTAAAACATAACAACTCACATATTTACCGACGTCCCGCGATCAAGCTACAAAACAAAGTTAGAAAATATGCATGATTCCTAACTATACAATGTGACAATGTAACACATGTGATATGCAATTATTAGGCTCAGCTACTAATATGTGAAATGATTTGCTCACATGCAGTCTAAGCATGTATTCAGAGAAGTATTGAAACGACAATGTGAATTCGAATGATGAACCGAGCCTCAGTGCATGCAATACAAGTGGATGCAAACATGAGTATGCTAAATTAAACATGATGTCCCTAATCTAACCATCATAAGCTAGTAAATAAAAGGGAGAAAGAAGTGGGGTTGGAAGACATACACATTATTACAAATTTGTCTGCCCTCGCGCAAGAGGGTCTGAATGTCCAAATGTCCGAATAAATAATTATTACAAAACCGAATGAATAATAAATAAAAGGGGCTGTCTAGTTTATTACAATAATTGATGTAAGGCAAGCCTTGACACAATAAATTCGGTATAACGTCCGACCGAATTCAATTAATCATATTGGTTCTTTATGTCGATTGTAATCCAATTTTAACCAATTTTATTAGCCTTTTTTTATTACCTGTCCATTTCTTTATCTTTTCTCTTGTTTGTGCAAAAGTGATATTTACGTCCACTAAGTCCAAAATGCAATAAAGAGAAATAAGCATCGACTTAACGCGAGAAAATTTTCTTCGGGGGAAATTACAAAGGAAGAGTCAAACTTATTTATAAGCGATAAGGGATTCCAAGTCAAACTCAAGATATGCAACAAGGACTAGTCAAACTCAAAAGAGTGATAATGACTTACAAAAACCCAAACTTGAGTGATAATGACTTGAAATCCAAACTTGATAATAAGTGATAATGACATTTTCCTTGGTGATTTCCAAGGGTCAATTAGTCCCTTAAAAGTAAACACACTGATGAATAAAGAGAAATGAAAAATAAAAAATTGTGCTTTTGTATAAGAACATGTATATATTTGGAGTAGTGAACCTCCAAAGAATTTAAACCGTTAAGTATAAAACATTTTATGCTTTTGGTGGTAAATCCCCTAAGAGATTAAATCAATAAGTATAGAACGTTGTATACTTTTGGTAATGAACCTCTTAAGCATAAAACGTTTTATGCCGTTGATAATGAATCTCCAAAGAGATTAAACCATTAAGCATAGAGCGTTTTATACCCTTGGTAATGAACCTCCTAAGCATAAAACGTTTTATGCCTTTGGTAGTGAATCTCCAAAGAGATTAAACTATTAAGCATAGAGCGTTTTATACTTTTGGTAAGGAACCTCTAAAGAGATTAATATGGAAGAGTTCCTTTCTTATATTTGAACCACAATCTTAATTTTTTATAACTTTTTAATCGAAATAAGCAAAGAATGGAGGGAGGTTGCAGAGATGATTAGGCAAAATTGATTAATTGGTTAGTACAAACAAACTTAATATTTAACACATAAATCATTCAAATAAATTAAATAGCCCCATAAATAGCATATAATAGTGCTGGAATTAAGCTACAGAAAGCAAGTAAAATTAAATACCCGGATGTACTATTCACCGCCGGAGGTACTATTTAAAGTAATAAATTACAACAGTTTATATACAATATTTAAATTACAGCAGATATGTGGGTGGTGCAGCCATCCCATTAAAGCGATAAAAAAAACAGTTATAAAAAGAAGTAAATGAAATATTTAAACAAATTATATCGCATTTTTAAATTAAATAAAATTTGCGAAAACACTACACTAATTAATTAACACTAATTAATTAACTAAATTCTAATTAACTAAACTAATTAGCTATTTAATTATACTAATTAATTCATTATAAAATTCTAATGAACTAACTATTCAACGAAAACTAATTAATTAATTGAACTAAACTAATTAATTAAACAAATTATATTACATTTTTAAATTAAATGAAAATTTGCGAAAACTCACCTTTTGGGGAAATGATGAATTTTCTGAGTCACAAACTTTCTTTTGATTACTCTCAAGTCTGTGGAATATATTCTCAATTCTCAGTCCAAAATTTGGAATTACAGCTTTAGTGGTTGTTTTTTTTTTGAATGATGTATTGATAAAATGAAAATAAAAATATCGAAGAAAATATCTTCTCTTTTTTTTTCTTCAGACTCTTTCTCTCCCCCTCTTTTGTTTTCCTCCCTGCTGGCCTTCTCTTCTTTTCTTTCTTTTTTTTCCTTCTCCAGCCTCCTTCTCTCACTCCTTCGTTGAACCTGCCTTATATAGGCATAGAATAATAACAATAATATATATATATATATGTGCGTTCAGTTGATGTCGGCGTGTCGACATCAACTTTTGTTTTTATTATTATATTTTTTTATAATATATATAATAAAATATATATATATATATAATATATAAAATATCTAAAATATATAATTTATACCAAAATACTAAGCATATAATATAATAATTTTAAACACATAAGATAATTTGTTTTATTATTTTCTTTTATATAAAATACACCAAAAATTTGAACAAACATATAAAATTATGAAAAATTACAAAAATATTAAATTAATAAAATATTCAGTATTTTAAAATAATTTGGCCATAATGGTGAAGGTTGGGATTAAAGTTCAAATTCTATCTCTTTTACTGAGAATTCTGTGAGAAACACATTCTAATTGTCATCATCGGGTAATCAAAAGAAAGCGCCCAAGTCTTAGGGTCAGTCAAAATGGGGTGTCTACAATTAGGTAATCTTGCTGAGGTACCCTTTCGACCATTTGACCTATTTGCATATAGTAAGGGTATAGTGACTATCCCAACTTAGGACAGGAAGCCACCCATTTGCAAGATGTTGTAATATTCGTTGTTTGAAATAGTACAGCCTAGATCATGTCAAAAATCTAGGAAAGGATAACCCTACTCCCTCATAGGGGTGTTTTGGTTCTTTTACTTGGTATGTGCTTTTATAGTGAGACTGTACAAGATGGTTCATATCAGTATGAGTTTGAGAACGGAGTTCAGTAGGGATTACAATTCAGCTGTGTGTTATGACCATTGTGAATTGGAGCCGAAGTGCTGTCCGATTTTGATTATGTTTTTCTTTCTTTATTTTTGCTAGGTGGTTTACCATCATAGCTTCAGAAAGACCCGATATCTCCCAAGTTGTGTGGACTCACTTTGGTAGGCTTTGCAAAGCTCATGACGTTATTGGTGGCTAGCCAGTGTTAGTCTCACTTCTGCTAGTTACTCGACGAAGAAGGAACAGACAATCAACAGCACTAGTACAAAGCACCCTGCAAACACCTATCCATTCTCACTTAATCAGTTCACCAGCATCTAGTTCACCCAGACCAGCAAAGGCAAATAATACAGCACAAAATGCGGAGGAATTTGCTGCCATGATGACAACTTTCCAGAGAACCATGGATACTGTAAACCAGAGGATGGTTGCACAGGATGAAATTATCACCGATCTACGACATACATCTGGGGCATCTGCATCAACTATGCACTCAATCCCGGCTGCTTAGCCAAACCCAGATCTACCCCCACCAGTAGAAAATCCTCAAATCCCAGATCTTCAGGAAATGTTTCCCTCGACTCGGGCTTATAGGCCTTTGGTTCAACCTCCTGCAAGAATCTTTTCTTTAGATATCAATAAAATTGATCCAGCCTTGGTCAAAATTGCTAGATTAGAGAAAGCATTGAAGAAATCCCAAGGCTTCAACTCCATTTCGGATATCGAAGATGGGTATACTGAGGCATCGATCAGATTACTGAAAAAATTTAAGATGCCCCACATCAATAGGTTTGATGGAAGTCGGGATCCAATTGTAGATGTCCGGTTGTTTTCAGACGTATTGAGGCCCATGGGTTTGTCTCAAGCACAAAAGCTTTCCTTGTTTGGGAGAACCTTGTCTGATGTGGTAGCTATCTAGTATGCTAAATTGGAAGACTCAACAAAGTGGAATTGGGAGGAGCTATCTGAGGCATTTGTCAATCAGTATTCATATAACACCCAGATAGAGGTAACCATTAGTGAATTGGAGGTTACTACCTAGAACCCCAAAGAATCATTCATTGATTTTGTTGCCCGATGGAAAGGCCAAGGTAGCCCGAATGACAAATAGACTTGTCGAAAGAAAGCAAGTCAGGCTAGTGGTCCAGAACCTTGAGCCAAACATGCTACAGAGAATGATAGTGGCACTGTTGTCCACATTTGCGTCCTTACACGAGCTGGGAGTCCAGATTGAGAGTGCATTCAAAAAGGGTATTATCCATAGAACAAGTGAACCCGCAAGAAGGCCATTCTCTCGGAATACCAATGCTAGCACTATTCCATGGCCTGCGGATGTTAGTACTGTTGTTTCAACGGCTAAGATGGCTGATCCCTTTGCTATTGCCACAACTTCACAACCTTCACAAAGTACTGGCCCACTTCAGAACCAAAGAGTTTTTACTCCCCTCCATATGAACCCAACCCACGCCCTCAAACTATTAATGGAAAAGGGGCATCTCAAGCCTCTCGATCCTCATCCACTTCCGGACCCATTGCCACCCAAACACGACCCTACCCAGTATTGCATCTTTCACCAACAACATGGCTATCCTACAGACTTGTGCTACCGTTTTTGTCACATCTACCAAAACCGGAGGCAATTATTCCGGCAGACACAGACATGTGCATGATAGATCTAACACCACAAACCCAATCTAGGCCCGTAGTAGTAGAAATGAAGAAAGAAGAGAATGCATTGAAGACAAGGTCATCTGATACCCATGTTATAGAGAAGGGGCTCTCGCTCACAGAGGAGTACGATCCTAGTTTATACATCGTGGCCATCGATCAGCCAAAGCCAGTAGTCATACTGTCGGACTTTCTCAGCATTAATGCTATTAGGGAGGACTAGTTAGGGCAAAATCAGAATGATTGACCTGAACAAGGCCTAAATGACTTGGCTAACTTAGAAGAGGATTTGGCTAATTTAGAGGAGGATCTTGAGGATTTGTACTTCTTTAAAGATGAGGATATAAGCAGTGTTCAGATGGGATGGTGGGACCCGAGCCAGCCAGAAACAAGCAACGGATGGTTGAGTGAGAAAGAGTCAGATGTGAAGGAACAGATAGGAGAGACTGGAAAGGAAGAGAAAATTGGTGCTAGTGGCAAGGCTGAGGATGCGCCTTTGACTGAAAAAGAATAGGCACTGGAACAATTTCAAAGAGAAAGGATAGAAGAGATACAGACAAAGATAGCTCTGGAGCAAGGAAAAAGAAAAGAGAAAAAAGAACCCGAGACAATAGTGGGTGATGTCCAAACTACCAAAAAGGTTGAATGGGAGCCCACCAACAGGAAAAGGATGTTAAGGAAGCTCCGAAAACATCGGGATTCAGAAACCAAGACTATGGTAGAGAAATAATGGTATGATGACAGGGCGCGTGATGTTAACATGCTCTAGATAGAACCTGATGCTAGCCTAGCCATGACTGCAGGAGAGTGATGGGAAGACAGCGACCTAAGTCATGCGTACACTGACGAAGGTTGGAAAGCTGATACCTCGAATGACATTTGGTATACTGACGAGATCAATCATGTGACTCGGAGTGGTCAATACTTCAAACCCACAGCATTAGACCAGCCAAAGACCACTGGAAAGGAGGCTGAGAGATAAAAAGAGAAGGACATTGAGGAAAACCTGGTCTTGAAACAGCTCAAGAAGATTCAGCCTAAGATACCAATCTAGGGGTTAATAATGGCATCTCGGGAGCATAGGCAAGCACTGTTAGAGGCAATGAACCAAACCAAACTACCTATCGATACCACTGCGGATCAATTGGTATCGTTGGTTACAATCGGGACCGTTACGCCGGTGATATCTTTTACAGATAATGAGTTACCACCTGAGGGTGCCAACCATAACCGTCCCTTATATGTAACCCTGGAAAGTCAGAAAAAAGTGGATTCCGGTGGTGTTAGTAGATATCGAATCGGCAAGTCCAGTGAGGACAGCCTATGTCATCGATTTGAGGCTGGTTGACTTTATACCTACAACTCAAGCCGTCTGGGCTTATGACAATACTAGTCGGGATGTTATGGGAATGTTCAAGAGCCATATCCTAATCGGCCTGTCTGAACACGAGGTGGAATTCATGTAATGGATGTACTAGTCACGTTCATTCTACTACTAGGAATGCCCTAGTTGCATCAGATGAGGGTCAGATTATTAATACCCATCGCTAGTGAAGAACCCCTTCAAAGGCAAGATTGCCACTGTGTACGGTAATTCTGTGATCTATCCTCCCCAGGGAACCACTGCGCCATTATTGGAAATCATACATGGGGAAGAAGACGTGTTCCTTTTTGGCTTCTCTCTGGCAGAAGCCCAGGTGGTCCAAACCATCACGGTGGAGGCGATGGCAACTACGTGATTGCGCAATCCATTTACATGATGAACAAACAGGGGCATATACCCAGATCAGGATTAGGTCAAAGTGGTAGGCCCACAGTTGTTAAGTAGATGAGTTACAACCCCTATGTTTTCGAGCTGGGATACAAACCTACCGCTGCAGATTGGCAAAGAAAATGACAAGAGTTGAGAGGAAAGCTGAAAGCCAAGAGGGATGAAAAGTAGTATGAGTTAGTCTACAAACCAATACAGGGGACCAAGGGGAGGACTTCCCCTTTTATGGATTCCCAGAGCCTTGGTATGACTGGAAAACAAAAACATGGTATCCGGGGTTCAAGATCTTCTTCGGACACCAATTACCAGAAGAAGAGGATGAACAAGGCATTTGAGCCCTAGCACAGATCAAGGTGGGACTGAAAGCCTGGACATTGAAGAGAAATAGCTATTGGGAAAAGTACTGGCTAACCTACTGACAAGTTCTACAACTGGAGTTGAGACCACCAACTTGGGGGATAGTTTTACTATCTCAATGATCGAGGATAACCCAGCAATGGATTCCTCCAATCTTATCGTGGATGCTTCTGAGGCTTTGTGCCTGGTCTAGAAGGTCCACACTGTCTTTAGAGGAACACGAGCGTTTAATCGCTTTATTAAAAGATTTCAAAAATGTTTTTGCGTGGTCCTACGAAGACATGCCTGGAATCGATCCTGAGATTGTACAACACCGGATCCCTCTTAACTCTAAGGCCCAACTAGTTAAACAGAAGTTGCGCAGAGTTTGTCCAGATTGGGCTTTGAAGATCAAGGAAGAAGTTACCAAACAGATTGAGGCAAGGTTCTTACTTGTATCTAAGTATCCAACGTGGTTGGCCAATACTGTTCTAGTTCCAAAGAAGGATGGTAGAATCAGGATCTGTGTCAACTTCAGGGATCTAAATAAGGCTAGTCCGAAGGATGACTTCCCACTGTTGCATATTGACGAGTTGGTAGACTTCACCGCAAGCCATGCATTGCTCTCGTTCATGGACGGGTTTTCTGGGTATAACTAGATTCTGATGGCACCCGAGGATACGGAGAAGACCGCTTTAACCACTCCGTGGGGCACCAATTGCTACCGAGTCATGCCGTTTGGGTTAAAGAATGCTGGAGCCACTTATCAGAGGGTTGCGACTACCATTTCACATGACATGATTCACAAAGAGGTTAAGGTGTATGTGGACGATATAATTGTCAAGTCCAAAGATTGTGAGGGCCACTACACCGCACTGAAAAAATTCTTTCAATGGATCCGAGAGTGTAGATTGAGGTTGAACCTGCAAAAATGCACCTTCGATGTAACAACAGAAAAAATGCTAGGATTTCTGATCACGCAAAGAGGAATTGAGGTAAATCCTTCCAAAATCAAGGCCATCTTAGAAATGCCACCATCGAGGAAAAATGAGATAAGTGGCTTAGGTAAAGTGCAATTCATAAGATGGTTTATTTCCAAATTAACCTTGACTTGTGAACCACTATTTGGTCTCCTAAATAAAGGAAAGAAATTTCAATGGGATGATAGCTATCACTTTTAAATGTGTCAAGCAAAGACTGCAGACCGCTTGTGTTATCACCGCCGTAACTAGAAAACTGCTGATTTTGTAATTGCTGCTGATTTAATATAACCATGGTCGGAGGCCAAGGTAGAGAAAGCTATTTATTACTTGAGCAAAAAAATGCTGGATTACGAGACCTGTTATACTCCCCTCAAGAAGGCTTACCTAGCCTTGGTATAGGCTACTCGGAAGTTGAGGCACTACCTATTAGCTCACTCGGTAATTCTGGTTTCAAGATTAGATCCCATCAAATATCTTTTTGAGAAACTAGCACTTACGGGTAGGCTAGCCCGTTGGTTGCTTCTTCTCTCCGAATTTGATCTCAAATATGTTACACGCAAGTCGGTTAATGGGAGAGTTGTAGCAAAATTCTTGGCAGATCACCCAGTAGAGGGAGATGAAGTGGTGGAGTACTTTTTCCCAGATGAAGATATTCTACAAATAGAGGAGAAAGCGTGGATGATGTACTTTGACGAAGCAACCAATCAACATAGTTATGGGATCGATGTGTTGCTGATAGCACCTGATGACTCCCATATACCCTTAGCCTTCAAACTCCAATTCCAAGTATCCAACAATGAAGCAGAGTATTGTTGGTTTAGAAGTCACCTTGGAACTAGGGGCAAAAAGGTTGGACGTCATCGAGGATTCGAACTTGGTTGTGTCTCAAGCCAATGGAGATTGGCGGTTTACCATCAGGTCTTGGATATATTAATTCTAAGGTTTGAAAAGCTAATGTTTACCCATCTGCTAAGGGAGGACAACCGGTTTGCTGACGCACTAGCAACTCTATCTTTTATGGTAGACATTCCATTAGGAGTTAGGATGCATCCAATCATTATTGAACAAAAGTACACGCCAGCTTATAAAACCATTATCGCAATAGATGAGGCTTCATATAAGTACCACTGGTACTACAATATTTGGAATTTCTTGGAAAAGGAAGCGTATCCACCAGAAGCAACTGCCAAGGACAAAAGGGAATATGGCTTCTAGCCGTCCAATTTATCATCTGCGAGAGCAAGTTGTACAAAAGAGGCCATTTGGGAATGCATAAACTGTATGTTGAGGAAGAGGAATCAAAGCTCCTTATGGAGGCTATTCATGGAGGAGAGTGAAGCCAATATAAACGGTGTGATGCTCGCCTAAAAAATCCTTAGACAAGGCTACTACTGGTCAACCATGAAAGAGGATTGTATTGGTTTTGTTCGGCGCTGCCACAAATGCCAGATTCATGTCAATCGCATGAACATTCCACCATCGAAGCTCTACAACATGACTTCACCATGGCCATTCTTTGTTTGGGGGATAGATGTTATCGGCGCAGTTACGCCAAAGGGGTCAAACGAGCATGAATTCATCTTGGTAGCGATCGACTACTTCACTAAATGGGTGGAGGCCCAGTTCTACTCAGGCTAAAAGCTGCCGGTGGCTAAGTTCATCAAGAACAATATCATCTGTCGGTACAGAGTTCTAAATGAGATTATCTCCGATAATGGGTCGCACTTCAAGAAAGAGGTGATAGACTTGCTTGAGAAATATAATGTGGCCTTCCATAAGTCATCAACCTACAGGCCACAAACCAATGGAGTCGTTGAGGCCCCCAACAAAAATATCAAGAGAATTCTGCAGAAGATGGTGGAAACCTATAGGGACTGGTCGGATAAACTGCCATTTGCACTCTGGGGCTACAAAACCTCAATCCGAACATCTATAGGGGCAACCCCCTATTCTCTTATCTATGGGATGAAGGCTATTTTGCCAATTGAAATTAAAGTGTCGTCACTACGAGTTCTAGCCAAGTGTCAGATAGCAGAGGCAGATTGGCGGCAAAGCAAATTTGAAGAATTAATGTTGTTTGATGAGAGAAGGTTAAAGGCTTTGTATCATGTCCAGGGTTACCAACGACAAATTGCCAAGGCTTTTAACAAGAACGTTAAGTCCGGAAATCTTAAGGAATGGGACATGGTGCTGAAAGACAATCAGGCTCCTATCCATGACCCCAGGGGCAAGTTCAGACCCAATTGGACTGGTCCTTATATCATCAAGTCAATCTAGTCAAGAGGGGCAATTATTCTCATGGACTTGGATGGCCTGGAGTTCTCGCAACCGATCAATATAGACAAGTTGAAGAAATATTATCCCTGAGAGGCTCGCTAGGCCGAAAACCTGAAAGGGTGACCTAGGCAAAAGTTAGAGCATGAAAAATCAGAAATAAAGAAAAACTGAGCTCGCAAGGTTAAAAACCCTAAAGGGCGACTTTGGCAAAAGTTAGAGCGCAAAAGGACAGAGTTAATACTCGAGTGAACCTTAGCCGAACTATGTAAGGCCTGATTCCCATTTTTGGGATACGTACAGAGCATCAATGCTATGCAATCAGGGGCAGTTATGATCTTTTGATTTGGGATTGTACATCTTGAGAATCGATTCTGTGTGTGTCAGGTGGTGATCGTTTCTAAAAACTATTTTGAGAAGTTTTAATAAAAGTTGATTTTGTTCAAAATTTTACCCTTTTATAACTTGGACCATTTTTGGGACCGAAAGGAAAATTTTCAGTACTCGCAACTTTAATTTTATTGATTTCAACACAAGTACATTCTCCATCTTTGATTTAGATCAAAGTTACTTTTACATCTTAAAACTTGAAAAGAAAATATCCAAGCAGTAAAACTAGGGGCACAATAAGTCGATGGCTCTATGCCAAAGACAAATTTCAACGCCTCTCCTCTCTTCGAGCCAAGCCAAACACTTCTCGATAGGATGTAACTAAAACTAATAGTAGGGGGTAATCTCTCGCCCTCCAAAGTATAAGGTCGACAGTGTAAAGCACGAAATGGGAATGAAGCTGGGTATTCTACCCCCTCTTCTAGACAGGTCTAATCATGCTCGAATTGGTATCTGAACTAGAGCGAGAAATAGAACACGCAGTGTGTGAGGCCAATCAGCTCATCTTAGCCAAATTAAGCCAAGGGCAACACCAAGTTATGCCAGTTGCAAATTTACTACACATCCAATCACACCATGACCCCTCTGAGGGGAAATCGACCAGCCGTTGGCGAAAAAAGTAAGCTCGTGCTGAGTACTTGGAGCAAAGGTCCACTACTTGTAGTTTATCCATAAGCCATACCTGAGGAGAGATGAAAAATAAGAGAGATTAAAGAATAGAGAGCTATACGATGAGAGAAAAGTAAGGAAAAGGTTATGAGGGAAAAACTGAGAGTGAGTGTCGAGTGATGTGAGAATCATAAATTAGCAGGGTGGGAAATAATACTTGGAGAAGTAGCGGACTTCCTTCCAACCGGGTAATCTCTCCTCGACAAAAAGCATCTAAACCCATCAAGGTTTCGACCAGTGCCAAACCCATGCAACTTTTACCCTCTTTCAGACATTGGGCCACTTCAATCAACCAGATGCTAGCTCTGCCGTAACTAAGGGCAATGAGGAATTGCGCAAGAAGGCATAAACAGAGAGCATGTTGCCAGTGGCCTCGCCAAAGAAGGTCACTCTTGTCTCCAATAGCGGAAAATCGATGAACTAAGCCGGGGATGTCTAGCTCTCCATCATGTGCCAAGGGTCGAACCTCGTGTAATGTTAACCCACACATCCGTCCCAAAGCTTGGGCATGGCCAAACGGGTCAAGCAGATGATGATTTCTTTGTCGTACCGAGACTCCATCAAAGCTCAAAATTCCTTGAGTATCGGACACATCGCTTGTGCTTTGAATTGAAATACATGAGTGATTAGGTTCCAACATCAAATAGCAACATGGAGAAATGGAAAGCAAAGAGAAATACGGCTCAGAGGAAAAAGGGCATTTAGGCTAAAATCGTGAAAATTGACCTTTTTTGAGCTGTCTAAAGTGGCTACCCAGTCTTGGAGCCTATTGTTGCACGATGTCTCCATCTTGAGAACAAAATACCAAGGACTTGCTATTCTACCAAAAAAACAGCATAGGAGCACCATTTATAGAGGATGAGAAGGAACAGTGCATGACAGTTGGGCAGCACTGACCGATTGTAGACACCCTATTTTTTACCGACCTTAAGACTCAGACTTCATCGATTGAGCGCTTGGTGATAGTGCATGTTGTGCTCGTTTCGAGTTTTCGGAGTTTTGGCCGAGTGCCTTGCCCCCGGGCCTCTTAACTCTTTGTGCTTCAGCTCGGTTTGCGGACCAGGCCTTGTTTCTCTTCCCTAGAGGGAGGGAGTGGTCTGTTAGACCATCTCTTTGTGGTCGTAGACCACTTTTTGTGGTCGTAGGCCACTTTTTCCGTTTGGAGACTAGTTTTCGATTTTTGGAGCCTTCGGCCGCGCGCCTTGTCTCGGGACAGCTTAACGTTCTCCATTTGGCGTGGTTTTTGAACCACACCTTTTTTCCTTGGCCTAGAGGGCCACTATGGTTTGGGAGACCACTTTTGTGGTCGTAAACCACTTTTGGTGCTCGATAGCTAGTTTTCGAGGCTCCCGGCTGCGCGCTTTGCCTCCCGAACTTTCGTCTTGCATCCGTTTTGGTTTATTTTTGGTATAAATCTTGTTTTCTTTGTTTGGAAGGTGGTACAAGGGTAGGAGACCATTATTTCCCCTTGGAGACCACTTTTCCTCCTGCCAGCCAATTTTTTGGTCTAACAACTAGTCTCCCTGATCTTTGGACCATCAAAAGTGGTCGGCCACCACACCATTTGTTTGTTTTCATCCTCTGGACTCTCTCCCACCATGGCCACTCAGCTTGTTGTTCAGGAGACCACTTAAAGTGGTCGGCCGACCACTTTAAGTAGCTGGCTGACCACTTTAAGTGGTCAGCTGCTTTTTGTCACCTTTTTTGAGATATTTTCCTCCAGCAGGCACAGCTGGAGGGCACCAAAGCCATCCTCCATACACATGTATGGAGGGGTTGCCTTGGCCCTTAGCTTCTTGGAGAAGCTTTGCCTTTTGTTCTCTATAAGAGGGAGGCTCCTCCTCCCTCTTCTAGGTTCTGAAAAATCTCCCTTGAGATATACATATAGCCTTGTATCTATATCTCTCTTTTGTTCTTGTTTTGTGCCTTAAAAGTGTAGATTTGTCATACTTTTGTACACAAACACACACTCAAACACCTTGCTTGTGTTGCTGAGGCTTCTTGAGGTTGTTTTTGAAGTTCTTGGGCTGGTTTGAGCTCAAAGAGGGTGCTGGAGTTGCAGTAGTAAAGAATGTCTTCAAGGGTGAGTCTTTAACCCTTAAATCCCCCATTCTTGCTTAAGCTTTTAGCCTTATTTTCATACTGTTTTAAGCTTAGCTCTTAACTGGAAAAAGTTCTTTTTTTGCATGCTTAAAAAGTTTGTTTAAGGTCACTTTTTCGTTGGGGGTGGTCTACCCCCTCTTAGGCCTTGTTAGGCCTTGTTTTGAGCCATCCGTTTAGGGTCTTGTTGTAGCCTTTGCATGACCTTTCTACCACTGAAATCCAGAGGATTTTTAGTGGTGGAAAGGTGGTTTTGGGGTCTTAAATAGGAGAGGGTCATCCCCTCTCCTTGTATTTTGAATACTTGCCATATATGCCTCATGTTTGAGCATGTGTTTTAAGCTTGTGTTGGCTTGTTCTTAGCATGTATTTGGGGTTATTTTGCTATGGCATGCCACTATTTTTGGTGGTCTTGATCATCCCTTGCATGGTTTATACACTTGTAGTGTAAATTTCATAAACTAGTCTTGTATGCTTCATGAAGTAGCATGTCTTTCTAGCTTATATTGAGTCCATTTCAGTATGTTCTTGGGCTTTTTTTACCATGTCCTACCTTTGTTAGGGTTTGGTTTGGTTAGCCTTTGCATGCTCCTTGCACTTGTAGTGCATTTCCATGAAATTGCCTAACATGCATCATGTTGTAACATGTCATTCTAGCATGCTTTAGGCTTAACTTAAAGAAGATTATGTTCATATTTTACCATGTTTAAGGTCTGATTTGTGTTGTCTTGGCCATGCGTGACTTGCTTTGTATAGCTGTAATGCATTCCAGCTTGTTAGCTTTGTGTGTCAAGTCCACTAGCATGCTTTACTTGGACTATTTGAATGATTTGGCATCATTTATTATGTGATTTCAGTCCATGTTTCATGTTCATGTACTTGCATTTATCACTCATTCAATGCATTGGTGGGTTTCCCCCTTTATGCCTTAACATGAACCATTGCGTATGCCTTCATGCCTTAGCTTGCGAGCCATCATTTCAATGTGTTTTTGGGGTTATTTTGCCATGATATAAATCTAATTTTTGTTGGTTAAGTCATCCCATGCTTGGTCTTAATAGGTGTAGTGTAACCCACCTTATTTGCCTTGTATGCACCATGCCTTATGCCCTTCATGATAGCTTGTTTTGGCTTCCTTTCATGTATGTTTTAGACTCATTTTGATATGTTCTAGGACTATTTTGGGTTGCCTTTGCCATATGTTTCATGCTTTGTATAGCTGTAGTGCAATTGGCCTTGCTAGCTTTGTGTTTTGTTGACTCATGCATGCTATCTTTGAGCTATTTAGATGATTTGGCATTATTTAATACTTCATTTCAGAGCTTTTAGCATTGCCATGTTCCCACTTCTTTCATGCTTTGAATGCCTTTAAGTGTTGTGCATTGTTGCCTTGCTTATGGCCTAGTGTGTATACTTGCATGCCTAAGTCTTTGAGCCCTCATCTCAGCATGTTTAGATCTTTGTTTTGACCTACTAGAGCTCTGTCCATGGTTGGTTCATGCATTTGTACCATGTATTGCATGCCCCCTTTGTAGTCCTCTTTACTAGCTTTAATGCTTAAGGACCCTAGCATGCCATGCTTGTGTTGTTTGAGTGGTTTGGCACCTTTTCTTACCTTATTTCAGTGCACTTAGTGTTGTTACACTTCCACTTTTGTCATTCCTTAAGCACTCTTGAGAGTTGTGCTCTTAGGTCTCTTTGATGGGCTATTGCATTGTACATGCTTGTATGTGTTTTTGGTGCCTTTGTTTCATCATTTTGGCCACTGATTTGGGTATGACTGAGGTCTACCCCTTTTGGTTTAAGTCCATTTAGCATGTTTATTTATATGTTGATCGCATGCTTATTGTTCATTGCATTAAGTATGCCATCTTACATTGCATTGTGCATGCCATGTGGTTATTTGCATTGTGTATGCCAAGTTGTTTCTTTGCATTGAGTATGCATGTCCCTAACATTGCTAAGTTGCCCTTGTAGCATTGCATTGTGCATGCATGCATTAGCATGGTTCGCATGTCATTAGCTTTGTTAAGTTGATCATGTCACATTGCATTGAGTATGCCATGTTGTTGTTTGCATTGTGGATGCCATGTTATTTCTTGCATTGTTATTTGGAATAGGTGTTAGTCCAAACATGGGAAAAGAGGGGCGTTTCATACTTAGAGTGATGAAACGTGCCTTAATTCCCAGTTGCCGACACTCTTGATCAAGCATGATAGAGTTTTAAGCCTTATGTGTTTACTTGTGCATTCATTTTCATATTGAATTGTGCAACTTCACCTCTCGACCATCATGCATTGAAATGCGCGATTGGTGGCCCAAGGGTCGAGAACCACACTCCCTTGAGCTCATGACATAAAAGGGAGAGTGGTTGTTCACACATACCTTGCAAATACATTGCCATGCCCTTTCTGTTTCTATCGCAAAGAACCGAATTCAAGAAGAACAACCGCCTACCAACCAAGATTACTAGTGGCCGACCACTTTTTATTTTTTTCAAAGATGTAAAGTGGTCGACAGGTGGTCTCCTTCCTCAACAACTGGTCGGCAACCCTCCCACAAGTTCCCATGATGGAGTTTTAGCTTTCTGGAGCTTTGTGCAGTGTTCTGGAAACAATTGCAAAAAGAGGCAAATTGGGGCATCGCAACGAATTTCCGAAATAGACGACCGGGCTTGCATGCATTCCTCTCTCTCTGAGGCTCCTGATTTATTGCTTTCCTTAGCTGCCATGCTTAGATAGCTAGCTTTTTCTTTGTTTTGTACCTTAATAGTTAATGCGTTTAGCTATTTAAATTTGTTTTGTAATAATTAGTTAACTAGGACTAATTAATTAATTTGTTTTGTAATAATTAGTTTAATTAGCTTAGATTATCTAGTTAGCTTCTTATTCGGTCCCTCCATCGAGAGAGTGCAATGTTGTAATAAGCGTGCATATGTGTGATGCCTATCTTCCAATCCCCATTTCTTTCTCCCTTTTACTTAACCGCTTACGATGGTTAGTTTTAGGGCATATTTCAATTAGCATACCTTATGCTTTGCATGCGTGCATCATTCATCTGTATTGCATGCACCGGGCTGCGCATCATACAAACCAACATTGTATTTCAATACATTTACTTGAATACGTGTTCAACAGCATGTTACCAAGTTGCATTTCATATGCCATCTTAGAATAGCCGAGCCTATTTTTTTAAGCTGCATTTTACATGTGTTACATTAGTCATCTTAACATGAACTAGGATCATACATGATTTCTAACTAGGTCTTTATTTCGGCTCGGAGTACATTGTGAGTGTTTACGCTTTAGCATGCTGCATGTGTGTTATTGACTGCCATGAAAGCATGCTTGCCATGAGGCAAATTGCTTATTTGATATAACTGCCTGAATGCCTGTGGGTGAAGGTTAGATTACTTGAATTGGAACAATTCATTAAATCCCCGATTTAGCCTACTTGCGAGTAGCAAACTCCAAATCATTTTCACAAATGAACATGCAATGTTTTGTTCCAAATTAGGCAATCTAGTCTATACTTGTGTGCTGTGCACATCACGTAGTAAGATTAGCTAATTAACCGGAATAAGAGCACATGTCTTTTCAAAAACAAAATATCATGCTTAGTACAGGCCAATCTTTGATCAGGCGAGCGGGGGTGCTCATTACATGACCTTCCCCTCTCGTACCCAAGTTCCCGAGCCAAGGCAACTTTGGTGATGACGGACACATGGCCTTAGGCACGAGTCAGGGTTTCCCAAATTTCCACAAAATAAAATATTTAGGTGGCGACTCAGATTCCGCAAAGCGCCTATGTTTGGCACTTCTTTATAAAAATCAGTTTTCCAAAATGATTTGCTGGATTTGGACTCTTTGGTGATTTATCGGTCTCACATCGCACATTGTGAGATTAGATTTAGAACCGTGACATTTGAGTCTGAACTGTAGTAGCTCAGAACAAGACAAGATTCGCGCCCCCCTCGTAGGCGCGCGCAGATGTCGGGGAGTTCCCGGGAGCGCGTCTACACCGACCTCATATTTAGGCCCGACTGTGCCTCAATGAAGCCCGGTCGTGCCTATTTAGGCTCAGCCCGGTCTAAATGGTGGCTCAGATCGCTGCGCATGTAAAAGCTAGCCTTTTGTCCTGGCGTACCGTGGTTGTGTTTTAAGTCTTATTTTGTTTGTACCAAATTCGAGTTGTTTTCATTTTGTTTTTCTGTTATCGAGTTGTATTTTACATTTTGTCTGGTTGTGGATTGGTATCCGACTCAAGATTGCTATCCGACTCAAGAATGAATGCAAGAGTAGATATTCGTTGTTTTAAGTCTTATGCGAATTACCATGCAAAGGTTACGCCATTCATCACATACCATTCATCACTAATGGGTCCAACCCCAATCATTATTTTACAAAGTAGCAAAACAAAAGAAAATCCTTCAAAAACAAAAACAGAAAATCATCATCATCATTAGCAACTCATCCTCGCTCTCTTTCTCCTCGGCTGCGGAGGAGGTGTATCGCTATCATCACTGGGGCTACTAGACTGTATGTCAACCGTCTCCCTCTCTTCCTTAAAAGTCATGTACTTCTCAACGGACTCCTTAGGAGGTAAGCACTGCCTCACTCTACCTTTCCCCCGGTTAGCTCCTCCTCTGTCCCTTACTGGGCCCCGTCTCCATCTCCTAGCTAGAGCAGGTCCTGCAGGTACAACTGGTGCTAGCTCAAGCTGAAAAGAGAGAGAAAGCATAGATATCAGAAGAGACCAATAAAGTTATGAGCAAGACTGTCATGACTATAAACTAGGGGCAAAAGTATACCTCAATCCCATGAGTGGCCAGAGTAGTCTGTCTCCTCTACACCATCAAAAGAAGGCAGTTAATCGTCCGGAGGAGGTCGTCAGCATATGCCCTGGGTACCTACAAAAGGAAGAGCATGTGAGAACAATGAACAGAAATAACAGAGGGCAATGAAAACATAAAGTAACACAATGGGCAGAAATAGGAAGAAGTGTGTACCTGCTCAACACCAGGGGCAAGCACCAACCTACGATCCCTATCATCAATGTGCTCAAGGGGGATCAGCTCAATCACCCCGTCTGGCCACATGTACACGACCACTGTAGGAATCACCAAAAGCCCAGGAATGGAAGTCGCAGCAGGAACACCTCTGGCACTAGTAGTAGCAGCAGCAACCTCTAGAACAGCGCAGACCACCCCTTGGGTGAGAGGCGCCATCACCCGAGTCTGTAAGAAAGTGGTGAAGTCGTCGGGCTCATGATGCCGGTCACCATCCTCTCCCAATATCAAGAAGTCGATCTGAGGACCGTCATGAAGATCATCCACTACCTTCATGCCGAGAGAAAGAGGATGTGGAATGTCTAGATCCGCTACCCCTCGTGTCTGGCAAATGAACCTCTCTCCCAAGTAATACGCTCAGCCAAAGGGGCCCTCAAACAGAATCCACATGGTAGAGGCATGCCATACTGCAATATAGGTCACCCTTGCTGCCTAAGGGATACCCGCCTAGGAGTGCCAATCAACCTGTGGAAGCAGATGTTAGATGCCAATGATCTAAGTAGTATGGAAACAGTGCAGTATGGAAATAGTTTAGTATGAAAATAACAGCAGTATGGAAATAGTAGTAACACTAGTATTTTGTTACCTGATCCGTGGTGATGGTGTCAAAGAAACGGCGAAAGTAGGGGAAGCCTCGATCTACACAGCTGCGTCGTTCAAATTGGGAGTTGTAGTACCGGGAACGGGGTACTGACAACTTAATCGGCCTCACCGAGACCGGGGCTAGAGAGGTGAAGTATGTGTAAACCCATAGTTGTAAGCAGGAAAAGATAGATGAAGTAAATGAACAAATAAATAGGAAATACAAAGCAAACATGAGCAGGAAATGCAGAATTGAACAGAATGCACAGAAAAAGTAAGTGTGAGGTATACCTCCCAAACCCTCTAGTAGCCACCTAGTGAATCCGCCTTGCAGCGAGATACAGAGTTCATATAACAAAGACAAGGTGGCTGCTTGTCACCCCAATCATACTCTCTCACTTGTGGTAGGTGCACCAAGTGTCCCTGTAAGATATAATCCCACGGTATTTTCCTGCTTGCAAACAAAGTAGTATTGAGTAGATACATAAGGAGCGGGTGTACTGGGCACCTTCTTTATCTCGAGTAGGGCCGAGAATTGGAGAAATGATCAAAGAACTAACTATACCTCACCATCCTGCGGATCGGTAGTGTCCGGATCGCCTCGAGAAGCTAACGCTATGGGGCTCTCCAATCGTCATATCAGATCACATGGGATCGGGCCGTCAATCCCGATCCGTAGGCCAGTGAGCATTAAGAAATTATATAGAGTCAGGGTTAGCTCTCCAATCGACGAGAAGTGGAACGAGTTAGTGGTGTCCCACCACTTCTCTACCAGGGCCCCATACAGCAACGACTTAGCCCTCATTTATATTAGCCTTGAAAAGTATGGGTCCAAAGCCTGAAGATCAACCAAGTGCGGACCTCATGAGGCAATGCTCATGCCAACGCCAAGGGTTGGATATGGATCCATAACTGCCAATCCTCCTATCTATCACCTATAAATGGGTAACGTATGTAGCATTAGAGAATATTCTGCTTATGAGATTCAACATATGTACAAAACGAAGAGAAAGTTGCTTATCGTAGAGGCATTGGTGGACAAGTGCTCCATGAGCTCTCGCAGCAGGATGTTCTCATCTATCCCTGGGATGAGGCCCTCAAATCTCAAAATACCACCTATGGACGAAACATGTGTACGTGGTCGATAGGTGGCCGCATCAAATTGCCTATCAATGAGGGAAGGCAGTGCAGAAGTGTCCTCGGCCTCTATATCTGCACCTAAGATGGCTCTAATACCAATGGCAAGGTCTGGGATGGGAACCTTGTCACTAACCATAGAGAGAAAGTGGAAAAAGTGAAGAAAATGTAAAGGGATGAGTGAATGTGAGTAAAAACCCCAAAATCCAAGCCCGATGAGAGAAAAAGTAAGGAGGGGTGGAAAATCAAAGGGGGAAACAAGAAAAGTGTGGGCAAATGTGAGAGGAATCAAGAGAAAAACTCAAAACTCCACCAAATCAAGTTTTGTTCAGTTCAAAATATAGAGAAGGGAAAGGGTTTTAAGGAAAATTTTGTGAGGATTGTTAGGTAACTCAAGGAAAAGGGAAATCTAGAGAGAGGAAAAGCCTAGAGAGAGACGGGAAGGAATTTCAACAAAGGTTGTGTGCAAAAATTGAGGTTGGAATGTGTTTTAACAACCGTGTCGCGGCATCTTTCCCTATTCTGCCCCTATTGCTATCGAAGCCCAGCCGGCTTTATTGAAGCCTAGTCATGCTTCATCGATGCCCGGCCGACTCTCGATGTGAACTCAATTTTTTTTTTACTTTACTTTATTTCTTGTATTATGGAGTTTTAAGCTGAAAAATAACAAAAGCAAACAGAGAAAAACAGTGAAAAAAAGAGAAAAGTGAAAAAAAAAAAAAAAAAAAAAAAGAAAGGAAAAACAACAATGAGAAAAAAAAAAAAAGAACAAAAGTAAAGAACAAAGAAAAATATATATATATATATATATATATAAAGGAGAAGGAAATGAGAGGAATTTTTGTTCATTTTGTTTTGCTCTATTGCATGACTTCATGAGTTATTGCTTTAATTCATTCAGTTATTCCATAAACAAACAATTGTTGCATGTACGGTTCATTCAGAGGAGTTCCAGATAAAATCATTCGTGCCACAGCAAAATAATCATCCATTTTACAACCAAATTGGAACGTGGTGTGAATTAAAGCCCAATGTTTTAACACATGGGCAAATTGGCATTGGCTTTCACTTTACTACATCGCTTTGATTTTTTTGATTTTACGTGTCTTTGTCTTTGTGTAGAATCCGTGTTTTCTTCAAATTCACGTTTATGCGTTGTGTCTTGTTTGGAATTATCTCCATGGACTACATTTTTCGAGGTCTTCCTAGGGGAAGACAGTTTTGCTTTACCCAATTCTGGAAATTTGTTTGTTCTTTCATTGATCCACCTTTCCTCCTCTCGTGTGCAATACAGTAGGATTGTTCAAATCGATTAAAAACGACAAGTGCGTCTGTTCATTCACACCTATCTTTCCTCCTCTCGCGTGTGACGTGTTAGGAGTGTTCGGTTAAAAATAGCAGGTACACCTGTTCGTTCACACCCATCTTTCCCCCTCTCACGTGTAACGCATTGGGAGTGCTTGGTTAAAAATGGTAGGTGTGCCTGTTCATTCACACCAATCTTTCCTCCTCTCACACGTGACGCGTTAGGAGTGCCCGGTTAAAAATGGCAGGCGCGCTTGTTCGTTCATACCCATCTTTCCTCCTTTTGCTTGTGATGCATTAGGAGTGCTTGGTTAAAAACGGCAAGTGCGCCTATTCGTTCACGCCAATCTTTCCTTCTCGCAGTGATGCAAGAGGAGTGCTTTCCTGTTAAAAACATCGTGTGCTCGCTTGTTCACACTACCCTTCCTCTTATCGCATGAGACGCGTTAGGATCTCGATTGAAACCTCGAGTGTGCTCAATGGTTACGTCGCCCTTCACCCTTCCTACGCAAGGCGTAGTTAGGTCTGCATTTTCTTACATCCTTTCTACGTGAGACATAGTTTGGTTTGTGCTTTCTTTGTCCTTTCCACGTGAGACGTGCCTGTTTATTCACTTCTTTTCGTATGAGACACGGTGGGGTTATTTTACTTTGATTTGCATTTTCATTCGAACGTTGCATTCTTGTTTAGATCATAGCATTGTAGTGTTGTTTCATTGCTTCATTTATATTCGAATGTTTCATTGCATTGTTTCATTGCGTGATCATAAGTTATGTATTACATTTCATTTTGCATTTTGCCCTCGAGTTCAATCTTTGCATTGATGTCTTGATTCCTTGCCCAAGCCTTGCGGCCTTGTCAAATAGGTCATCTCTTGGCTATGACATTCACTTACGTCACTTTATGACTTCGAGTTCTATCAAAGAAAGGCAACTGTAGACACTCCATTTTTGACCACCCACAAGGCTCGAGAACTTTGCCTGATACACTCAATGATGAAAGTGGTGTTGTGCGTAGTTCAAGGTCTTAACGAAAGGGCCATGTTTAAGCTCTAAAACAATCCCAAACCATCCATATTCCCATTGTTTATACCCTACAAATCCATTTTTACACATTGTACCACATTGTGCTAAGTCTGAAGCAGGGAAATAGGGGATCCCATTGAGGCTCGGTCGTGCCTCATTGAGAGCCGATCGTGGCTATTGATGGACAGCCATGCCTTGGTAGCGAGAAAACACTGTTCTGGGCAAGAGCCCACCAGCTGTCATTGTATCTCTGTTTTGAGGGTTGAAGAATTTCTAAAGAGCTTATACACCTTCTTGAGAGCTCGTTCTTCTTGTGCAAGCAAACTTTGAGCAAGCTTACCACCTTGAACCTATATCTATACACCATATACACCTTCACACCTTAACCTAGGAACCTTGGTTGAGCCTTGAGCATCACAATTCAAGCTTGAGAGTGTGTTTAGACTTAGTTTGACTCACAAACAAAGAGCTACCTTTTTCAAGAGGTATAAGCTTGCTATTCTCTCTTGCTTTCATTTCTATCATTTACTATCAAGTTCTTGTATTTTTGGGTTGTTTTGATTCTCTTTTAAGTGTTTAAGCTTGGGTTTGGAGAGCTACCAAAGGGTAGAGAGAGTTAACACTTTTTCTTACACCTTCACCTATAGCTCAAACCCTTATTTTTACACCCTTTTTCTTTGCTGTTATCCCAAGTGGGTAACCCAAGACGGGGGTAAATTGGGTTATTAAAAATTTTACAATATTAAAAAATAATAATAAACACAATATTTAGAATTTTAACAAATAAAAAAAACAGAACAATAATTATCAATATAAAAGTAAGAGAGATAGGAAGAGAAAATCAAACACTAAGATTTATAGTGGTTCGGCACGCCGGACCTACGTCCACTCCATAAGGAAGCTCCTTGAGAATTTCTTTACTATCAAAATGAATCAACACACCACCAAGGCTTCACCAAGCCTTTGGATCTTACACAGGTCTTATTTTTATCTAATAAGCCTCACTCAACAATAAATTCCTCACTCTTACAAAATTCTTTCACAAAATAATAAATAAGAATAAGAGATACTTCAACCCAAAGAGTAGATATGAAAGTGTAAGAACAAACACTACACTTAGATCTGAAAGTGAAAGAGCAGATTACACTCAAAATTTTGGAGCACACAGATTTTTTCTCTTCAAGTTCTTAATTTTTCTTCACACAAAACACTTCTATTTATACCCAAAATTCTATCCGTTGGGGGATGAGATGCTCCTCTTGACAAAACAGATGCTCTTGGTACTCTTTAATTTCAAATAGACAGCAAATGATAATGTTTGAAAAAATGATAAAAGCAAAATCATCTTTTTCCTTTTTTCAAACATGGAGCTACCGTTTTTTTCCTCTTGAAGGCAATTTGAACATTATAAATAATATAATACAATTTTCACATCTTTGAATTCAAACCATCTTTTTCGTTTTTTTTAACATTGGAGCCACCATTTTTTGTTTTGTAGGCAATGTGAATTTTATAGATAATATAATACAATATTCACAACTTTGAATTCTGAATTCAAACAAGCAAGATATGGAATGATTGCTCCATACTTTTTATTTTTATTTTTATTATAGTAATATATATAAATAGAAAATATGATTTGCTTTCAAACACCACTTGAGTATGTTTCACTTTGCACGCAAAATATAAATCAAATATTTTTGCTATATACCAACGATCCCATGTGTATTAAATTTGTTAAAAGATAACAACTCACTAATATCACATTTATCAAAATAATACAACTAATCAATATTAATTTTGTCAAAAAATGAATAGTGACCAGTCAAACTTTTCAAAAACATGAATAGTAATATTTTCAAAATGTTTCCATTTAAATAATATTTATAACAAATATATCATATAATTTAAACATATAAAACTTTGTGTCAAATAATAAAACATACGTATAAAAAAATATCAATTAATATTTTAGATATCATCAAAATTTAAACAACATGATTAACAATCTCTCACTTTTTGATGATGGCAATATTTGTATGGACTTGACACAAAATAAAAATCAACAAGTTATTTAATAATTTTGCAACATAAAATATTTGATAATTTAAAGTACATGCATGCACAACAACTTAAAATTATATTTTTTTCTTCCCCTTTGACATCATTAAAATAAAATATGGAGATAGGAAACAAACACATTTGATAAAATAATCTAAGATGCCAATAATATAATAATGGTCCTTAGGTCATGTCGAGATCATTGTGGGGATTTTGGAGCATCTTTGGTGCACAAAATATTGACAAACAAAAGATTTGAGTAGATATGCATCGAGTATTAGATCGGTGAAGTGTATAAAAAGTGACAAGGATGATAGGTAGAGATACGAAATTGTCAAGTGTTGGTAAAAAAAATTTGTTTTACCTTCTTGTGTAAGCATGTCATTCCTTACCTTAGCCATCAATGGTTTGGACATGCATGAGGTACCTGTAATGCAGGAAAATGAGAGGTTACCAATGGTGCAGTCACACACTATTCCTGTAAATGAGAGTCCTAGTGTTATTGGTAATCGGAATGATAGCGATGCTATTAATAACACTATAGCTCTTAGTACACAGGCAATGATTGTAGTTTCCAATATGGCTTGATGATTACAAGCAAGAATGCAAGAAAATCAGCAATGGAGACATGAGGTGTGCTTGTTAAAACAACAACTAGCTAATATTCGTAAGGTGAAGAGAGAGCTAGAAAGGAAAAATGCACAGTTAGAGAATGCGGTGCAATATTATGCAACAGTTATAATGCCAAGCCTCACAGAAGTCGAAAATAGAGAAAGGCATGTAAAGGAAGCTCATGAAAAGTTATTGAGAGAAGTGAAACGGAAAAAAAATAAATCTGTGAAGCCTTTTGAAAACTTACGTGTAATCGAGTAATATTTTCTTCTTCTGAAATAAAATTGCAAGCATTTCTCTTTGAAAAGATTTTCTATCTTTACAAAAAAAAAAAAAATAATTGTTGACGCAGATAAAGTAAAAATTATATATACTCCCCCTAAAATTATGCACAGAATATACAAACACCATTTTAAGATTACTCATATTTTTATATTTTATTTTTATTTCATTGATGTAATCTCCCCCTAAATTAATGCACAAAGGAAAATTACACAAATTGTAAAAAACATATTACCAATTTATAATACCAAAGGCCATTAAGATTCGGCCAAAAACAACTACACCAAGTGCAATAGCGTAAAAAGAGAAAATACAGATAAAAACAATTTCTTCAGACAGGGTAGAACAATGATTATTAAATCCAAGAGAGTTTGGAGCACATACAACCATATAAAAAATATAACAAAGTGCAAAAATAATTTTAACATATTGATAGGGGAAAAGATGTTGGCAGATGTAAAATTCATCGATAACGATGAAGATCAATGACAATGGTGAAAGACGGTGATGATGATGTAGATCTGCCTTGATGAAGAGGATCGAAAAGAATAGTGAAAATCGGTAGATCGAAGATAGATCTTGGTAGATCGGTGATGGATTTATGTAGATTTGGGATGGATTTTGGTTAGATTAGTGAGGAATTTGGGTTGATGATGATGGCGATGAACGGAAATGATGGAGAAGATTAGGGATGAATTTTGTGTAGATCTGAGGTGGTTTTGTGTAGATCGAATGTGGATGTATGTAGATCGAAGATATTTGTGATGAAGTTTATGGATGATGTTGTGGATGGTGGAGTTGGTGGTGGACGATGGTGAGGAGGAAGATGATGTCTGAGGATGAGAGGAAGAAAGAGAAAGCGAGAGAGCAAGAGAAAAGGAGAAAGAAAGAAATAGAGTGAAAGCGAGAGAAAGAGAATATATAAAATATATATTTTTTATTTTTTATTTTTATTTTTATTTTTTTATAATTATTATATATATATATATATATATATATTTTAATTTGAATTTAAATTTAAATTTTATTTATTTATTTATTTATATTCAAAAGAATAAACATCATATAGGAATATTCATCATACCAAGTTCAGTTATAATATAACAAAATTGTTCTTCATTAAGAGGCTTGATAAATATGTCAGCTAATTGACGATTTGTAAGCACAAAGTCGAGTTCAATGTCACCTTTGAGTACATGATCTCTTAGAAAATGATACCTTATTTCAATGTGTTTAGTGCGTGAGTGCTGAATAGGACTTTTTGAAAGGTTAATGGCACTTGTGTTGTCACATTTTATAGAAATATGATCATAGTAAAGTCTAAAATCTTGAAGTTGTTGTTTCATCTAAAGCAATTGTGTACAACATCCAGTGACGGCAATGTATTCTGTTTCAGCAGTTGACAGAACCAATGAGTTTTGTTTTTTGCAAAACCAAGAAGTGAGGGAGTGTCCAAGAAAATGATAAGTACCACTTGTGCTTTTTCTATCAAGTCTACATCCTGCAAAGTCAGCATCCGAGTAACCAAAAAGTTCAAAGGTACTTCCCTTAGGATACCATAAACCCAAATTTGGAGTGCCAACAAGATATCTGAAAATTCATTTGACTGCGGTGGTGTGTGACTCTTTAGGTGCAGATTGAAAACGTGCACACATACAAATACTAAACATTATATCGAGTCTACTAGTAGTAAGATAAAGTAAAGAACCAATCATACCTCAATATTTCTTTTCATCTACCAGTTTACCTTACTCATCTTTGTCAATTTTTATTGATGTGCTCATTGGAGTTGCTGCAGGCTTTGATGATTCTATTTCAAACCTTTTAAGTAGATCCTTGATATATTTTGTTTGATTTAAATGGATCCCATCCTTGGTTTGTTTAATTTGTAGACTAGGGAAGTAATTTAACTCCCCCATCATACACTTATTTCGAATTCACCCTGCATATCTTTAGCAAATTCTTTGCACAAATTTTTATTAGTAGCACTGAAAATAATATCATCAACATAAATTTGAACAATTAGCATATCATTCTTTTTGGTTTTTATAAAAAGAGTTGTATCAATTTTTCCTCTAGAAAAACCTTTGTTAAGTAGAAAATTACTCAATCTTTCATACCATACTCTAGGAGCTTGTTTTAAGCCATATAGGGCTTTTGAAAGTTTGAAAACATGATCCGGATATTTATGATTCTCGTAACTGGAGGTTTAACATAAACTTTCTCCGAAATGTACCCATTTAAAAAAGCACTTTAACATCCATTTGATATAATTTAAAATCTTTAAAACATGCAAAAGCAAGTAACATTCTAATAGCTTCAAGTCTTGCAACTGATGCAAAAGTTTCATCAAAATCAATGCCCTCTTCTTGATTATAATCCTGAGCTACTAATCTAGCTTTATTTCTAGTAACAACTCCAAATTCATCCATTTAATTTCGAAAAATCCATTTTGTATCAATAACAGAATGATCCTTAGGTCGAGGGGTTAGAAACCAAACTTCATTCCTTTCAAATTGATTTAATTCTTCTTGCATTGCTAAAATCCAGTTTTCATCATTTTCAGCTTCTAAAAATGATTTTGGTTCAATTTGTGAAACAAACACTAAGTTACCACAAAAAATTTTAACAGAGGAATGAGTTTTTATACCTTCTGCCACATCACCTATGATAAGGTCTTTGAGGTGGCCACGAGCATACTTTCATTCTTTTGGTAGATTTGAGTCATTTTCTGGAAGAGCATATATTTCTTGAAGTTTCTTCATTGTCATTTCTTTTTCATGTTCGTGTAATGAATTTTTTTCATTTTCTTTTATGTAAATGCTCTCCATGCTTGGTTGATTTTCTGCAATATCATTACTTGCAAGATTCTTGGAAATAATGTTGTTAGATTCATCAAAAGCAACATGCACAGATTCTTCAACAAGTAAAGTTTTTTTATTGAATACTCTATAAGCTTTACTAGAAATTGAATAACCCAGAAATACAGCTTCCTCTGATTTAGCATCAAATTTTCCTAAATTATCTTTATTGTTATTCAATACAAAACATTTACAATCAAATGAACGCAAGTGACTAATATTAGGTCTTCTACCTTTCCAAATTTCATAAGGGGTTTTCTTAAAAATAGATCTAATCATAGCACAATTTACAACATAGCATGCAGTGTTAACAGCTTCCGCCCAAAATATTTAGGCAAGTTATATTCACAAAGCATAGTACGGGCCATTTCTTCAAGAGTTCTATTTTTTCTTTCAACTACACCATTTTTTGCTGAGAAGTTCTAGGGGCAAAAAAATTATGATCAATTCCAAACTCATCACAAAACATAATAAAATCATTATTTTAAAATTCTCTACCACGATCACTTCTAATACTACAAATATTAAGATTTTTTTCATTTTGAATTCTTTTACAAAGTCTTGAGAAATTATAGAAAAAACTTCATTTTTGTATGCTAAAAATAATACCCATGTATATCTAGTATAATCATCAACACAAACAAGAGCATACGATTTTTCTCCTAAACTTAATGTTCTAGATGGTCTGAATAAATCAATATACAAAAGTTAAAGCGGTTTAGTAGTTGAAACGATATTTTTGGATTTAAAAGAAATTCTAGTTTGTTTTCCAAATTGACATACATCACAAAGTTTGTCTTTTCAAAAATAATTTTTGGTAAACCAATGACTAACTCATTTTTTGAAAGTTTGGAATTAAATCAAAATGAGCATGTCCTAATCTTCTATGCCAAAGCCAACCTATCATTTATAGCTGATAAACATTTAATATTAAAATGATATGCAAATCAAACACATACATTCTCATGTCTATAACCTACAAATAAAGTTTTGTTTTCTAGGGTGTTCTCAATAGTGCAATGAGTTTTCTCAAAACTAACTCTACACCCTTTTATCACATAATTGACTAATGTTAAGCAAGTTATATTTTAAACCTTCAACAAGTAAAACATTTTCAATAATAGGAGAAGGATTTTTACCAATACTTCCTACATAGCTTTATTTCCGATCATGTGCCTCGAACATGCACTGTCGAGATACCATCTATCATTACTGGATTTTGTCTTGAAACATTCCTCATCTTCGTTTCCAAGTGCCATTAAGCATAGGTTAGCAACCTCATTTTTGCAAACTTCGGTTTCTAAGTCGCTTTCATCACTATCTTCTCCCCATGCTGCAATCATAGTTTTCTTCTTGTTCTTCTTGAATTGTTTCTTAAGTTCCGGACATTCTGATTTGTAGTGTCTAGGTTTGTTGCATTCGTAGCAGGTAACTTCAGATTTTTTGTGATTTTCTCCCATTTGAAAATCCTTATTGTTGAAGTCTTTTCTGAAATTTTTCGCACACCTTGTTTCTTTTTCACAAACCTTTTGAACTTCCTAGTGATGAATGTCATTTCCTCATCATCATCTGAATTATCTTCCTCATCCTCTTGATGTTTCGAGGTGGATTTGAAGGTTATTCATTTCTTCTTGTTAATGTCCTCCTCTTCCTTTCTTTCTTGCATTATGAGCTCATGAGTTAGGAGAGATCCCATTAACTCATCTAGACTTAGCTTTGATAAATCCTTGGCTTCGGTAATGGCAATGACTTTTGTCTCCCAACTTTTTGACAATGACCTAAGCATTTTTCTTACAATTTTAGCATGAGTATATATTTTGCCAAGAGAAGTTAAACCATTAATAATATCAGTAAAATAAATAAACATTTAAGGAATAGTTTCATCAGGCTTCATTCTAAAGAGTTCATAATTATGGACTAGCAAAGTAACTCTAGATTCTTTAACTTGTTCAGTTCCCTCATGAGTAACTATAAGCTTATTCCAAATTTCTTTTGCGGTTTTACATACGGAGATTCTGTTGAACTCATTGGCATTTAAGGCGCAATACAACATGTTTGTGGCTTTGACATTAATTTGAGCCATTCTAGTATCTGATTTATTTCACTCATCTTCAGGTTTTGGTACCTTAAAGCCATCTACGGTTTTGGTAAGAATTTTTGGACCGTTGCAAATAATTTTTCAGTATTCACAATCATTAGATTGAACATGTATGGTCATCCTAGATTGCTAATAGCTAAAATTTGTGCCGCTAAACAGTAATGGCCTATTGGATGCTTATCCCTCAAGTAAGGAATAACTAGGGTCTGCCATGATCTACTCTAAGACGGTTAAATCACACAAACTAGAGTCTAGGCTCTGATACCAATTATTATCCCAGGTGGGCAACCCAAGAGGGGGGTGAATTGGGTTATTAAAAATTTTACAATATTAAAAAATAATAATAAACACAATATTTAGAATTTTAACAAATAAAAAAACACAACAATAATTATCAATATAAAAGTAAGAGAGATAGGAAGAGAAAATCAAACACTGATATTTATAGTGGTTCGGCACGCCGGGCCTACGTCCACTCTCCAAGGAACCTCCTTGAAAATTTCTTTACTATCAAAATGAATCAATACACCACCAAGGCTTCACCAAGCCTGTGAATTTTGCATAGGTCTTATTTTTATCTAATGAGCCTCACTCAACAATAAATTCCTCACTCTTACAAAATTCCTTCACGAAATAATAAATAAGGATAAGAGGTACTTCAACCCAAAGAGTAGATATGAAAGTGTAAGAACAAATACTACACTTAGATTTGAAAGTGAAATAGCATAATACATTCAAAATATTGGAGCACACAGATTTTTTCTCTTCAAGTTCTTAATTTTTCTTCACACAAAACACTTCTATTTATACCCAAAATTCTATCCGTTGGGAGATGAGACGCTCCTCTTGACCAAACAGATGCTCTTGGTACTCCTTGATTTCAAATAGACAACAAATGATAATGTTTGAAAAAATGATAAAAGTAAAACCATCTTTTTCGTTTTTTCAAACATAGAGCCACCGTTTTTTTCTCTTGAAGGCAATTTGAACATTATAAAGAATATAATACAATTTTCACATCTTTGAATTCAAATCATCTTTTTCCTTTTTTTTCAAACGTGGAGCCATCGTTTTTTGTTTTGTAGGCAATGTGAACATTATAGATAATATAATACAATATTCATAACTTTGAATTCTGAATTCAAACAGGTAAGATATGGAATGATTTGCTCCATACTTTTTTTTATTATTATTATAGTAATATTTGTACAAATAAAAAGAATGATTTGCTTTCAAACACCACTTGAGTATGTTTCACTTTGCACGCAAAATATAAATCAAATATTTTTGCTATATACCAACCATCCCATGTATATTAAATTTGTCAAAAGATAACAACTCACTAATATTACATTTGTCAAAATAATACAACTAATCAATATTAATTGTCAAAAAGTGAATAGTGACCAGTCGAACTTTTCAAAAATGTAAATAGTAATATTTTCAAAATATTTCCATTTAAATAATATTTATAACAAAATCATATAATTTAAACAGATAAAATTTTGTGTCAAATAATATAAAATATGTATAAAAATATCAATTAATATTTTAGACATCATCAAAATTTAAACAACATGATTAACATTTGCTTTCTAAATTGATTTTTAGAGTTTAAAAGAGACTAAAAATCATGCTTTGAGGTTTCAAAAGTTAAGGGGTTAGCCACACATCCTTGTTCTTGCTTACTATTCTTATTTTCCTTCTTTGTTGTTTAGCTTTTTAGGCTCTTTTCATGAACTTTGAGCCACTGTTTTTCACCTATTAGAGGCTGTTTTAGGCCAATCCTAGGTTGATTAATTAATTCATGCTTTGATTAGTTTGCTTGTTGTCTCACAAGTCCTTATACATAACTTGTTGCATATTGTTCTTAGCCTTTCTTTGTCTAATTTCCATGTTTAAGATCCTCATTTTAATAATCAACTCATCATTCATTTCTTTCATTTGAGAGTTTTTTCAATCGGTTGACGGTTATTCAAAACATGAACTAGAGATCTATACTTAATGCCTTAATCTCTACAAAGGTTCATTATCAACAGCATAGTCTCTTTTTCATTTTGAGAATCACTTCCCGTTTGACATGTTTCTCACTTAGTGGACGTAATCTTTAGTGGACGTAACAATCATCTTGCACAAATGGGTTAAAGAATGGCAAAGAGTAATGAATTTAGCTTAAAATGAACTAACTGTAACAACGCCCGCGGGGGACCTCGCTACAGTTCGGACTTGATTTTGTTGCGGTTCCAAATCTTGAACCAAAGAGTCCAAATCCGGCAAATCGTTTTGAAGGAAAACAGATTTTTTTGAAAGAAGTGCCAACCATGGTCTTTGCGGATAATGAGTCGCCACCTAAATATTTTAAAATGGGAAATTTAGGAAACCACGACTCGGTGCGAAAGGCCACGTGTCCGTCATCACCAAAGTTGGCTCGGGAACTTGGGTACGATTGGGAAGGTCACATCGTGAGCACCCTTCGCCCGATCAAAGACCGCCTCTACTAACCATGATATCTGTTTTTGAAAACTTTGTGAGTTCTTATTCGGTTATTAGCCTAGATTACTATGTGGCCGCAAACAAACAAGTATAGACTGGCCGTCGAATGGAACAAAACATTTCATGTTTGTTTGTTTGAAAATGGTGTGATGGTGCTACCCGCAGGTAGGCTAAAATGCGGATTTGCCACCCTCGGGTGGACTTAGAAAACAGTGATGTTGCCACTATCTAGTGGGCTTAAAACAAACAGTCAATGCATTGTCCCAATTCAAATAACTCAACCTCCACCCACAGGCATTCAAGGCAGTTATACCATATAAGCACATAGCCTCATGGTAAGCATGCTATCATGGCAACACTCACACGCATGCAAGGATGCTAAAGCATAAAACTCACCGAGTACTCCAAGCCAAAACAGAAAACTGATTAGAAATCATGCATGATCCTAAGAATGCAGAGATACCTAATGCAACACATGCAAAGATGCAATTATAGCAGGCTCGGCTATTCTAAATATGGCATATGAGATGCAACAGCTATCAAGTACTCAACTTGGGATTGAAATACAGATGCAGTTTGTATGATGCGCCGAGCCCGGTGCGTGCAAAACAGATGAATGACGCAAACATGCTGTCATACTGTATGCTAATTGAAATATGCCCTATATCTAACCATCGTAAGCGGATAAATAAAAGGGAGAAAGAAATGGGGGTTGGAAGACATACATCACACTCACACACCCTTATTACAATTATGCCCTCACAGAGGTCGAATAAAATAATAATACTGAGACCGAATAAAAGAATATTACAGATTTCTAATTAATGTACAGATTAAACTAAGAAAGTCAGTGGGCGATGCAAGCCGGGTCATTGCGCTTCGATGAATGATGTATGCTTGCTCTGGCGAAAAAGGATGCCCCAATTAGCCTCTGTTGGATTCCGGAAAGTTGTTGATCCTCGATTTTGCTGTGACAGAGAGCAGGAAAAGGGCATAGCAATGTATTTCACAAATATATGCACGCCTCGATCCTCGTGCCACCAATCGCGCATACCGATGCATGATGGCCGAGGAGCCGAATTGCACAATTCAATGTAGGGATGAATGTAGGTGCATGCCATAACACAACCTAACTCCATCATGGGTAATCCGGAGTGTCGATGACTAGGGAATTGAGACACGTTTCGTTACTCGGAGTACAAAACGCGCCTCGTTTCCCGTGCGATATGCATGATATGCATGAAATGCAACTAATATGCAATCCTAACATACACAATGCTATGAAAATGAGATGTCTCGAAATATGTGCCCACGGGCACGCAAATCGAGGAAATGTATGAACGTAATCTAAGATACGACCTAGTATGTACTATGTTGTGGAAATGAGATGAAAATGATATGCCTCGAAAAGCATGCACGCGGGCACGCAAACCAAGGCGATGGCATGAAATGCAAATCGGACAAAATAGAGTGCCTCGAAATGCGTGCACACGGGCACGCGAACCGAGGCGATGATATGAAGGGTAAATCGGATAAAACCGAAGTGCCTCGAAATGCGTGCACGCAGGCACGCAAACCGAGGCGATGATAAAATGAGAAAATCAGATACAACCGGCAAACGCGCGCCACAAAGCGCACGCAAACCGAGGCGGCGATAAAATGAGAAAATCGGATACAACCGGCAAACGCTACGCCTACGTGCACGCAAACCGAGGCGATGATAAAATGAGAAAAACGGATACAAACAAAGTGCCTCGAAACGCGCGCCCACAGGCACGCAAACCGAGGCGATGAAAAATGAGAAAAACGGATACAACAAAGTCAAACGCTACGCCTACGTGCACGCAAACCGAGGCGATGATAAAATGAGGAAATGACACACGGAATGCCGCGATGGGCTTACACCAACATGGGAGAGCCTCAGCTCACTCACATAGGAGGCCTTCGAATAAAACGGAGGTGCCTCGAAGTGCGTGCCCACAGGCACGCAAACCGAGGCAATGCAATAAGGCATAAAATGGCATGGGAAATGATATGCAAGCATGCAAACCAAATTTCAGCCACTAAATGAAGGGGAAAACAGCCCCGAAATGATACGAAATGACAACCGAAGCATGAAATCATCCCGAAATGCGATATTTAGCCCCCGAAATGGCCTATAGCCATACTAAACATGCAAAATTGACACACGACAGAAAAAACAGTAACAAGGCAGTCCCAAATATGGCATTTTTTCAGTACAAAACAAGGCCAAATTGTAAGCATAGATAAGGCAACAATAGCTTGCAAAAATACGGAAAAAGAGAGGAATTACAAAGCAAGTGGTATCTACCATGCTCAAACCCAAAAAAACAGTTCTACAAAACTAAATAGGGACCAAAAATAAGCATATATTCAGTTTATGGCAACCCCAAAATCAATATAAAAACATGCTAACAATTCCATGCAAAATGGAGCTCAAAAGAGGTTATAACAAGAGGCATGCAAAGAATACACCAAACAACAAAACTTTCTTCATGAAACATGTAGAGGGGGTCAAAATAAGACCCATTTCAGTTATGACCAAGAGCTAAAACAAAAGCACAAAAGGCTACAAAACATGCAAGAATCAGGGCCTAAAGTGGATTTCAAAGGGAGGTGGTATATAGAATGGCCAAACAAGGTTGAGCCCTTCTACAATGTTGTAGAGGGGCTCAAAATAAGCACAAAACCAGTAGGGGTCGGAGCCCCAAAAACAAATGCAAATAGACTAAAAATAGCATGCAAGATTATGACATACAAGCTAGGTATTGAAACAAGTGTATCATGAAGGCACCAAATGAAGTTGAGCCCTTCTATAAAGTTGTAGAGGGGCTCAAAATAAGCCTAAAACCAGTAGGGGTCAAGGCCCAAAAACTGAAAGGAAATAGGGTAGAAATAGGAAGCAAAATTATGCTACAAAAAGAGATTTGGAGACTTACCCTTGAAGATCCGATTGTTGCTACCTCTTGGCCTGAATTTGGTGCTTCTTAGCCACTGGAGAACACTTCCTTGCTGCTGGAATGGTAGTGGGGATGGTGGAGCTAAGGGTTGATGAAGAGAAGAGCTAGAGACTTGAAGCTTTTTCTTGAGTTTTGGCTATGGAGATGGAGGATTTGGGAGAGGTGTTCTTGAGAGCAAATTTTCTAACCTAGGCAAAGGAGCTGTTGGTCCCTTTAAATAGGCACAAAAAGAGTGTAAAAGGGGAGGGAAAAGCACCCAAGCTTTCCCTCCCAAAATATCCCTGATGGGGTGATATTTCAAAGAAAATATCCTGACAAATGAATGAGCTGGAAAGCAAGAAGCTGGCTGGCCGGCCACCCCACCTGGTCGGCCAGCCACCCACCATGGCCGGCCGGCCATGGTCAAAAAATGGACAACAAATTTTTTGGCCGACCACTATGGATTGGTGTCCTCCCAAGTGTGTAGAATAAGGCCCTAGGAGCGGAATCTGGCAACACTGAAGCAGGAGCCACAACATAGAGCTTGAAGGAGAGGCTCAAAAATGAAACTTTGAATTTCTGGCCTACGACCAACTTTTAGGGTCCTCCCAGATGTGTGCAACAAGGTTCCAAGGTCGGAAATTGGCAACACTGAAGCAGGAGCCACAACATAGAGCTTGAAGGAGAGGCTCAAAAATGAAACTTTGAATTTCTGGCCGACCATACATTTTTAGGGTCCTCCCATGTCCCCTGATCACAGATATGTGGCTTTGGTTGGAAGAAAATACCCCCAGGGTGTTCAACATTGGCCCAGAAGTGAGAAAAACGGGCTCCGGAGGAGCGAAACTGATTATCTGGGATAATTGCTGGCCTCCCACCCCCAAGTGATCTTCCTAGTGTTGAAACAGAGGTACCTGCCAAATTTGAAAAAAAAGTAATGAGAAATGAACGCTCGGGGCCAAAACCGAGCAATTCGGATCTCAAAATGGGCCGCAGTGCCAAGTGGCATACGGCAATAAGTGGGTATCTGCAACTCCAGTGTCCCTCGGAATGACAAAACAGAGGTTCCTGCCAAAAATCAGAGAAAACTGATGCAAAATGAATGCTCGGGGCCCAAACCGCGCGATTCGAGGTCCCGAAACCGACTGAGCACCGAAGTGGCATACGCCTGAAGTGGGCATCGAGGCCCCAGTGTTCCTGAACTATAAACAGAGGTGCAAGCCAAAAAAAAAACCAGAGAACTCGGAGATGGTTGGGCGGTCCCGAGCCGAGGCACACGGCCTGACGATCCCGAAAACCGGGAACCGGGCTCCGAAATGGGCAAAATGGCCTACGGCCACAAAAAGTAGCTCACGGCCACCGGGAGATAATCTACGGGACCACTCCCTTCCCTCAGGAAAGAAAACAGAGAAAACCGAGCCTGGTTCGCAAACCGAGACAAGGTAGAGAAGAAAGTTCGGAAGTCCGGAGGCAGGGCGCACGGCCGCAACTCTGAGACTTCTGAACGAGCACAGTATGCAACATCACCGAGCGCTCAATCGGTGACGTCTGAGTCTCACGGTCGGTCAAAAATGTGCTGTCTAGCTGTTCCCTCTTTGATGTAACCCTAAGTCAAGAAGTGACGAGAGTGAATGTCAAAGCCCAGAGACGACCCATTTTTGACAAGGCCGAAGACTTAGACAATCATACAAGACAAACAGAAATGTGCACCCGCAGGCAGGGGGGGCAGGAATGCAAATGATAGGCGCGGAGCCAGGTGATTGTGTAAGTGCAACAAGCTACAATGAAGCAAGTATTGACAAATAAATGCAATAGTTTTAAGCAAGAATGCAAAGCAACAACTACATTTCATGCAGTTAAGAATGCGGAGAATCATTTAATTCTCGTCGCGTCTCACACGGAGAAGATACGATACCTGCTGATTCTGGGTCGCACCAAATTTCAAATGAACCGTACATACAATATCGTGCCTGCGAAAATAGGGAAATTCAACAAGAACAATATGCTAACAACATATATTCAATGCGATTCCCGGGATTCGAAAAGTTTGACACACACAGTATCGGTGAAAGGATGCACCACAATGCGAGAAAAGATAATGCGCGACAATGCATGCTTGAGCATAGAAGCATGGTACATCAAGAGAACACGTATGACGATGCAAAACATTCATGAGAACACAAATTATGAGCCAAATAATGACAAACGAGCACAAATCAGGATGCCGGTTTGTTGCGCAACAACAAGCTGAAAAACACGCATTCGGCGACGGCAACTCGATCGCGGCCTCTGATTTACTTCCCGGAGAGGTCACAACATGTTTAAAAAGGATACACTCCGATTTTGATGAATAATGATGAGACACATGTCAATAATTGCAATTAAAGTTCCAGCGGAGCAATTCGGCGCCAGAAAGTGCACTTTTCTTCAACTTTTTCGGGTCCCGGGAGCTCCGATATAACTGTGAACACTATTATAGAGTCAAGGAATACTGTGTTTTTTGAACATGTTTTTCCTTACAAGAAAGGACAGGAATTAAGTTCACATAAAAGAACTTATGATTGTACACAAAGTCAAGAGATTAATGACAATCAAACACAAGAGACTAGCAATGGTCTTGACCAACAGGATTTAACTGATGATGAGCCAAAATGAAGTAAGAGAGCACGAACATCAAAATCCTTTGGTCCAAATTTTCTGACATACCTGTTAGAAAATGAACCTCAAAGCTTTAAGGAAGCAATGGCAGGTCCTGAAGCGCCTTTGTAGAAAGAGGCTATTAATAATGAAATTGAATCTATTATGCAAAATCATACTTGGGAATTGGTGGATCTTCTACCTAGTTCTAAACCTCTTGGATATAAATGGATATTCAAGAGAAAAATAAAAGTAGATGGTTCAATAGACAAGTATAAAGCAAGACTCGTAGTAAAAGGTTACAGACAAAAAGAAGGTTTGGACTATTTTGACACATATTCCCCTGTGACAAGAATAACATCCATCTGCATGCTTATTGCCATAGCAACGTTGTATAATTTAGAAATACATCAAATGAATGTAAAAACAACTTTCTTAAATGGTGATCTAAATGAAGAGATCTATATGGAGAAACCCGAAGGGGTTGTAGTACCAAGGCAAGAAAAAAAAGTTTATCGGCTTGTAAAATCTCTTTATGGATTAAAACAAGCTCCTAGGTAATGGCATGGAAAATTTGATCATGCTATTCTTACTAATGGGTTTAAGGTAAACGAATGTGACAAGTGCGTTTATGTTAAAATCACTGTGTAGACCCGACTTTCTCTGCGCGCCTGCCTTTCGGAGAGGGCACGAATTTGATCTTACTACAATTCGGACTCCTGTCACGGTTTTGAATCTAATCTCACAAAGTGCAATGTGAGACTGATAAACACCAAAGAGTCCAAATCTGGCAACTAGTTTTGGAAAATCAATTTTGAATGAAAAAGCGCCAAACATGGACTGCTTTGTTAGATTACAGAATCGCCACCTAAATATTTTATTTTTGGGAAAATTAGGAAACCCTGACTCGTGCCTAAGGCCACGTGTCCGTCATCACCAAAGTTGCCTCGACTCGGGAACTTGGGTACGAGAGGGGAAGGTCTTGAAATGAGCAGTCCTGCTCGCCCGATCAAAGGATCGACCTCTACTAAGCATGATATGTTATTTTATAAATCTCATGTGTTCTTATTCCGGTTATTAATCTAACTTACTATGTGATGCGCACAGCATACAAGTATAGACTCGATCACAAGAATTAGAATAAAACTCATGTTTGTTTTCGAAAATGATTTGAAAGTGCTACTCGCAAGTAGGCTAAAGCGCGGATTTTCCACCCTCAAGTGGGCTTTAAAACATGATTTTGCCACTTCGCAAAGTGGGCTTAAAACTCACAATCATCGAGTTGTTCCAATTCAGGCAATCAAGCTTTCACCCACAGGCATCCATGCCGTTAATCGCTTAAGCAAATAGCCTTATGGCAAACATGCTATCATGGCAACACTCACACTCATGTAAGTATGCTAAAGCGTAAACACTTACAGTGTACTCCGAGCCAAAACAAAAGCTAGATAGAAATATGCATGATCCTAACTATACAGAATGCCTAATGCAACACATGCAAAATACAACTAAATAGGCTCAGCTATCTATGATGGCATATGAAATGCAACAGTTTGATACATGTATTCTAATAGGTATTGAAATACGATGCAGTTTGAATGATGCGCCGAGCCCGGTGCATACAAGACAAATGAATGATGCACGCATGCAAAGCATAAGGTATGCTAATTGAAATATGCCCTAAAACTAACCATCGAAAGTAGTTAAGTAAAAGGGAGAAATAAATGAGGTTGGAAGACATGCACTCACACACGCACCCTTATTACAACAATACGCCCTCGCGAAGGAGGGTCCGAATAAGCTAACTAGCTACGCTAAGCTAAGCTACTTATTACAAAACAACTAATTAACTAACTTACCTAATTAATTATTACAAACCAAATGAGATTGAATAACTAGCTAATCTAAGCTAATTAGAATATTACAAAGACAAATTAAATTAGCTAAACACATTAACTAATTAATTACAAAACCAATAAATTAACTAGCTAAGTAAAGCAGTAAAATGGCCTCGGGGGAGGGAGACATGCATGCTCGGTGTGCTTCGCCCGAAAATGCATTGCCTTGCCATGAATTGCCTCTGTTTGCACTCACTGTGATCTTAGAACACTGCATAAACTTCCAGATGGCTTCTGCCCCAAAATAGGATCACTTTGGACAACTTCCTTGGTGTGTATTACCACCTCAACTGGTCAATAGGCTACTTAAACTGGCCGGCCGGCCAGTACATGTGGTCGGCAGGCTAGTGCAAGTGGCCGGCCGGCCACTTCTCTTTCCAGAATCCTGCCTTTGCTGCAACAGAGAGCAATAGAGCCAAGGCAATGCATTTGGCTAGAAATGTGTGTACTACCACCCTCCTCATCATATCTCAAGCTCAAAGGAGTCTGGCACTTGGCTTCTGAGCCACCAATCAAGCATCTCAATGCATGATGGCTCAAAAACCAAGCTTGTACAAGCTTAGTGAATGCGCACATAAGACTCAAAGTGCCTCCACCCTATCATGCCTGCTCAAGGGTGGCAACGACTAAGAAATGTGACACGTTTCATCACTTTGAGTACGAAACGTCTCACATTTCTTGTGTTTGGATTAACGTCCGATCCAAACACATGCAATGCAATACACGTGTTATCTTGGCATGTTTTACTTGGCTCATTCTTGTTTACTCATTTACATTACCAAACCATTCCTTAATTGGTTAAGTCCAATTGTGAAAAGTCCTCTAATTTGAAAGATGACCTAAGCTTTGAGTGCCTTGATCATGAAGAAAGTATCATGCTATTGGTTAGTAGAAATCCTTAAGGGAGGATTAATACCAATAGGCATGAATGCCTCAAGTTCATGTTCAAGCCAACAAGGGGCTTAAGGCCACTTTCAAAGTGAATGAAAATTTGAAACAATGGAGTGGAATGACACACATTTCAGCACTGAGATAACATGCTAAGTGACTTAAAAACAATGCAAACAACTCATGTAATGCATGCTCAAAAGCCAAACTCATTAAGCTAATGAAAGGGGTTGTGCCACCACGTTACAACACAAGCCTCAAAGGGCTAAACCAAATCAAAACAGACCTCAAACATACCAAAACAGTGGTCAAATCATGCTGAGATTGAAGTTTCCAAGGCAAGAAAATCATGCATACCAATTGGCCAACAAGCAAGGCATAAGGCTTAACTCTTAGAAGCAATGAAAGCGTGATATGCATGAGAGTGTGACAGAAAAATATGCTTTGAAATCATGTGTGAAATGATGTCATGGCATGCAAACATCTCAAACAAAGCATACTAGAGGCATCAAAACACAAGGCTAGTGAGGTCCATTGCACTATAGCTATAAAAAGCAAGCCTCATATAACTAAAACCACTCAAAACAGAGTTAAAGCATGCTAAAACATGTGTAAAGACATGCTGGAGTGTGTCCAAAATAAGCTAGAATGATGGGCTAAAGCATCAAGCATACAAGGCTAATTAGCAAGATTACACTACAAGTGTAAGAAGCATGCATGAGGTGACTCAACCAGGCCAAAATAGAGTTACAATAGGCTAAAACAAGGTCAAAAGTAGGCTGAGATCAAGTCAAGTGATGGTAGAAAAACATGCTCAATAAATAAGCCAACAAGACATATAACCAAGAAGCAAAGAGGGGAGGCCACCCCCTCTTACTTTGGACCTCAAAACATGATTTCTACCACTGAAATTTCTCTGAACTTCAATGGTAGAAAGGCCAAACAAAGGGTGTCTCAAAAGCCTTAAGAGATGGCACAAGGCTTAAGCAGATAAGGCACACAAGGGGGTGAAACACCCTTAACTCCCACAGGGCCTCAAATAATCAGTTTTAATACTTAAAAAAAGAGATTTTTGTAGTTGAAAGCTAGGCCAAAAACAGCATGCAAGGGTGGCCAAACCAATGTACAAAAACAAAGCTTAAAGAGGTAGGTTCTCACCCTTGAAGCACAACTTTAAAACAGCAAGCAAACAGCCAATTTTTTAGCCAAAATCACTCCAAGGAGCTCCAACAAGGCCTCCAAGATCTTCAACACTAAGGTGAAGGTGTTTGACTAGGTGTTTTAGTGCAAATGTATGAAGAAAACTCACTTTTAAACTCAATATCACACAATATATATATATATAGAGAGAGAGAGAGAGAATTCTAGAGAGAGAGAGAGATTTCAACTCTGAAATTTTGTAACCCCTCTAAAGGGGGAGGGAGCTCCCCTTACATAGAGCAAGCAAGCAAAAAGGCTTGCTTGATCCTTCCATACACATGTATGGATGATGAGTTTCAGTGAGCCACAGCTGGCTCAAAAGATCTAAAAATATCTAAAAAGGAGAAAAATTGGCCGCCGGCTAGTTAAGGTGGCCGGCCGGCCACTTCTCCTAGCCGACCGACCACTTGACGTGGCCTACAAGAGAGGAAAGTGGTTGGCAAGGCCTTCTCCTCCCCCTAGGCAAGAGGCAACAAGGTTTGGCCCAAAAATAAGGGCAAAACAAAGAGAGTTAAGAGGCTCAAAGACAAAGCACTCATCCGAGACCCTCGGGCGCTCAAAACAAGCACAAACATGCGCAATCATCGAGTGCACAACCGATGACGTCAAAGTCTTGAGGTCAGTCAAAAATGGGGTGTCTATAGTTGCCCCTCTTTGATAGAACTTGGAAGTCATGAAATGATAGGAGTGCATGTCAAAGCCCAGAAACAACCCATTTTTGACAAGGCCGAAGACTCAAACAAACAGGCAAGATAACAAAACAGATGCGCCTGCAAGCAGGGGCAAAATGCAAGTGACATGCACAATGCAGAACATAACTTATGATTATGCAAAGAAGGCTGTAATGAAACATCTAGATGCAAATGTTATGCAAAGAAATGCTACAGCAAACTCGTAAGCAAAGACTCTACGCGTGGGCACTACAAACCAAACTACAGTTCACGCAGAAAAAATGTAAGAAAAATATGCAATCTTCACTGTGCTTCATGTAGGAAAGGCTAAAAGTGACTATTGGGCACACCCGAAGTATCAAACAAGATTCCGACACGTTGCAAGCGAAAGAAAAATGAGTGGTATAAGCATTGGAACACGTTCCAAATGCTCTTAACCAAAGAAGGTCTAACCCGTCGCACGTGCGAGGAGAAAGAACAACAATGCCTAAGGCATACGAGGTTAAATGCGATAGATACATAGAGTGAACATGTGCGATGGATGCCAAAGTGAACATGTGTGATAAATACACAAAGGTGAACATGTGCGATAGATACACAACATGTGCGAGAGAGATAGCCGACTCGGATAGAATTCAGTTGGATATGTGGACTCAGATTATGCTAGTGACTTGGACAAACGCCAGTCAACAACAGGGTATTTATTTACGCTTGCTAAAGGGCTGGTGAGTTAGAGGTCAACGTTTCAGTCAACGATGGCTTTGTCTACTATAGAGGCAGAATACATGGTAGTGACAGAAGCCTTTATGGAAGCCATTTGGCTACATGGGTTGATTGAAGACTTGGGTATTGTTCAAAAGCACGTTGAGGTGTACTGCGACAATTAGAGTGCCATTTGTTTGGCAAAGAACCAAGTTCATCATTCCTACACCAAGCATATTGATGTCCGTTTACATTTCGTCCGAGAAATTGTAAATAAAGGGGATATTCTGCTTCAAAAGATTAGTACTACAGATAATTCGGCCAATATGCTTACAAAATTGGTTTATGGGATCAAGTTCCAACACTGTTTGGACTTAGTCAGCATCTCTCGGAACTGAGCACCTTCGAGTGCATGGCAGTGTTGATTGATCATTATATTGGATGGAGAATCCTCGCCAAGGTTGAGATTTGTTGAAGATTTGGCGCTGATTCACTTTGTCAACAATAATTACTGATTGAAGACAAATGAAGAAGCTGAAGATTTAGACCAAAGATTCGGACCAAAGATTCAACCGAGCTACTCATGGTAGGGTGGCTGATCTTTAGATCTTGTTGGTGGCTGCCATAAATGTTGTGGGGACATATTTTATGAATGACAGCACGTGGCCAAAGTAATGCCGAAGTGTCAGCTGAGGTGCCACGTGGCCTGGTCCTAATGTCGAGGTGATCTCGGTTAGACCGAGGTTATTTGCGGAGATACCAGAATCTAAGATAAGTAGATAAGGGGCAAAGATTCCTAGAACAAGAGAGGATCTCAGTCTGGATAAAGATAAAGCTCTTAGGGAGTTTATCCCTATCTAGTTAAGGGTCCAAAATAGGCATTGAGCCTGAGTCCACTAAAGTGAGGCTTCTACAAGGATCAGGTCACTGATCATTATAAAAGTAAGGCACCCTCGTGAGTCTAAGGTATGCTTTTATTTGTGATATGATGTGAGCAGTAAGTTCTTTCTTGTGAGTTAAGCACAATTTACTATCTTTGACTTTAGGACACATATGGTGTAACAAAATTGGATGTCGGCTAATATTATCCTAGCGTTTTCTCGGCAGGCTAGAACAATTATACCATTAATAACCCTATAGGAATTGATGGCTAGCTGCATAGGGTTAAGTTTGTAGCAGTGAAGGATTTTCCTAAAGATGATGTCTAAGGGAAGCCAAAGTCCACACTCGATGAATGCTACAACAGGAAAGGGCATGGAGTCCCCAACTGGCATGATAAAGTCTCTCTCCAGCCAGACTTAAGGTGTCTGGTGGAAGATCTCAGGAGAAAGGTTGAGCGAACCTCGGCTAAACCTTAAACAGGTATTAAGGACAAGGGTGTTTGAAAATTCAAGGAGAGATTTGTTTCATTTTCTCCTAAGTATGTGATTTCTAGCAATTCCCAAACCTAGAACTACAGAAGCAAGAATCAAATACTAAAGATCTGAAAACAATCAAGAGGAACAGGAAAAGAATGTGATTCAGAGTCAAGAAGCATCAAAGACTGACAAAATCCAAGAACATGAAGAATTACAAACGTTGTGTGAGTGTGTGAAAACAATGTGTACAAATCATAAGCAAATGCAATGATGAAACTTTGAGGAACAAGACAGATTCAAGAACAGAGAATGACTCATACTAAACAAAGTACAACTACGAAAACAAATATAACTTCCACAACAACAGATACGGAGTGGAGCATATGGCAAAACTCAAAAGGAAGATATGTTAAAGAACATAATCAGGAAGTAGAAAGAAGAAATTGAGGACTTACCGAGTGAAGCCGACGGAAGGGACGCCAGAATGAGTCTCGCCAAAGTCAGATAGCATGAATAATCAGAACCAAACGACGAAATGCTCGCCGGAGGAGATGATCGAAGCAGTTACAGGAGCTTAGAAGCACGAAAATGGGGGCTTGGGAGAGAAGAGTTAGAAAGAGAAAATTTGAAGGCAAATTGAATTCTCAAAAGTGAAGAGACGGAGAGAGAGAGAGAAGTTTTGTCAAAATATGAAAAGGCAACAAACCATAATGATATGCCTTGGACGACATGTCTGTCAGGCGGCGTGCACAAAAGCAACGCGACCTGATAGCGCGTGTCAAGTACAAACCAATGCGAAAAAGACGCATGGCGGAAATAATTGAGAAAAACCATGCGTGACAGCTCATGCGCAGACAAAACTCTTGGAGTTCTTGATTTAATAAAGCAAAAACCTCTGCTAAAGGAGAGATCTTAGTTAAGGAACTTAAAGAACTTGGCTCTTGGTTCTTGGCCATTGATAAAGATGGACAGTTGAGTCCTAGTTATATGAAGCCGACGAGCCATGATCTCTGTCGGAAGGATAAGTGAATTCTTAGCCGACATAAAATCTGGACGAACGGTGTAGGTTCTATCACCTCAGATTGTCGAGGCAATAGAACCTAAGGGGCAATTGTGGAGACATATTTTATGAATGAAAGCATGTGGCCAAGGTAACGTCGAAGTGTCAGCCGAGGTGCCACGTGGCCTGGTCCTGATGCCAAGGTGTTCTTGGTTAGACCGAGGTTATCTACAGAGATACCGGAATCTGAAATAAGCAGATAAGGGGCAAGAGTCCTAGAACAAGAGAGGATCTCAGTCTGGATAAAGATAAAGCTCTTAGGGAGTTCATCCATATCTAGTTGAGAGTCCAGGATAGGCATTGAGCCTGAGTCCACTGAAGTGAGACTTCTACAGGGATCAGGTCACTGATCATTATAAAAGTAAGGCACCCTCGTAGGTCTAAGGTATGCTTTTATTTGTGATATACTGTGAACAGTAAGTTCTTTCTTGTGAGTTAAGCACAATTTACTATCTTCGGGAGATATTTGATTACTGACTTGAGCGTTGGAGTGCCCCTAGGTGGACGAACCACTGTCGCATTCTTATCTTTCTGTGACAGGTTGTTTAGGCTTAATCTGTTCTGCCAGTGCTCTCCAGCTGAGTTCCCTATTGGGTTGCGTGGTCAGAAATCAACACCCACAAATGTTATTAGTGGCTTGTTGAAGACTTTGACTCTCTCATTGCATCTATAATGGGTAGTGAATGGGAGGAGTTTGATGTGGTGAAATCAGTGAGTGTAAGCAGAATGTAAGCAATTGAGTGAGTGAGTGTGAATTAAGTGAGAATAGTGTCTCCTCCCCTCCATTGTTGTAATTTTGTATTTCTCTCCATATAGTGAAATCTCTTGCCCGTGGACGTAGACGATTTGCCGAACCACAAAAATCTTTGTGTGTTCTTGCTTGTGTGCGTGTGTTTGATTGTTTTCTACCTCCTAAACACAACAAAGACAACTAATATTTTTAATGCTAGAGCAAACCATGAATAACAATTGCTCCAATTGATGCTTATCTTCTATACTTGAAAAAACATAAAATAGTTTAATGCTAGAGCACTTCCCTAAGATTACATTAATGTATGATTTTGATACATTCATACATACACATTTTGAAAATAATTAATTGTAACTTAGAATTTAAATATTATTGATTCTTTAACATATATAATAGTTATTCTAAATATTACTAAACAATGATCTAATTATTTATATCAATGCCCTCGTTTGGGAAGAAGGGTCGAGTTGGGTTTGGGACTATTTTAGTTACAACAAGATAAAATAGGTTTTTTAGCCCAATAAGACAAAACATCACATCAAACCCAGAATCATTACATTCTTTCTCTTACAAAAAGGCAAAAAAAATAAAAAGTCCTTCCCAAATGAGGCTTTTTAACCCTAGGCTAAAATAGTCAAAAAGCTAAAAAGTTAACCCACTTTCCAAACAAACTTACTAAAGTGACAATTTAACAACAAGAATTGTGAGAGATCTAAAGGCTCAATTTGTTGACTTCTAAATTTTTTTTAAAAAGAAAAAATCCATTGGCTACTATAAAATAAAATTTAAAATTTTAATAACATTTATCAATATACACAAATGATTTAGGGGTTTAAAATTTAGAATTTAAACGTTTAGTCAAGAAGATAATTATAGTGTATATTTATGATTTAAGGAATTTTTTTCCTAAAATAAAAAACCTACTTACTTAACAAACCTCTATAACTGTATAAGATTTTCAAAAAAAAAAAAAAAATTTCTAAAATGAACAACCTACATAGGAAACATGTCTCGCTACTTCTATATAAATTAAGGCCTCGTTTAGCAAGTGAATATTTTAACTTAAAAGTCAAAAAAAAAAGTTATTAAAAAAATTAAAAGTTAACAACATATACTAAAAAGTCAAAGATTTCTTTTTCACTATACTTTTTACACATATTTTTATAAAAATCAAAAAATTATTTTAAATATACTAATTTTTTTATTTCATATTTTAGTCAAAAAAATTTTAAAAATTACTAAAATAACTTGTTTTCATACGAGGCCTAAGAAAATCTCTCAAACATATTTTTCATTGTTTCTTTTGTACTTGAAAAAGTATCCTCCCTACAATTTCATTTAATTTTTCGATCTCATTTTTGCCTTCTTTGAAGGATTAGTCTTTAGATGCTTCCTTCAACTTCTATGCTAACGAACAAATTACTGCTGTCTTCAATGCGAAGATAGATACAAGTGTGTCAAAGTTTTTCATTATGGCTGGGGCTTGCCTCCAGTCAGCCATCTAGACAGGAGGATCCAGTTTGATTTATTGGACTTATTTTTAGATTATTTTTTGATAATTTTAATTGTTCATATTTTAAAATTTGTTGAATAGATTATCTTTGTAAAAATTGATGTCAATCAGATAACGGATATTATGTATTCGGATCACTTTTTTATGAACAGTTAATTTTCTGACCATCTATTTTTTTTAGACAAAAGTGATCTGAATACATAGTATCCGTTATCCAATCAATGCGATTTTTTCCAAGAATAATGTACTCAACAAACTCTAAAATATAAATAATTTTGATTATCGAAAAGGGGCCCAAAAGTAGGCCCAATAGGCCGAACTGGACCGAATTATCCCAAATCTAGACTGAAGACAGTTCGACCCTTTAAATATTTTATTATACTTGAATTTTGAGTTATTTTTAAGATGTGTAGTGCTGATTTGAGTTACTAGACTTTGTGACTATGACTATATTTTTTTGGTTATTCATTTGATCAAAAAAATTATGAGTTGTGATTTATTTGTTTTGCTAAATAGATTATAAAAATTTTTTGTATAATTTATTCATTTTATATATGTATTATTTAAAGTCAATAATTATATTTTTACAATCTTTAATTTTAATTCTATTTAAAAATTAAATTGTCACATCACTCTCTATTTTTCTATATTTTTTTTTGCAAAAAATTAAAAAGTCAATTAAAATAGTCACTTCCCAAACCATCTCTTAGTCATTGAAATGTGTTTTTTAGATGTATATATACTTTTGTTATAGTTTATGAAAAACTAGTGTTCCACTTGTGTATAGCACGAGTTGTGTTTACAATTATTTGTACATATGTGAATTGTGATTTTTAAATATCTTTTTTTTTTCTTTTTTTCTTTTTTTTTACACATAGAAAAAGGAATATAATAAATACATTTATTTTCAATCAATTATTTTATGGTTACGTTTATTCAAAATTTAAAAATAATGTATAGGAAAAATTTATAACTAAATTAAGGAAAAATTTATTCCTAACGACATTTTTTTACTTCTATATAAATACTTTAAAAAGGTAGTGTAGACAACCCATTTGTGATCGCCCTTAAGACTTGGGCGCTTTATTCCAAACACTCGATTATGAAAGTTACACCGTGCAATCTTTTGAGTTCTCAGCGAAGAAATTTCGATTCAAGCTCTAATCCCAAACCTTGCACCTCACTTTGGCCAAACTATTTTAGACCTTAAAACCCTCTTTTTCGAAATATTTTTTTAAATATTTCTACGATGTTCCGAGGCTCGCATTTCGTTTAAAACATTGCACTTTTTGGTAAACTGAGTAAGGACAAAGTGGAAATATATGAAAGGGTGGTGAACTATTTGAAAATCTTTTAAAATATCTTATTTATAGGTTTAGAGTTGAAGAAAATAGGAGGGGAGGGAAGAAAACTAGTTCGGAGAAGTTAGGCATCAATTTGATTAAGATAGAAATAAGAAACATTTTATTAAAATAGGCATATCTCTTTGCACACTTAGAATTTAGATGTGAGTCTATCACCATTGGAATGTAGACTTTTAGGGCTTCAATTTAGACTCAAAAATACATAAAAGCGAGTCTGGATGAGAGAGATATGCCCATTTGAAATCGAGCCTGAAGTGCAGTCATTGAGACCCGGCCGGGTCCATTGAGAACTGGCCGTGCCTCATTGAGGCCCGGTCGGGCCTCAATAAAAATTTCTCCACAGTGTTTTTTTAGACCTTGCCTTGTATTTTTAGGCCGGCTGTGCATTATTGAGGCCCGGCCGTGGGTTTTGAGGCCCGATCAGGTCTCAATGGCGCCAGACAAACAGCTAGCGAGAATTGAACAAATATCTTTGTTTGAAAATATTTTGGACCTTTTTAGCTCAAACTCTATAAATAGAACCTCTTCCTTCAAAATTCAAGGTTAGAAAATTTTCCAAAAGCTTTGAAAAGCTAAATAGACCTCCTTCCATCTTCCTTGCTCCTTTGATCCTCAAACCTTCTTTAGTTATACATACACAATACATACACCATTGGAGCTGGTTCTTGGAGCTTTTTGTTGAGATTTCAAACTAAGTTTCATAAACTTGAGGGTGTTTGGAATCAAGTTTGTTCATTAACCAAAGCTTTCTCTTCAAGCGGTATAAGTTTGTCACCTTTTTTCTTGCTTTCATTTCCATCTTTTTCTTGTGTTTATACACTGTTTTGGAGCCATTCCAAGTGCTAGAACTTGGGGTTAAAGGGCTACCAAAGGTAAAGATGTTTAACAACCTTTCTTGTACCTTATCTCATAGCTCATATCCCTTGTTTTCCCACTCTTTTCTTTGGTTTACATGTTGATTTTCAGAGTTTAAAGAGGCTGAAAAACATGATTTAAAGGTCTCAAAAGTGGAAGGGTTAGCCACCTCTCCTTGATTTTGCTTACTAGCGTTATTTCTGTTGCTTTTGTCTATCTTTTTGTACTCTTTAAACACACTTCTAGCCACTGTTTTGGGACTGTTCTTGGACTGTTTTGAGGCTAAAATATGTGATTTAAAATTGCAAAAAGTAAAGGGGTTAGCCACCCCTCCATGGGCTTTGTTCCATAGCTTTTTCTGTAATCTTTTTACTTATCTTCTCTTGGTTTTAGCTACTATTTTTAGCACTTTAAGGACTATTTAGGGGCTGTTTTAATTTATTGAAATAGCTAAATTAAAACAACTTATGCTTTGAATACTTAGCATGTTGTGTTGTAAGTTCTCATGGCTTCGGTTGTTTAGGCCTTAGACACCGAGTCATTCGAGTTGATAGCTTTTGATTACTACTTAATTTCCATGTTAAGAGCCTCATTTTAATAATTAACTTACAATTCATTTCTTTCATTTGAGAGTTGTTTCAATCGGTTGACAATTATTCAAAACATGAACTCGAGATCTATGCTTAATAGCTTAATTTCTACAGAGGTTCATTGTCAACGGCATAGTCTCTTTTTCATGTTGAGAATCACTTCCCGTTTGACACATTTCTCATTTAGTGGATGTAACAATCATCTTGGACAAATGGATTAAAAAATGGAAAAGACTAAGAAAATTGACTTAAAATGGACCAACCAACATAAAGAAAATGAGTCATATTGCTTGGATTCGGCTGGATGTCATGCCGAGTCCATTGGGTCAAGGGTCGTCATACGTCAATTCATGATGTTTTGATGAATCTTGAAACATCTCTACTCCCTCTTTGAGCTTATCCCATGATAGGAGGGAGAGGTGGTTATTGATTCATTGCATTCATTAATTTTTGTCCAAAATCATGCCCTAACTCATCAAGCAATTAATTTGCTCATTGATGATTTCATAAATGACTTTGTCTTTCTCTTGAGGCTTTCCATGACAAAAAAGGGTAAGAGGGACAAACAGAGTCCAAAACACTTTATTTGCACTATTTTCACTTCAGAGCACAAAACAGAATTTGGCATGACATTGAGGCACGGCCGGCCTTCTGTAGGCCCGGCCGGGCTTCACTGAGGGTCAGCCAGTCATCAATGTTGGGTCAGTAGTGTATTTTGCAGAAAATAGAAGGCAGTGGCTGAAGGTGAAACAGAGCAAAACCTAGGGCAGACAAAGCTGTTCTTGGACATTCTGCATGCAACCCTCGCGCCTCCTTGCTTGCATTTTGATCATTGTTGTAATTAATTAATTTGTTATTATAATTAATTTGTAATTATTATAGTTAATTAAATTAGATAAATTAGTTTACTTGTCTTGGTTATCCTTGTTGTGATAGCATAGTTAGCTAGATAATTCTTCGTTTATTCATTTGGTTTTGTAATAATTAGTTTAATTCGGACTTTCGAACACTCATTCGGACCCTCTTGCATGATGGCAAATATGTAATAACGTGTATGTCTTCCAACCCCACATCTTTCTCCTTTTTACTTATTTTCTTACAATGGTTAGTTTAGAATGTCGCGTTTTTTTTTAACATACTCCATGTTTTGCATCCATTTGGCTTTCATGCATCCAAGGTTGGGCTCATCATACTAACCGAATATCGATGTTCAAAACTCATTACTTGACTATGTACTCTCTCGTATGTCTTGAATGCAATCATATGCCATGCTCATAGCCGAGCCTATAAAATACATAATGTGTGCGTTGCATTAGTCATATTGCATAAGTTAGGAACATGCATATTTTTTTCTAACTCTTTCACTTGTTTTGGCTTGGAGTACTAGGTGAGCTTTTATTGCTTTAGCATATTCCATCAAATGTTTGTGTTGCCATGTCAAAGCAAGAATTCCATGAGGCTAATTGCTTAAATAATATAATTGTTTGAATGCTGTGGATGAAGACTAGTTGCTTGAATTGGGATGGTTTGATAAATGTCCATTTTAGCCCACTTTTTTAAGTAGCAAATTCACAAAACAATTTCGAAACAAAGCATAAGATCAAGTGTTCCAATTCTTGCAAACTAGTCTATACCTTGTGTGGGCATCACATAATAATATAGCTAATAAATCTAAACAAGAGCATATAATGTAAATAAAAATCACATCATGATTAGTAGAGGTTGATCTTTGATCGACCAAGTGGAGTGCTCAATTCATGACCTTCCCCTCTCATACCTAAGTTCCCGAACCGAGACACTTTGGTGATGACGGATTAATGACCTTTGGCACGAGTCTTGGATTTCCTAAAATTCCAAAAATATTTAGGTGGCAACTCTGAAATCTGGCAGAGTGGTTCATTTTTGGCATTTGATTCAAACATCGATTTTCCAAAAGAATTGCCAGATTTGGATTCTTTTTGTGTTTTCACTATTTCATATTGCACTTGTGAAATCAGATTTAGAACCACAGGAATCCAAACTGTAGGGCTATTCACCTTCCGAAAGGAGCGCGGAAAGTCAGGCTACAGATAGTCAATATAATATTATACATTAAGTAAAAAAAATGAGGTTAGCAATTATGCTTACATAAATTTACTATAGTTTTAATTTCAAATTTAAAAAAAAATAAATAAATCTATTTTAAAAGCATTTTATTTATTTAGTACCAAATAGAATTTTCTTAGCACAAAGGAAAGTTATAAAATTTTGTTGCAAATTTTCTAATGCCTATTGTTAAACATTTTATACTACTTGCTTGTTTATTTGCTTGCTTACTTTGGGAGTTTTGATCTTTGATCTTTAACTAATGTTCCACATTCATCGAATTATTTTATTTATTTTTCTTCTTCTTGCTTGATTTTTGCATAATACTTTTTTCGTAATGCATCTCCGAGTGTATTAGTAAAAATATCATACACTTAAAATGTACAAAATTATAATATATAGAAAAAAAAAAAAAAAAAAAAGAGTGAGCAATTGCCCAAAACTAAAACTACTTTAAGAAAAAATAAAAACAAAAATTAATTTTTTTTGAAATAAAAAATGATTTATTTATTTATTTATTTTTAAAAATAAACTTTTAAATAAAACAAATAAAACTATATAAAAAAATAGAAACCAAATATAAAATATAATACAAAAAATAAATGAATTATAGGATTTTCAAGAAGTGAGACTCACAAACAAATTTTGTAAAATCTCGTCTTGTCATATACTTTTTGTGTATGTTTTTTATACTTCTAATCCTGATAATGACATTGAAATAGGATGCACTTATTGCATTAAGTCCATCTAATAGCTTTAATAAACACAAATGTAATAAATTTCATAACACAAAATACAAATAATTATGAGACAAAGTATCTAAAAAAAATGAAAGTAACATTCAATAATGATGTAGAAGCACACTTGACGTTTTAATTAGAGATATAACTAAATAAATCGCCATAGAAGGAAAAGACAAACTTTATTTTTCATCAAAACAATTACATAACTCAATATATAATTTTAATGTCTCTCACTCTTCCACACATCCAATTCTCTATCAATATTAGAATGAATGCATGAACCAAAAAAATGAGAACATTTGAGAAGATAAAGAGATGTGGTTTGAAATGTTTCAATTGTTGAATCTTATTAATTAATAGTTATTAGGCTTCAATGGTCGAATTTCTAATATTTGTTAGCCATTAAAGCTGAGTTTTTTTGTTTCATCTATATTCACTTAATAATTTGATAGTGTACACATGTCAAGCCTTTACACAAACACTTGGCATGTTTTTTTAGCATTATTAATGAAATGCACAGTTCTCTTTTTTTTTTTTGTGCAATTGCAACTTGTTATTTTTTTAATAAGAATTTATATTTGTTTTAAATATTTTTTTAATATACAAATTATTTTTTTTATAAAAATAATTTAATAATCCCATCATTAACCATATTGCATGGAAGAAGTTGAAAAGGGTGCGGCAGTAGATATGAGAGAAGTCAAAAAGGCTTGTGAGTTGGGAAAAATCAATAAATGCTGAGATTTTTTTTATAAAAAAAATTAAAAAATTGAAAAATTAAGATTGAGATATTGGAGCTCCCACAAGGCTTGTGGGTTAGAAACTCCTTTTTCCTTATATAATATATACTACCCTATCACCCGTGCTATGCACGGGATAATTATAGATATTTATATTTGTTTTCATTTTTTTTAATATATAAATTAAATACATGGGGTTTGACAGAGGAGTTTGAAAGAATTTAATAAGTGTTTATTTATTTATTTAAGAGGCATTTACACAATAATTACATGGGTCTCTTGGGGATGCAAAAAGTAAGGAAATTAGGATTTCATTTATTGCGTTATTCATTTAATAAGTGTAATTATTATAAATTAAGTGTTTATTGTAATCAATAGTGTAATTATTACAATCTTTGAACCAATCACCAATCACCAAGTCAATTTTTTTTTAAAAAAATATTAAAAAAATCAGGAAATTAGGATTTTTTAATATATAAATTAAATACATGGGGTTTGACTGAGAAGTTTGAAAGAATTTAATAAGTGTTTATTTATTTATTTAAGAGGCATTTACACAATAATTACATAATATATAAATTAAATACATGGGGTTTGACCAAGGAGTTTGAAAGAATTTAATAAGTGTTTATTTATTTATTTAAGAGGCATTTACACAATAATTATATAGGTCTCTTGGGGATGCAAAAAGTAAGGAAATTAGGGTTTCATTTATTGCGTTATTCATTTAATAAGTGTAATTATTATAAATTAAGTGTTTATTGTAATCAATAGTGTAATTATTACAATCTTTGAACCAATCACCAAGTCAATTTTTTTTTAAAAAAATATTTAAAAATCAGGAAATTAGAATGGGCATGTTGGAACTTCTACAAGCCTTGGGTTTTAAAAGACCCTTTTGCTTAATATATAGATACTAGCCTATCACCCGTGCTATGCACGGGATAATTATAGATATTTATATTTTTTTTAATTTTTTTTAGTATATAAATTATGTTTTTTAAGATTTTTTATAAAAATAATTTAACAATCTTATCACTAACCATAGTGTAAATGAGAAATTAAAAAGGCTACTGCAGTAGTTATGCATGGGCTATATCTATAATTATTTGTATGAAGGGATTTTAAATGCAAATCAGGGATTTTGACCAAATCAATAAATGCAGACATATGAATTGGAAAAAGTTAATAAATGCTGATTTGGGGATTTTGACCAAATCAATAAATACTAAAGTTTTTTTTTTTTTTAATCAAAAATTTAGAAAATTAAGATTGAGAGATTGGAGCTCACTTGGGGTTTAGAAACCCCATTTTCCTTAATATATTTATAATCTATATATACTAAATATTAAGCAAAAGGGGGTTCTTAACCCCAAGCCTTGTGGGAGCTCCAATCTCCCAATCTAAATTTCTTGATTTTTTTATTTTAAAAAAAATCTTAGCATTTATTAACTTCTCCCAACTCCCAAGTCTTACCATCATAATAACACTTTAATGCATTAAGAACAAGTATAAAAAAAATTCTTTGAAATTCAACACAAATGAATTCCTTGAAAAGTTTCAACACATATGATTATTATCCCTCATAATAACACTTTAATTCATTAAGAGTAAGTATAAAAAAAAATTTCTTAAAAAATCCAACACATCTATCTATCTATCTATCTATACTACTCCCTCCGTCCCAAAATAATGGTCCCTTTTGGGGAATCTAACTTTTTTTGATAGTACAATTAATTTTTCAAAATTATCCTTTTGATAGTACATTTTTTGGGAATATCAATGCAATAATTGTACTTTTTATATTGTTTATTAATTTAAAAGAAGGGCAAAATAGGAAATTTATATTATTTTTGTACTTAATTTTTGAAGATGGACTAATATTTTGGGACAATGAAAAATGAAATAAGAGACTAATATTTTGGGACGGAGGGAGTATATATTAAGCAAAAGAGGATTTTTAACCCCCAAAGCCTGTGGGAGCTCTAATATATCAATCCTAATTTTCTAATTTTTTGTTTTTTTAAAAAAAAATAACCTCAGCATTTATTAACTTCTCTCAATCCACAAGACTTTTTGACTTCTCTCATAATTATTGTACTTTTTCCAAAACAAATAATTTGTATATTAAAAAAAATTTAAAACAAATATAAATATCTATATCTATATCTATCTATTTATTTATATCTATCTCTAACCCACAAGTTTTGTGAGAGTTTCAATATCCCAATTTAAATTTCTTGATTTTTTGATTTAAAAAAAAACACCTTAGCGTTTATTAATTTCTCACAACCCCCAAACTTTACCCTTATAATAACACTTTAATACATTAAGAATAAGTATAAAAAAAAAATTCCTTAAACCTTAGATTGTTAAATGATTTTTTTTCTTTAAAAAAAAAAACCTTAGCATTTATTAACTTCTCCCAACCCTCAAGTCTTACCCTTATAATAACACTTTAATGTATAAAGAACAAGTATAAAAAAAATTTCTTAAAAAGTCTAACACATATGATTATTATCAAATATTAAACTTTAATATAATATAATAAAATAAAAAGAAGACATTTAATTCCTTGAAAAGTCCAACACATATGATTATTATCAAAATATTAAACTTTAATATAATATAAAAAATGAAAAAAAAAAAAGACATTTAAAAATCGCAATTTACATATATAGATAATTAGCCTATCACCCGTGCTATGCACGGGGATAATTATAAATATTTATATTTGTTTTAGATTTTTTTTAATATATAAATTATGTTTTTTAAGATTTTTTATAAAAATAATTTAACAATCTTATCACTAACCATAATGTATGGGAGAAGTTAAAAAGGGTACTTCAGTAACTATGTACGGGTTGTATCTATAATTATCTGTATGAGTAGATTTTAAATACTGATTAGAGAATTTTGACCAAATCAATAAATCCAAGTATGTGGAATGACACGTGGATTGAAAAAATGTAATAAATGCTGATTATGGGATATATATGTGAATTGTGATTTTTAAATGTCTTTGTTTTTTTTTTTTTTTTTTGAAATGTCTTTTTTTTTCATATTATATTAAAGTTTAATATTTTGATAATAATCATATGTGTTAGACTTTTCAAGGAATTAATGTCTTGTCTATACTTACTATATATTAAGCAAAATGGGGTTTTTAACCCCCAAAGCTTGTAGAAGCTCCAATATGCTAATCCTAATTTTCTAATTTTTTGTTTTTTAAAAAAAAAATTAACCTCAGCATTTATTAATTTCTCTCAACCTATAAGACTTTTTGACTTCTCTCATAATTACTGCAGTACCTTTTTCAAAACAAATAATATGTATATTAAAAAAAATTAAAACAAATATAAATATTTATATCTATATCTATCTATTTATTTATATCTATCTCTAACCCACAAATTGTGTGGGAGTTTCAATATCCCAATCTAAATTTCTTGATTTTTTTATTTAAAAAAAAAAACCTTAGCATTTATTAATTTCTCACAACCCCCAAGCCTTACACTTATAATAACACTTTAATGCATTAAGAACAAGTATAAAAAAAAAAATTCTTTGAAAAGTCCAACACATATGAATTCCTTGAAAAGTTCCAACACATGTGATTATTATCCCTCATAATAACACTTTAATGCATTAAGAACAAGAAAAAAAAAATTCCTTGAAAAGTATAACACATATGATTATTATCAAAATATTAAACTTTAATATAATATAAAAAAACAAGACATTTAATTCATTGAAAAGTCTAACACATATGATTATTATCAAAATATTAAACTTTAATATAATATAAAAAAGAAAAAAAGAAAAAGAAGACATTTAAAAATCATAATTCACATATATATCCCCTAATTAGCATTTATTACCTTTTTTCAATCCACATGTCTTCCCACATGCCTGAATTTATTGATTTGGTCAAAATTCTCTAATCAGCATTTAAAATCTCCTCATACAGATAATTATAGATACAATCCGTGCATAGTTACTGCAGTACCCTTTCTAACTTCTCCAATACACTATGGTTAGTGATAAGATTGTTAAATTATTATTGTAAAAAATCTTTAAAAACATAATTTATACACTAAAAAAATCTAAAATAAATATAAATATTTATAATTATCCCGTGCATAGCACGGGTGATAGGCTAGTTATCAATATATGTGAATTGCGATTTTTAAATGTCTTTTTTTTTTTTTTAATGTCTTCTTTTTTTCCTTTTTTATATTATATTAAAGTTTAATATTTTGATAATAATCATATGTGTTGGACTTTTCAAAAAATTAAATGTCTTCTTTTTTTATTATATTATATTAAATTTTAATATTTTCATAATAATCATATGTGTTGGACTTTTCAAGAATTTTTTTTTATACTTGTTCTTAATGCATTAAAGTGTTATTATGAGGGATAATAATCATGTGTTGGAACCTTTCAAGGAATTCATATATGTTGGATTTCAAAAATTTTTTTTTATGCTTGTTCTTAATACATTAAAGTGTTATTATGAGGGTAAGACTTGGGAGTTGAGAGAAGTTAATAAATGCTAAGATTCTTTTTTTTTTAAATCAACAATCAAGAAATTTAGATTGGAAGATTGGAGCTCCCACAAGACTTGGGGTTAAAAACTCCCTTTTGCTTAATATATAGGATAGATAGTGGTAACTCATGCTATGTACGGAACTTTATAAATTAAAAAATATATATATTATAATTATTAGATAAGCTTTAAAGATTTTTTTTTTAGTTTTTTTTATTTTATGTTATAATATAATATATAAGATATAGATAGATATCTACAATTTTAATAAAAAATATTATCTTATTTTTTGAGAAAGAGAAAACGAATACAAGTTTTAATTTTTTTTTTTTTTTTTTGAAATCGGTGAGAGAGATTAGGAGGGTGAAATTATGAAATATTTTTGTTATTAAACAAATAAATCAGTTAATATTTTTTTTAATCTATTTTGTAAATTAAAAAATTAATAATTTTAGAAAATTGATTAATTTATCCCATTAAGTGATTTAAAATTTTGATAGATATATATAAAAAAAAATACATAATTATATTACTAAATCATAATTCAAATTTAGATGTTATATTTTTTTGAGATCTATAGCTAAATTCTTATCTTCTTTATTTTTGTGTGTAACCATAGTGTATGAGAGAAATTGAAAATAGTGCTACAGTAATTATGAGAGAAGTCAAAAGGGATTGTGGGTTGAGAGAAGTTAATAAATGTTGAGGTTGGGTTGGAAGAAACAGTAAATGCTAAGGTTTTTTTTTTTTTTTTTGTTAAATAAAAAAATTAAGATTAGGATATTGGAGCTCTCACAAGGCCTATGAGTTAAAAACCCCCCTTTTACTTAATCTATAGTATAGATAGATAGATTATATTATAATATATTTCTCAAACTTCATAAATTTCATAAATTTATTTTACCATTTGTTGCCCTCAAACATGTTGTGTTTGATACACTTAAATGAAAATATAATGAAATAGAATGGTTATTCTTTAGCCTACTTAAAGAATAACTATTCTCTTATAATGTGATTGATAATTCATTTTAAAAATTTATTTATTTTACAAAGTATTATATGGATTTTTTTTTAGATAGTATACATCAATATAATAAGCGATCCAAAACTCCTTTTAAACATCAATGTTGTGTTTGGTTCACAAATTTGGGCAAGAATTTTAAAAAGAAAAGAGAAAAAATGTGTGAAATATATAGGTGAAACATAATTATATTTCATTCATATTTTACCTATTTTTTCCTTTTTATTTTCAAATCACTATCCAAATTCATGAACCAAACATAACATAAAGTTGGTGTAGACACACCCCTTGTCAAAAATGAGTCGTCTCTGGGTTTTGACATTCACTCCCGTCATTGTTATGACTTTCGAGTTCTGTCAAAAAGGGGCAACTGTAGACACCCCATTTTTGACCGTCCTCAAGGCTTGGACGTCACCGCTTGAACACTCGGTGATCATCCATGTTTGTGTTCGTCTTGAGTTTTCGGAGGTCTCGGCTATGCACCTTGCCTCAGAATCTCTCGACTCGACTGTTTTGTGTCTGGTTTTGCACCAAACACTTGTGTTTTGCCTTTGAGGGATAGGGAGTGGCTTGTTGGCCATCCCCACACATCACAGGCCATGGCTTGAGCCCACCGGCCATTGGTTTGTTGCCACCGGCCAAATGTTTGGCTGGCCGGCACTCTTTGTGGCCGGCCGACCATCTATTTTGGTCAAATTGCATTTTTGGCTGGCCGACCACTGTTCATCTGCTTTTGCAGATATTTTTATGCCAGCTGTGCTAGTTGGCATACACTTTGCTCCCCTCCGTACACGTGTATGGAGGGATCTCCCTCTTGACTAGCTTGTTTGGAAAGCTTTATAAGAGGGATTGTCTATAAGAGGGAGTCTCCTCTACCTCCATTCAAGGTTAGACATTTTTTCAGAGCTTTGAGTTTTAGGGTTAGGGTTTGTTCATATTCTATCTCTATATCTCTCCCTCTCTTGAGTGTTTAATGTGTGTTTAGTCTTACTTTTACACACAAACACCTACCATTACACCATACCTTAGTTTCTGAGGCATAAGGGGCTTGTTCTTGGAGGTTTTGGACTGCTTTGAACCTAAGGAAGCTGCTGGTCTTCCATTTTTGAAGAGGGTCTACAAGGGTAACAATCTTATCCTTTTTTTCCCATTTTTGCATAGCTTTTTCACCTATCTTGCAACTGTTTTTAGACTCTATGTATAACATATAAAAGTCTTATTTTTTGCCTGCTTTAAATAGTTGGTTAAGGGCGTTTTAAGCTTTGGGGTTGTTTGACCCCTCTTAGGCCTTGTTTGGCCCCATTTTGTGCTATTTTTGGTGAGCTTCGGGACCACCTTGTTTGGGCCTCCTCACCACTGAAATCTTGAGGGATTTCAGTGGTGAGAATAGTGCCTTGAGGTCCTAAGAAGGAGTGGGCTACCCCCTCTCCTTATTGTCCTTGAAAAGGGCTATTTTTGTCTCATGTGTGAGCACCATGTTTAAGTGTATGGTGGCCATGCCTTAGCTGTTTTTCGTGCTTATTATGTCATAATATAGCTCTGTTTTTACTTGGTTTAGACATACCATGCATGCTTAGCATACTTGTCTTGTAATGCCTTAAATTTGCCTTAACATGCTTTAGGCTTTAACCCTTATCCTAGCATGATTTAGGCCTAGCTTTGTGAAGCTTTCATGCTTGCTTTAGTGTGCTTTAGCTCTGTTTTCAGTTGCTTTGGTCATGCTCAACCTGCTTTGTATAGTCTCTTTGCATTTTGGCTTGATTGGCCTAGGATGTGTGAGTCTTGGTTACATGCTTTGCTTGTGTTGATTGGTCGGTTTGGCACCTCTTTTCCATACAATTTCAGAGCTTATAATGCATGCTATTAGCCCATGTTTATTCTCTTTTAAGTGTGCTTAAAAGTTGTCTCTATGTGCCTAAGTGTTGGACCTTACATGCATGCCTATTTGTATGTGTTTTGGCTTCCATTCTTGAGCATGTTGGCCACTGTTTTAGGCTTGTTTGAGGGCTGCCTAAATTAGTCTATGTCCATTCTTGCATGTTGTGGCATGCTCACCTTGTGTGTTGTTGCATACTTGGCTTATCGCATGTGTTGCATGCTTAAATCTTAGTGCATTTGGCATGCATTCTTCTCCTTGCTTTGGTTACAAATATGCCACATGTCTTGCACACTTGCATGTTGGCATTGCATCCCATATGCTTGCATGTTTGCATGCTAGCCTTGCATGTTGTTGCATACTTAACCTCCATGCCTAGGTTGCATTGCATGAGCATGCATGCCTTGCCTCTTGACTATCCATGATTGAGGTTGGGCCTCATTTGTTTGTTTTGTGCATTGCATTTCATTTGTTATTAAAATGCAAATTTGGTTCTCTTGGGCCATCATGCATGGAAATGCGTGATTGTTGGTCCAAGAACCAAGAACCATGTCCCTTTGAGTCATAAACATGACAAGGGATGTGATGGTGCACACATTTGCTTGAAATGCATTGATATGCCTTGTTTTGCCCTCTGCTGCTGTCAAAACAGGATTCTGCAGGAAGGTTTGGTCGGCCGGCCATCTTTAGTGCCGACCGACCAACAATTGATGGCCGGTGATCATTTCCTTTGGCCGGTGATCATTTCCTCTGGCCGGTGGTGTCCCACAGGTTTCATAGAGTGCACCTTGGGAATCTTGCACTGATCAGAGAAGGAAAACAGTGTGGACAGAGGCAACTTGTGCATAGCAATGGACTTCCGGACGGAGCCAAGCATGCATTGCATTGGGTCCTCTTCCCGAGGCTGTTTACTGTTTTATTAGATTAGTTAATTTGCTTAACTAGTTTAATCGGTCTGTAATATTTAATTAGCTTGTAAGTTAGTTAAATTTGTTTTATTCTTCGGTCCCTCAGTGAGGCGTGTTGTAATAAGTGTGGGTACGTGTGTGCATGTCTTCTAACCCCCACTTCTTTCTCCTTTTTACTTACCTGCTTTTGATGGTTAGTATTAGGACATGTTTTATTTAGCATCCTTATGCTATGCATTCGTGCATCATTCATCAATATTACATGCACCGGGCTCGGCGCATCATGCTATCAGCATAGTATTCCAAATCTAAATTGAATACGTGCTACTTGTTGCATCCCATATGCCATCTTAGATTAGCCGAGCCTATTCTATTGACATTCTGTATGCGTTGCATTAGCCATCTTAACATGAACTAGGATCATGCATATGATTGCTAACATGTTCACTGTTTTGGCTTGGAGTACACTGTAAGTATTTTATGTTTTAGCATCTCGCATGAGTGTGAATGTTAAACATGACAGCATACTTACCATGTGGCTAGATTCTTATGTGATATAAACTGCTTGAATGCCTGTGGGTGAAGGTTGGATTGTTTGAGTTGGGATAACTCATTGAAATTCGTGTTTTAGCCTACTTGTGAGTAGCAAATCTCAAATCATTTTCCAAACGAACGGATATGCAATGCTTTGTTCTAAATTAGGCGATCTAGTCTATACTTGTTTCTTTGTCGCATCACATAGTAAATCTAGGCTAATTAATCGGAATAAACGCATGTGTTTTCAAAAACGAGATATCATGGTTAGTAGAGTGATCTTGGATCGAGGCGAGAGGGGTGCTCATAGTGACCTTCCCAATCGTACCCAAGTTCGAGTCGAGGCACCTTTGGTGAGGCGGGACACGTGGCCTTAGGCACGAGTCAGGATTTCCTAAATTCTCCCAAAATAAATATTTAGGTGGCGACTCTGTATCTGGCAAAGCAGTCCATGTTTGGCACTTCTTTTCTAAAAATTTGTTTTCTCAAAACGATTTTTTGGATTTGGACTCTTTGGTTCAGATTAGGAACCGTGACAAAATTGAGTCCGAACTGTGGGGTGAGGCCCTCACGCGGGGTGGGTCCACAGTTTCTGGTGACTCCGCTGGGGAGTTTAGAGAACTTGACTCGAACTCGTAATATCTTGTTTTGACTACACTAATGTGTTTCTTTGCATTGCATGTGCATTAGTGCGCCTAGGACACCGTGTTGGCCATCTGCTATTCCTGAGCGGTTTGCCAGAGGCTTGACTTTGTCAAAGCATGCCATAAGGCTGACCGGTTGCAGGCTCTGCCAGTGTGGGAACACAAACCCCGGTTTTACCGGGGCACCCCTTTTCGACCATTCGACCTAGTGCATATTCAGAATCCATAGTGACCATTCCAAACCAGGACAGGTTGCTTACCCGATATAGGTTATTTAAAACCGTTGCGTGCGTAGTGAAACCTAGCTCGACAAAATAGGATAGAAACCCTACCCCGGTAGAGGGTGTTTTGGCTCTCTTTTACTTGCTATGTGCTTTTAGAGTGTATCTCTGAGGCGTACATATCGATCTGTGAGTTTGGCGTTAGGCTGCGGGCATCGATGTCGGTGTTTTGAAAGCGATTATATCTGCGGGTATCCGATTTAGTGTTTTAGGCGTGATTTTTGGGGAAACGATGATCGATATTAGAGTCTGACTATTGACTATGCTGTGTTTGTTCGTTTGACTAAAATGCTACTTGTTTCCTCTTTCAATTCAGAGATTCGAGTACATAATAGCCAGTGTTCTCCCTCGCTGAGGCAAGGCAGATATCTGATCCGTTAGTCACCATTCAAGATCGGCGGACTTATCATGACACAGAATTCAGAGGAAATCATGGTTATGACAGCCGCATTAGATCAAGGAATCACCCTACAAAGTGAGAACAATGTTGATATACCGCATCCACCCAGGTCGCCTGCTGCGCGCCCGATCTGGAAACCCCGGTTGTATCAGGCTCGTGAGCCCACTACGTTCGAATTGATGGGGATGATTGGTGACCTCCAGAGGTTTGTGGTAGATCTCGCTTACGGAATATCGGTTTCGCCACCAGCTGCACCATATGCCGGGAATTTTGCACCACAGGAGCCCCCCCTATTGGGACGAATTGTGATCGAGCTCAGCCAACCTGAGGTTGTCTCGAGTTATAGCAATGACGTGTCAACATCAACCCAAGCCCTCGATCAGGCTGAGGCCAGAGGTAAAAACAAAATGGAGGCAGATGCCGATCCCATTGAACAAGCTTCTTATCGTGATCGAGGCTTTAAAAGCTGGGGAAATGAGTAAGCAACAGGTTTTCGCCGTCGCGGCCAAGAATGTGGAATATGTCCTCCCCACTCAATGAAGCGATTCAAGCCGGTGAACCGGGATAGGCCCGTCATGCGAGCAGTTCCTCCACTCCCAACTCACTTTGGGAAAGATCGAGAAAGCCAAGGCGATTGCCCTCTGAGCCCTTTAAGCTAGTGCGTCTAGCAAAAATTCTCAGACTTCAAAGTATCTGCCCCGATGGCGCAAAGTCTTCCATGCTCTCTACATGCTTTTGTCTAGGGCACTCTAGATCTTTGCCGAAAGGGGGCACTTTAAAGCCCTCGAGCCTAGGCCTCTCCCGAAGAATCTCCCTCCCACACATGATGCCGCTTTGTACTGCGCATACCACCAGCAAACCGGTCACGCTACCGATAACTGCCTTCGCCTTCGCCATGAAGTGCAAGATTTGATCGACAATGAGGTCATCGTCCCACCCACCTCAGCGAAGTCTGTTACTGCTGGGCTGTTAAATTTTGAGGATACTGTGAGTATGTGATTGGGGAGTGAACCACCTGCGGGCGACCCTCGGTGTATTTTGGATGTGGCGTCTGGCATGCATTTTTCAGCATCTGCGAATGCTAGTTTTGTAACTTCTGGCTTGGGTGTCGAGTCAGTCTTTTGTTTTGCTTTGAGTCGGTCTCATCGTCTTGAGTCAGTCCTTTTTGCTTAAAGGTCCATCTTGTTATAGCAAGTCAGTCCTCTTGTATAGAATGTCAGGTGATTCCGGGGTTGTTGCCTCGAACACCGTTGTTGTCTTCTTTTGAGTCTGTCTCTGCTGTGGGGCCAATTGCAACCATGAAATCTGAATGAAACAGCTGTGGCTATCATGTTTTCCGTGCTTATTGCTACTTTGAGCTAGTTGTGCCAGAGGATTTGAATGAAATGGCGGAGCATCTCACTTACTCTTTTGTGCTCTAAACTCATTGCATTGACCTAAGTTTTTCAAAACTGTTTTTTGGACATTGTGGTGATAAAAACGAAGGGGAAGGAATTCCTTGGGTTTTACAAAATTTTGATCAATTTGAAAGAAAGTAAGGCATGATAAGCCTTTAATGAATGAAATCATGCTTGCTAGCGTGAGTATTGAGAAGGACCCTAGCTGGATCCAGATTGGTTCCACACTATCTTCGGTGACGATTTGTAAGCTTCGTAAAAACTTTCAAAAACAAAATGTTTTGTGCAGTCCTGTGAAGACCTGTGTGGAATCGCTCTTGAGATTGTGCAGCCTAGGATCGCTCTCAGCCTCAAGATTCAATCCATTTGTTTCCAAACCTTGAACACATTCAAAACGTTCAATGATCAATCATCAAGAGAGGCTTGTGTGGCCAGATTTGAAGCAGCCCTCGAACAAGAGGCACCAAAGTCAGATCAAGAGGTCAGACATCGTCAATAGAAACTTGTGAAGCTAGAACAGAAGCACCCCTTAAACTAGGAGCAAAAATGTCCGATGTGCTTGAAGAGCCGGAGATGGATCCTTTTGCAAATGAATAACAACAGCCGCTCTACTGGATATGGATGGCTTCAAAACCCTAAAACCATTTGACATGGGCTTGTTACACTTTTCCCTTTTGAGAGGCTCGCTGGGCCAAAAACTCGGAAGGGCGACCCAGGCAAAAGTTAGAGCAAGAGAAAAGAAAAGAAAAAGAAAAAAAGAATACAAAGAAAAGATGAAAAATAAAAAAAAAAAGAAAAAAGAAGAAAAGAATTGACAAAAAAAAGAGAGAAGCTCATAAGGTTGAAAACCATAGCGGGCACCTTGGCAAAAGTTAGAGCCTAAAAAAGTGAAGGTTAAAATACCCAAGTGTACCTTAATCGAGAAACTCGTGGGCTTGATTTCCATGTTTGGGATCGTGAGCAACTTCACTCAAGTCCACTAGCGCTTTCATAGCGACTCTGTCTATGTAATGGTTTTGATCATCCTTGCCTTCTCTGAATCCGATAGTTCGATTGTGACAAGTGAAATCGTAAGGCTTGATTCCCATGTTTGGGATCGTGAGCAACTTCATCTGAAGTCCGACCACCAATGCTCTCAAAGTATTTGTATCCATATATTGGTTCGACCATCTTAAATCGTCTCGTGTCAGAGTTCGATCGTGATCATCACTAATGAAATTTGTTTACAAAATCTTTGTGGCGTCATCCAAACAAGGGGCAGCTTTCCGTTGCCATGAGTTGCCATTCAAACCGAGGGCAACTTTAAGATTCTTGCGACTCTTTCAAGCAAGGGGTAATTTTCCATTGCCTCCGTCAGGTTGTGCATCTCAAGAGTAAGTTCTGTGCTCGTTAAGCATTAACCATTTGCAAAATTAGTTTTTGAGAATTTTTATTGAGGTTGACTATTTTCTCGAAAATTATTCCATCTTTTCCAAAACTGGACCATTTTCTTGGACCCAAAAAAGGAAAAATTTTAGTGCTCATAGCCTAACTCGCATGATTTTGAATCAAAAATCAAACAAGTATGTTAATCTAACTCTCATATTGGTCAAAATTGTTTTAGTAGAAAACCAAAACAAAAAATGGTCAAAATGATGTACTAGGGGCACAATTGAGTCAGACGCCCTGTCTTTCCCCCGATTGTCAATACTTGCTAAAAGGGCGCTCTATTAGCGAAGGAGACCTGGCCCAAGCTATCGGTAGAAAAGTGAAAGCTCTCAACAACCTCCAAGCAACGAGGTATCAAGCCAAGTGCGAAGCACAGATTGGAATGGATCAAGATACTCCGTCCGGAACATCGACTAGACGTCCCGGGAGGAAATAGCCGTGAGCTAACAGTGTTGGGCCCGAACCCACTACCTCTTGTTTATCCACCGACCATATCTGGGGAGGGATGAAAAATGAGAGATTGAAGAATAGAGAGATGTGCGATAAGAGAAAAGTGAGCATAAGGGTGTTGAGAGAAAGCAGTCGAGGGCGAGTGATGTAAGAATCACAAATTAGAAAGGGTGGGAAATAATACCCAGGCGGCTCCTCGTGATTTGAGAGCTCTCTCGTCTTTATAACTTATCGTGTGTCGTGTCTTTTGTTTTGTCTACCTCAACTTTTGTTTTGAGTCTGTTTGGCGTGCCTCGTTGTGTTTAGGTAGTCTACCTTTTTGCTTTCGCTGTTGAGTCTTTCTCACTATGTTCGGTTGTAGGCTCAATACCCCAGTTTGGAAGAAAAGCAAAAAAAAAACCCCTTTTTCAATTTCAAAAATTAATCGTTTTGTGTGCTCAGTCTTTGTGCCATTCTCCACGTTTGTGCAAAACGTGATCTAGTTCTTTCATCAAACCGCAGGGGTTCAACACGGGAGACTTGGAAACAGTGAGCATGAGGATTTCGGATTGTATCTGAGTGCGTTTCGGCTCAATGACTTCCACCTTTGTATTTCGTCTTTTGATTGAATTTGTTTGTTCAAGATTCGCCGTGTCTTGAGAATGAACTAAGAATCTTGTGTTATGGGCTTTGAGTTGAGTGGCGGTGTTTAGAACAAGCGATGCGTTGTATGAAGCTGTGTGTATGGGCGTGTGCAAATAAGCGAGAATCTTAGTGCTATCGCCGAGTGTTCAGACTAAGTAGTGGTTTGTTTGAGTTGTTTTGCCATTGGCCAGTTCGTTACTTGGTTATTGCAATACAAATGTTTGACTTTCAGACAGGAGATCAATTCCATCTATATTTGTGATGTGATGTGATGTGATGTAATGCAATGCGAAACATGGAAATGTACTAAAAGGTAACACTTTTTCAGATAAAAAGCTTTGTCTCATTTCATCATCTTTTTCAAGTACAAAGTTTTGGAGAAAACAAAACCTGCCTGTGGCAGTACAAGGTACTCTAACTACCAGCAAAAACAGGAAAAGTAAAAAGAAAAAGTACAAAACAAAAAAGAAGAAAAGCAGCAAAAATCTGGATCGATGTCGAGCAGCCTCAGGCCTAAGGGTCCATCCTCGTCCTCTTCCTGGACGAAGGTCCAGGAGCATCGTCATCAGCATCGTCATCTGAGCCCGAATCAGTGCCATCTCCGGTCTCCTCCTCAGATGACTCTACCTCCTCCTCCGCCGCCTCGAACTCATCGTCGTCAAGGACTGGCGCCTGTGAGCTACTCCTAATGTGAGTGCACCCCACTTTGGTGCGGGGGTGTACTCTGCCGTCTCGAGTAGGAGCGGAAGGGCAGTGAAGTACCTCCTCTGATAGGGAGGCTGGAAGGGAGGCTGAAAAGTACAAATGGCAAACGCATCAGTATCAATGCAGAATGCAGTGTGAATCTTTATGCTTGATGTATCGATCACGAATCACGGTGTATGAATGCGATGTGTAAATCTTGTGGCGATGTATCGGTCGAGAATGCAATGTATGGGCACGATGTATGAATCCGTGAGTAGTCTTTGTGAATAGTCTATAGACTCTTGTGTGTCGGGCGCCATGAAGGCCGTGTATCAAGTGTTGAGTTGTGCATCGATTGTGTGAAAGCAGTTTATGTATGGTTTGAGACCGTGGTCGGAAGAACATCTTAGGAATCTTTGTAAATAGCGGAAGGTCAAGGCTCTGCTTTGAAGCATCTCCATCAGCAAGCGATCAACTCCGGTGGTGGCGAGTGTACTCGGAAGAAGCTTTGCAAAAGTGTCAGAAGTCTCAATATTCTGTGGAATATCAAATACATTGAAATGAAATGACTATGCAAAATGCAAAATGTAGTAGTACATACCGGAAGTAAGCCATAGAACCCGACTAACTCATGATCAACCGGAGGAGGAGCAATGGGAATCTGGTAAGTCGCCCCGTCCCGCCCTCTGCATGTCATCGTCGTGGGTAGTGCTGGCCAACTACCCCTCGACCCCTCCGAGCTCCGCTCCTGCCATAGACTCGAGCTGTCCTTGATGTCCCCGCCCTTGCTCCCATTCCAGCTACCAGCGCCGCAGGCCTCTCTCTCTCAGCTCGACAGCCACTGCTCAAGGGCCGCATGATGTAGGTCCGGACATACTCTGCGTAGTTGCCCTCGCCCCTGAAGCCCTTCATGTCCCAGCCGCTCATGTAATCGGCCATCTCCTCGGGAGTGAACCTCTCTGTCTCCCTCATGTGTGTAGGAGGCGGACCCAGGACTATCTGTTCCGGTAAACCTAAGGTCTAGTGTAGGAAACGCTCACCCAAGTACCAAGCCCGATAGACCGGGCCCTCCAGCAAAATCCTGAAACGTGCAGTCTCCTCTGCACCAGCAAATCGATCTCGAATCATCGCAGGCAATGGAGCCCAAGGCTGCTAGGTGATCTGTAAACGACATGCAGTTTGTTATCTATTGTTATTGAAAATACAGTGTAAAGCAAAGCTTAAATAAACTCTAAAAGTTGAACATACCTCTGCGGGAGTGATGGTGTCGAAGTAGTGGCGGAAGAAGATGAAAGTCTCCCGCGGTCTCCGCACACACCTCACATCGAAGCGTCGAGAGAATGGAACACTGAGAGGGGTCTCCACATCAGGCACTGGCGCGAGTCTCAGAAAGTAGGCGTAGACCCATAACTGCAGAGTAAATATCTGTATGCTTATCAGATAAAGCAGAATACAGAATAAAGCAAAAATTACAGAACCATGTATTATGCGGTATCTGATCGGTAAAGCGGGCATAGAGTATCTGATGTAATGCGATGTCTGATCAATGTAAAAGCAGTATATGTGTACCGTGTGTGCAAAATATAGTCAGCGTGAAGCAAATCGCAGTGTGTGCGATGTACAGAGTACAAAAAATGTAAAGCAGAAATGTAAAAGAGGAAGAAGATGTACCTCCCAAGCCCACTAGTAACCTCCAAGCAACTGCCCACTGCAATGTGAGGCTGAGCTCACGTATCCATATAGAGTGGCTAGGCGGCGCCACCGATCAAAGTGCGAATCGCGTGGCGTCCACGGTCGCTCAACAAGCAGAGGGGCACAGTGTTCGCCCGATCGGCGAAGATAGTAGTCCCCAGCAGAAACATCAGGAAGCCGCGGGCATACTACTCCACCTCCTCCTGAGCCATCGGTGCCTCCGCCTAAGCTTTGGTGAGTCAGGAAGCTCTCGAACCATAGTATTTGGCGGCGGCGTGCAAAAGCGGCATCTCGCCGAGTAAATAAACTTGGCGGCTGCCACTCATCCATGTCGATGTTAAAGGGATCGGATCACCCCTACCCCAATGCTTGGGTGAGCATCGAAGTCATAGGAGAATGTCGTCATATCTCCCACGGAAGAAAGTGGAAGAGTCGGTGGTATCCACCACCTCTCCACTAGGCGGCAAGGAGAGGCCTACTCATGATGGTAGCGAGAGTCCTCTGCGAAGGTCTGGCACAGTCACGATGTGGCGGACTGCATCCGGTAACTCCATGTACCAATCTCTGGCGACAACATTCCCATACCTCCGGAAGGCATGGGAATCTCCCTGTATTTAAAAACAAACAATTGCGAAGAAATACTTAACATATAGTTTGAAGAACAGTCAAAATGGATACAGATATAACGTGTGTGCACGTTTTTCAAGATTCAAATAAACATCGGGTGCCGGTGTGCTTGCAGTGAAATACAGCATGTGATGTGTCAGTATGTTTGGGTGGTTCAGTACAGGTATAGCGTGTGTGCGCGTCTTTCAAGATTCAAACAAACATCAGGTGCCAGTGTGCTCGCAGTGAAATACAGCATGTGATATGTCAGTGTGTTTGAGTGGTTCGGAGCAAATACAGTGTGTGTGCGCATGTTCCAATTCAAACAGATATCAAGTGCAAGTGTGTTCACAGTCAACCACAGCATACAGTGTATCAGTGTATTCGGGTTAAGCAGTTAAAGAACATAATCAACTATGGCAGTTAAGTGTTCTACATTGTAGAGAATGAAACGGGAAAGAATACACCTCAGAAGCGCCGTATGATAAGTGTGACTCCGGCTCGTGTAGGAAAAGCTCTGGAGCCACCATCCTCTCGAAACTCCGGAACTGGCGAAGTCCGTCGGGGGGCAGTATGTGAATCGCCGGCCGGTAGGTCGCCAAGTCGAATGAGCAGACGCTCAAAGGCAAGAGCTCGGCCTTGGGATCCATCTCATGTTAGGGGAGTCCGCGAGTGGAAGATCGTCCGCCATCTCAGAGAAAGTGTGAAAATGGCCGAAAGAGGGAAAACCGGGCGAAAATGTGAAAAGTCAACAGAAAGTCAACTCTAGGAGGGTGGAAAATGGCCGAAAAAGTCGGGAAATGGAAGAGGTGCAAAAACCAAGAGAAACTCGAGGGGAACAAACCCTAAAAGGTGGAAATCGCAAAAGAAACACCGAAACGAAGAAATGTTCAGTTCAAAATGTTCGAAACGCGAAGGTATTCGCGAATCAAACGACGAAACGGACGCGAAAACACAAGAAAATGGAGAAATGAAAGGGGAAAAATACCCTAGGGAGAGAAAGGAAGAAATTTCGGCCTAGGGAAAGTGAAAGAAATAGGGCTTGAGGCCCTATTTTATAAGACCTAAGGCCAAAAGACCAAACTGCCCCGATTCAGGTAGATTTGGCCGGTCGGCCACACTTTTGGCCGATCGGCCAAGAAATGTTTTTGTGGCCGGTGGACAGCCGGTGACCTTTTATGATGGCCGGTGAGCCTCCTACAACCTTGTTTGGGTTAGATATGTAGTTTGGGGCCTCCATTTCTCAAGATAGTGCAAGACAGTGCATTTCTAAAGCTCAACCGGACTCCATTTTGACCTCGGACAGTGTTTTCTGTGTGAAGCACTTGAGTATGTGCGTGGCGTATCCTTTTTCTATCCTTTTGTCTCCTGAGAGATTCAATAGTTGCCCTCCATGCATACGTTACAATGTTTTGTCATGAAAGCAGCGTTAGTTATCTGTGCGTCGCACTTGCTTAGATTATGCCGCATCTCGTATTGTCATGCACATACCATACTTGCGTTAGTATGCAGATTCTTACGCCGCATTGTCATGCACATTTCACATGCATCGTCATGCATTTCAAGGAACGTGCGTTGTAATGCACATTTTGAGTTTAGTTTGCATTGTCATGCATTTCAAAAACCACGCGTTGTAACACGCACATTTGAGTTTAGCTCGCATTGTCATGCATTTCAACATTTGCATTGTCATGCATCTCGAAAGCCACGCATTGTTGCGCATTTCAAAATCATGCATCATCATGCATTTGCACTTCAAAAAAAAAAAAAAAAAAAAAAAAGAAAGTAAACAACAAAAACAACATGCATCATTTGCATTTCCAAAAAAAAAAACACGCATTATCATGCATTTTCCTTTTATGCATTGTCATGCATTCAAAAAAGCATTATCATGCATATGTCATGCATGTTCACTGTAAATAGTGCATATGTCATGCATCACTGTAAATATTGCATATGTCATGCATTTTACTGTATATATTCCACTCCATTGCATATTTGTAAATATTGCATTGTAGCTTACATGCATCCATTGCATCACCTCCATTTACGGCCTGCGCCTTTCCATGTTGAGTTTGGTCTGGTATGTACCCATACTTTTCACGTTAAAACACGATTACGCATATGCGCACCTATTCCATGTTGAACTTGGTTTGAGGGTTCTTGCACCTTTACATGTTAGGCAGCGGTACATTTGTGTACATGCCTTTCCTATGCAAGATTTGATCTGGCCCGCATGCCATATCCATTGTATATATACCATTCCAGTGCATATTGTACATATTGCATTGTAGCTTGCATGCATCCATTGCATCACCTCCATTTACGGCCTGCGCCTTTCCATGTTAAGTTTGGTCTAGTATGTGCCCATACTTTTCACGTTAAAACACAGTTCTGCATGTGTACGCGCCTATTCCATGTTGAACTTGGTTTGAAGGTTGCGGCACCTTTTACATCTTAAAGCGGTTCGTTTGTGTACATGCCTTTCCTAGGCAAGATTTGGTTTAGCACCTTGCCTTCTCCATCGTATATATTCCATTCCGGTGCATATTGTACATATTGCATTGTAGCTTGCATCCATTGCATCACTTCCATTCTGACTTGCGCCTTTCCATGTTGAGTTTGGTCTAGTTTGTGCCCATACTTTTCACGTTAAAACACAGTTCTGCATGTATACGCGCCTATTCCATGTTGAACTTGGCTTGAGGGTTGCGGCACCTTTTCTATGTTAGACGTGGTTCATTTGTGTACATGCCTTTCCTAGGCAAGATTTGGTTTGGCCCGCATGCCTTATCCATTGTATATATTCCATTCCAATGCATATTGTACATATTGCATTGTAGCTTGCGTGCATCCATTGCATCACCTCCATTTACGGCTTGCGCCTTTCCATGTTGAGTTTGGTCTGGTATGTACCCATACTTTTCACGTTAAAACACAGTTCTGCATGTGTACGTGCCTATTCCATGTTGAACTTGGTTTGAGGGTTGCGGCACCTTTTCTGTGTTAGACACGGTTCGTTTGTGTACATGCCTTTCCTAAGCAAGATTTGGTTTGGCCCGCATGCCTTATCCATTGTATATATTCCATTCCAGTGCATATTGTACATATTGCATTGTAGCTTGCATGCATCCATTGCATCACCTCCATTTATGGCTTGCGTCTTTCCATGTTGAGCTTGGTCTGGTATGTGCCCATACTTTTCACGTTAAAACACAGTTCTGCATGTGTACGCGCCTATTCCATGTTGAACTTGGTTTGAGGGTTGCGGCACCTTTTCTGTGTTAGACGCGGTTCGTTTGTGTACATGTCTTTCTTAGGCAAGATTTGGTTTAGCTGCATGCCATATCCATTGTATATATTACATTATAGTGTAATTTTTGCATCCAGCATTAGAATCATATTCTTTCATTAGCGGGTCATTCCCCACTTATGTCATTCCACCCAATTACTTGTTCTTGTATCCGTCTACATCACTCATAGTTCTGCATGTGTACGTGCCTATTCCATGTTGAACTTGGTTTGAGGGTTGCGGCACCTTTTCTATGGTAGACGGACTTTGCACCTCCATCAATCTATTTGACATTTGTGTGGTTTTGAACCGTTCATGATTGGATCATGATTCAATTGCATTGCATATCATTTGCATCGTTTTTTCATTTTGCATATCATTTGCATTACATTAGATTCAATTGCATATCATCGCACTATTTGTGCACCCCTTGGTCTAAGGAGACCTTAAATCCTACATTCACGTTGTCGCGTACTTCTCGCTTGCATTGTTATGCATGTTGCTAACGATATTATACCTGTTGAGTTTTCTTTCTCTTTCAGGCACGATATTGTATGTACGGTTCATTTGAAGCTGGTACGACCAGACGAGCCACACAGGTATTGTATCCTCCGAGTGAGACGTATCGAGAATTATATAATTCTCTTACATCCTTTCTGCATTGTAGTGTAGTTGGATTCGTGTTTGCTAGCTTAAAACTGTCGCATGTTATGCTTCGTTACAGCTTTCTTTGCATGATCATAAGTTATGCTCGGATTCTTGCATTGTCAGTTGCATTTTGCCCCTGCCTTCGGGCGCATATCTTGTTTGTCTTGCATGCTTTGTCTAAGTCTTCGGCCTTGTCAAAAATGGGTCGTCTCTGGGTTTTGACATTCACTCCCGTCATTGTTATGACTTTCGAGTTCTGTCAAAGAGGGGCAACTGTAGACACCCCATTTTTGACCGTCCTCAAGGCTTAGACCTCACCGCTTGAACACTCAGTGATCATCCATGTTTGTGTTCGTCTTGAGTTCCTAGAGGTCTCGGCTACGCACCTTGCCTCAGAATCTCTCGACTCGACTGTTTTGTGTCTGGTTTTGCACCAAACACTTGTGTTTTGCCTTTGAGAGGTAGGGAATGGCTTGTTGGCCATCCCCACACATCACCGGCCATGGCTTGAGGCCACCAGCCATTGGTTTTTTCCCACGGGCCAAATGTTTGGCCGACCGGCACTCTTTGTGGCCGGCCGACCATCTATTTTGGTCAAGTGCATTTTGGTTGGCCGACCATTGTTCATCTGCTTTTGTAGATATTTTTATGCTATTTGTGTTAGGTGGCATACACTTTGCTCCCCCATACGTGTATGGAAGGATCTCCATCTTGACTAGCTTGTTTGGAAAGCTTTCTGGGAGGATTGTCTATAAGAGGAGCCTCCTCTCCTCCATTCAAGGTTAGACATTTTTGAGCTTTGAGTTTTAGGGGTAGGGTTTGTTCATACTCTATCTCTATATCTCTCCCTCTTTTGAGTGTTTTGTGTGTGTTTAGTCTTACTTTTACACACAAACACCTATTACCATACCTTAGTTCTTTGAGGCATAAGGGGCTTGTTCTTGGAGGTTTTGGGTGGTTTGAACCTAAGGAAGCTGCTGGTCATCCATTTTTGAAGAGGGTCTACAAGGGTAACAATCTTACCCCTTTTTTCCCATTTTTGCATAGCTTTTTCACCTATCTTGCAACTGTTTTTAGACTCTGTGTATAACATATAAAAGTCTTGTTTTTGCCTGCTCTAAATAGTTGGTTAAGGGTGTTTTAAGCTTTGGGGTTGTTTGACCCCTCTTAGGCCTTGTTTGGCCCCATTTTGTGCTATTTTTGGTGAGCTCCGGGACCACCTTGTTTGGGCCTCCTCACCACTGAAATCTTGAGGGATTTCAGTAGTGAGGATGGTGCCTTAAGTCCTAAGAAGGAGAAGGCTACCCCTTCTCCTTATTGTCCTTGAAAAGGGCCATTTTTGCCTCATGTGTGAGCACCATGTTTAAGTGTATGATGGCCATGCCTTAGCTATTTTTCGTACTTATTATGTCATAATATAGCTCTGTTTTTACTTGGTTTAGACATACCATGCATGCTTAGCATACTTGTCTTGTAATGCCTTAAATTTGCCTTAACATGCTTTAGGCTTTGACCCTTGTCCTAGCATGATTTAGGCTTAGCTTTGTGAAGCTTTCATGCTTGTTTTAGTGTGCTTTAGCTCTGTTTTTAGTTGCTTTGGTCATGCTCAACCTGCTTTGTATAGTCTCTTTGCATTTTGGCTTGATTGGCCTAGGATGTGTGAGTCTTGGTTACATGCTTTGCTTGTGTTGATTGGTCGGTTTGGCACCTCTTTTCCATACAATTTCAGAGCTTATAATGCATGCTATTAGCCCATGTTTATTCTCTTTTAAGTGTGCTTAAAAGTTGTCTCTATGTGCCTAAGTGTTGGACCTTACATGCATGCCTATTTGTATGTGTTTTGGCTTCCATTCTTGAGCATGTTAGCCCTTTGTTTTAGGCTTGTTTGAGGGCCTAAATTAGTCTATGTCCATTCTTGCATGTTGTGGCATGCTCACCTTGTGTGTTGTTGCATACTTGGCCTATCGCATGTGTTGCATGCTTAAATCTTAGTGCATTTGGCATGCATTCTTCTCCTTGCTTTGGTTGCTAATATGCCACGTGTCTTGCACACTTGCATGTTGGCATTGCATCCCATATGCTTGCATATTTGCATGCTAGCCTTGCATGTTGTTGCATACTTAACCTCCATGCCTAGGTTACATTGCATGAGCATACATGCCTTGCCTCTTGACTATCCATGATTGAGGTTGGGCCTCATTTGTTTGTTTTGTGCATTGCATTTCCTTTGTTATTAAAATGCAAATTTGGTTCTCTTGGGCCATCATGTATGGAAATGCGCGATTGTTGGTCCGAGAACCGAGAACCAAGAACCATGTCCCTTTGAGTCATAACATGATAAGGGATGTGATGGTGCACACATTTGCTTGAAATGCATTGCTATGCCTTGTTTTGCCCTCTGCTGCTGTCAAAACAGGATTCTGCAGGAAGGTTTGGCCGGCCGGCCATCTTTAGTACCAACCGACCAACAATTGATGGCCGGTGATCATTTCCTTTGGCCGGTGATCATTTCCTCTGGCTGGTGACCATTTTCCTTGGCCGGTGGTGTCCCACAGGGTTCATAGAGTGCACCTTGGTAATCTTGCACTAATCAGAGAAGGAAAACAGTGTGGACAGAGGCAACTTGCGGATAGCAATGGACTTCCGGACGGAGCCGAGCATGCATTGCATTGGGTCCTCTTCCCGAGGCTGTTTACTGTTTTATTAGATTAGTTAATTTGCTTAACTAGTTTAATCGGTCTGTAATATTTAATTAGCTTGTAAGTTAGTTAAATTTGTTTTATTCTTTCGATCCCTCCGAGTGAGGGCGTATTTGTAATAAGTGTGGGTGTGTGTGTACATGTCTTCAAACCCCCACTTCTTTCTCCCTTTTACTTACCTGCCTTTGATGGTTAGTATTAGGACATGTTTTATTTAGCATCCTTATGCTATGCATGCGTGCATCATTCATCAGTATTACATGCACCGGGCTTGGTGCATCATGCTATTAGCATAGTATTCCAAATCTAACTTGAATACGTGCTACTTGTTGCATCCTATATGCCATCTTAGATTAGCCGAGCCTATTCTAGTGACATTCTGTATGCATTGCATTAGCCATCTTAACATGAACTAGGATCATGCATATGATTGCTAACATGTTCACTGTTTTGGCTTGGAGTACACTGTAAGTATTTTATGTTTTAGCATCTCGCATGAGTGTGAATATTAAACATGACAGCATGCTTACCATATGGCTAGATGCTTATGTGATATAAACTGCTTGAATACCTGTGGGTGAAGGTTGGATTGTTTGAGTTGGGATAACACATTGAAATCCGTGTTTTAGCCTACTTGTGAGTAGCAAATCTCAAATCATTTTCCAAACGAATGGATATGCAATACTTTGTTCTAAATTAGGCGATCTAGTCTATACTTGTTTTGCTGTGCGCATCACATAGTAAATCTAGGCTACTTAATCGGAATAAGAACGTATGTGTTTTCAAAAATGAGATATCATAGTTAGTAGAGGCTAATCTTCGGATCGAGCGAGAGGGGGTGCTCATAGCTGACCTTCCCCAATCGTACCCAAGTTCCCGAGCCGAGGCAACTTTGGTGATGACGGACACGTGGCCTTAGGCAAACGAGTCAAGGTTTCCTAAATTCCCTCAAAATAAATATTTAGGTGGCGACTCTGTATCTGGCAAAGCAGTCCATGTTTAGCACTTCTTTTCTAAAAATCTGTTTTCTCAAAACGATTTGCCAGATTTGAACTTTTTGATTCAAATTAGGAACCGTGACAAAATTGAGTCCGAACTATGGGGTGAGGCCCTCACGCGGGGCGCGTCCACAGTTGGGTACATATTTCTCATACTAAACTTTTAAATCAATATTATTTTTTAAAGTTGGATAATATATGTTGGACAATCTTCACTGTATTATGAATAAATTATGTTTGTATACTTAACAACAAACAAAAGAAATAAAGAAGAAAAAAAAAGAAGAGATTGTTTGATTACAAAAATCAAACTAGAATATAAAATAAATAAATAAAAACAAATTTTTATTTTGTTACAAAAACAAAAACAAAATCTGAAACAAAAAAAATAATAAAATAGAAAATAAATTAATTACTAACCTTGCGTATTTATTGAACAAAATTCTGATCAAGTCCAGTGTTTATTACTATGTCCTTAAGACAGATTCGTCCTCTCTACGGTGCTTTCAGATTGTGGACGTCTATCTCCCAGAATAAAATGATCAACTGCGAATAATAACAGTACAACGAACACACTTTGTGTTTATACTCTTTCTCACAGAAATTTAAATGCAGCAAAATGCAGAGAGAGTAGGCAGAATTTGGCACGAAAATTGAGTGTCAAAACCAAGTGAGGGACTACCTATTTATAGATGTAAAGTTGGTTGTACAATTTGAATTAAACAGGTGCAACAGGTATTATATCTGTTCGGTGTGCATGAACAAGTAATGTGGCTGTTGGGTTTAAATTCAAACATATATGAATTTGTTTGGTTTAAATTCAACAGATATTCATCTGTTCAGGTGGGGAAAAAGTCGAAGCTAATTTTGAAATTAATTTTCGAAATACAAATTCCAAAAAATTAGAATTTCATTTTAGAAAAATAAAATTCAAATGTTTTTTGCCCAAAAAGATAGGTATTAAGCCGAACAAGCCCAACCCAATCACACACCATGCACCCGTGCCCAAGCCCAGTCGAGCCCACCTGACCAACCAATTAGACGAACAGTGGCTGCGCGCACGTGTTTATTTTGGATCCAATGGGTCTAGCCCACTTTATCCATAACCTCCTCCTCTACAAATCTTAGGTGCCCCTTAGGGCCTATCCCAAGTTCCAAACTCAAGCCTTATAAACCCACTCAAAGTTTGTCCATCAAATCAATGTGGGACAAGCCTTAAACCAAACCTTTAGGAAATTTCACCAAAACACCATTTCCATAGAGCTCTCTTTGGCTTTAATTTCTCATTCACCCGATAATGATTTTGAGCAACCAAACATACTACGTGAGTCACAACGCAGCATAGAACGCGTTACCACTTAAACCCACCAACTTTGGCGTATGGGTCCTACCTAAAAGAATAGACTAAAGTTGAGAAAAAATCTGATTTTTCAAAACTTTCAAAACCTATTTCTAACAATCCCCCACATGAATGGAATTTGATGACAACAGAAATGCAATAATATGCAGAATTTGTCGAAAAAGTATAAATCAAAAATATCTTGCATCAAGATAGGTAACTTTCGACCTTGAACCTTCCCTAGTGATAACCTATCGGACTTACTAGCTAACCAATGGACGCGATGCCTTAAATTGTTCAGCCGTTTGTGCAAGCCAAGACAATAGATTTCACACAAAATATCTTCTGACACATCATGGTTCTTATGGTTGTGTTCATTTTGGCCTTAAACGCTCTTGGTTGTTCATGAGTGCTTCTAGAGAATTTAGCCTCTTCATTCTCATAGAATCGGCCCCAGTTCGACACTCATATAGGTGATTCTTGTTGTGAGTATCTCTAATACTCGTCTTGTTTTTTATGCCTAAATCAAGATATAAGTAATCATTAAAAGCAAAGCTTATCCTTAAACCCCTACATACAACACATATTGCAGATATCACTCTCACCACAAGAATGGGTAGGGAATTTTAATCCCTTGGTGATTTCTGGCGAGCCACACATAACTTAGTTGTCCCTTTGAACTTAGTTCTTGGGATCTCGATCATATAAGTAGGGTTACTATTATGATGACCCTTATGTAATAAGCTTTAATCTCATCCCCCGATAAACTATACACTTGCTCTTTTGTCAAACCTTTTGTTAACGGATCCATAATATTCTCTTTAAATTTTATATAATCTATTGAGATTATTCCATTTTAGAGCAATTGTCTTACGGTATTATGTCGACAACGAATATGTCGTGACTTACCATTATATATATGATTTTGTGCCCTGCCTATTGCAGAATGACTATCATAATTGTAACAAGCCCGCGGGGGGACCTCGCTACAGCTTGGACTCGATTTTGTGTCACGGTTCTTAATCTTGAACCAAAGAGTCCAAATCCGACAAATCGTTTTGAGAAAACAGATTTTTGAAAGAAGTGCCAAACATGGACTGCTTTGTCAGATACAGAGTCGCCACCTAAATATTTTATTTTTGAGAAATTTAGGAAACCCTGACTCGTTTGCCTAAGGCCACGTGTCCGTCATCACCAAAGTTGCCTCGGCTCGGGAACTTGGGTACGATTGGGGAAGGTCACTTGAGTACCCTTCGCCGATCAAAGATCGGCCTCTACTAACCATGATATCTAGTTTTGAAAACTTTGTGTGCTCTTATTCCGGTTATTAGTCTAGATTTACTATGTGATGAGCACGGCATACAAATATAGACTGGTTACTTTGAATTGGGACAAAACATTTCATATTTGTTTTTTGAAATATGGTTTGCTACCCGCAGGTAGGCTTAAAATGTAGATTTTGCCACCCTCGGGTGGGCTTAGAAAAGATGGTTTTGCCACTATCTAGTGGGCTTAAAACTCACAGTCAATGTATTGTTCCAATCCAAATAACCCAATCTTCACCCACAGGCATTCAAGCAGTTATATTACATAAGCAGCTAGCCTCATGGTAAGCATGCTATTCATGGCAGTCACTCACACGCATGCAAGGATGCTAAAGCATAACAACTCACTGAGTACTCCACGCCAAAAAAGAAGTTAATTAGAAATCTATGCATGATCCTAAGTATACAGAAATGCCTAATGCAACACATGCAACAACGCAACTATAGCAGGCTTGGCTATTCTAAACATGGCGTATGGAATGCTACAGCTAACATGGATTCAACTTAGAATTGAAATACAAATGCAGTTAGTATGATGCATGAGGCAGTCGTGCAAGAAAGATGAATGAATGCAAACATGCTATCATCTTTGTATGCTAATTGAAACATGCCCTAATCTAACCATCATAGCGGTAAATAAAAGGAGAAAAGGCGTGGGGTTGGAAGACATACATCACACGCGCACACTTATTACAACATTGCCCTCGCCTGGGTCCAAAAGAATAATATCTGATCCGAATAAATGCAGTCCAAATAAATAATACATCCAAAATATGTACAAATTCCTAATTAATTAACAAATTAACAAAGAAAACAATAAGCGGCATGCAAGCCGGGGCGCCTTGACTCTTCTTGGATGATGAATGATGCATATCACGGGTTGCCTTGTGCGAAATCCTTCGCGATGCCCCAATTAGCCTCTGTTTGCAATTGTTTTTGGAATCGTGCCAAGCTCGAAGACTCTTGATTCTTGATTTCCTGCAATAGAGAGCAAGAAAGGGGCATGACAATGTATTTTCACATATGTATGCATACCTCGATCCTCGTGCCACCAATCACGCATCTCGATGCATGATGGCCGAGGAGTCGAATTGTACAACTCAATATGAAATGAATGCACATATGAACACAATAAGACCTAACTCCATCATGGATAATCCGGAGTGTTTGGTAGGGAATTGAGACCGTTAGTCACTTTCAGTCTGAACGCCTCGTTTCACATGCTCGGCTAACTCCTATTCCGAACACAATGCAATATGCATGACATGCATGAAATGCAACTAAGATACAACCTAACATGCACAATGCTATGAAATGGCATACATGATGCACGAGGTAACATGTCATACGCAATGCGCTAACATACAGCCTAGCATACACAATGCTATGGAATGAAATGGCATACACAATGCATAATGGACTTACAAAAACATGAGTGGACCTCAGCTACACTCACATAAGAGGCCATTAGATGGAAATGAGATAACTCGAAATGCGTGCACGCATGCCGCATAAGCGAGGAGACCGACCCTAAGGCACCAAATGCCACTCTAACAAGACATGGCAAAACATGGAATATGGCATACTAACATGCAAATTTCAGAGGCAATAAGTGATGCAAAACATTCCCGAAACATGGCAAAATGACACCCGATGCATGGAATGAATCCCGAAACATGAAATTAGGCGCATGGAATGACCTATGGCTATGCAATGCATGCATTATTTGAACATGAAGTGTGAAGACAGAATCAAGAAAGCCCCAAAAAAAGCATATTTACAGTTTTAAGAAAGGCCAAACAGTGAACAAAAATGGGGCTAAGCTAGCATGCAAAAATGGCCCCGAAAGAGGGATAACGAAGCAACTAACAGATTCTGGTCCTAAACAGAGAAGAGCCCTTCTAAAATTTTGAAGAGAGGCCCAAAATATGATGTTTTACAGTTTATGACAAGCCACAAAAACAGACACAAGTATGGCAAAACTTTCATGCAAAAAATGGGCCTAAATGAGGGATACAAAGGCAAGTGGCAAATGGAAGCCTCAAACAGAGGAGGGCCCTTCAACAATTTTGAAGAGGGGCCCAAACATGGCATTTTACATTTTATGATCAGACCCAAAACAGTGTACAAGTATGCTCAAAATACTATGTAAGATAAGGCCAAAAGAGAGCTATAACACAAAGTATAAAAAATATGCTTCAAACAACAAAAGACCCTTAATTAAACATGAAGAGGGGGTAAAAATAAGGTCATTTACAGTTCGGACCAAAGCCAAAAAAAATAAGCACAAAGGGCTAACAAATCATGCAAAAATAAGGCCAAAAGAGGGATATAAAGGCAAGTGGCAAATGGAAGCCTAAAACAGTGATGATCCCTTCAACAATATTGAAGAAGGACTCAAAATAAGCCACTTTACAGTTTATGACAGAGCTCAAAACAATTTATACATAGGCCAAAAATAATATGCAAGAAAATGATATACAAGGGAGGTAATGAAGCAAGTGTAAAAAGGAAGCCTCAAACAGTGAGAGGCCCTTAAAAAAACATGAAATAGAGATCAAAAAAATGCTATTTTCAGTTAGGGTCGGAGCTCAAATATGCAAGAAAGTATGGATAATGTATTGAGCAAGAATATGACTAAAAAGAGGAGAGAAGGACTTACCCTTGAAGACTCAACTTTAGCAACCTCTTGGCACAATAAGTGGTGTTCCTTAGCTCTGGAAAACAGCTCCAAGTGGCTGGAATGGAGGTTGGAGAGGTGGTGCTATGTGGTGTAGTGTAAATGATGCAAGGACCCTAAAGTTTGGAGTCTTGGAAGAGAGGGAAATGGAGAGTGTATGCAAGAGAGCTCTAAAGCAATTTTCTAACCCCTCAAAACCAGCTGGGAGTGCTAGTTATATAGACAAAAAAGGGTGGAAAAGAGGGAGAAAAATGGGGGGGAAAACTAATTCAAGTTTCCCCCCAAAAGGCCAAACCCTCGGACATAAGACCTAGAGGAAAACAAAATTCACTTTTAAGACACACTTGGGGAGGGGGTTATGGTCGGCTAGCTAAAAAGGGCAAAAAAGTCATTTCACCAGCTAGGTGGCCGGCCTGCTAGGTTTTCTGGCCGGCCAGCTACTTTTAGGACAAAAAAAGGGCTTCCGGAAAGAAATGTGGCCGGTGGGTGATTGGGAAGTCCAATGGTGGCCATTCAAGTATCCAAATTGAAGCCCCAGAAGTTAGCTTTCCAATGGCAAAAACCTTGCATCAAAATTCTTCCTATGGAAAAAGTTATGCCCTTTTTGGTGAAGCCGCGCAGATTTCGATCCACCCGGAGTAATGCCCCACTTCAATCAACCATATCTCCTCTGTCCGAAATTGAATTTAGGAGATTCTTGAGTGAAAAATGAAGCCTCGGGAGTAAGATTTCCAATGGTAGTGGCCTCATAGCTTGATTCCAAGTATCCAAATGAATAGGCCCGATTCGGCGAGGGCTGCTCGACTCTCTCTTAACGGTTCATGCCCATTTTCTCCCCCGACTGGATTTCTTCCCTCTTCTTTTCTTTTCTTCAACTTCAAACCCCTAAGTAAGGTGTTTTGAAAGATTTTTCAAAGATTTCATCTCTCTTTCATTCATTCCCACTTTGTCCTCGCTCGGTTTACCGAAAAACGCAATATTTAACAAAATGCGAGCGTCGGAACATCGTAGGACTTTATTTCAAAAACGTTTTGAACGAGAGGGTTTTAAGTCTAAAATCTTTTGATTGAGATTGTTTTGGTCCAGAACAGGGGTATGAAGTTGAGATTTGACTCTCTCTCTTTGCCGAAGAAATTGCACCTTTCCCCTGCACAACTTTCTCCACCATGTAAACCATCAGTCGCATCCAAGTCTTATGGACGGTCAAAAATGGGGTGTCTACAATAATGAATGTAAATAGCTGGCACAGGTTTAGGCCACATTGGAATGTCTTCTAAGAAGTGGTGAAGCCATTTTGCTTCTTCTCCTACTTTGTCTAAAGCGATGAACTCAAATTCCATTATGGATCATGTGATGCATGTTTGTTTCGTGGATTTCCAAGAAACAGCAGTGCCTTCCAGAGTAAAGACATATCCACTAGTGGATTTTGAATCTTTAGTATCTGATTGGAATCACAATAATCTTCTAGTGCTGCAGGATATCGAGTAAAGTTCAAACCATGATCACGGATAAATCTTAGATATCTAAGAACTCGAATGATCGCTTTCCAATGGTCTTCTTCGGGATTACTAATGTACCTACTCAATTTATTGACAACATAAGTTATATCAGGACGAGTGCAATTCATTAGGTACATTAGGCTTCCAATAATTTTGGGAGTATTTTAACTAAGACGCCGCATCACCTTTATTTTTCGATAAATAAAAACTGATGTTTACAAGTGTTCTAGCTACATTTATATCATCCTTGACAAATTTACCAAGAATTTTCTCAAAATAATGTGATTGAGATAATGCATATCCATAAGATGTTTTAGTAATTTTCATTCCTAATATTACATCTGCGACCCCTATATCTTTCATATCAAATCTTTTGTTCTGCATTTGCTTAGTTGATTTGATCATGTTGACTGCTTTCAATGATAAGCATGTCATCCACATAAAGACAAATGATGACATAACCTTTGTCAGTGTTTTTAACATAGACACATTTGTCACATTTGTTTATCTTAAACCCGTTAGTAAGCATAGCATGATCAATTTTTTCAGGCCATTGCTTAGGAACTTGTTTTAATCCATAAAGAGATTTTACAAACCAACAAACTTTCTTTTCTTGCCCTGGCACTACAACCTTTTCGGGTTACTCCATATAGATCTCTTCATTTAGATCACAGTTTAAGAAAGCTGTCTTAACATCCATTTGATGTATTTCTAAATGATACAACGTTGCTATAGCAATAAGCATGTGAATGGATGTTATTCTTGTTACAGGGGAATATGTGTCAAAATAGTCCAGACCTTCCTTTTGTCTGTAACCTTTTACCACAAGTCTTGCTTTATACTTGTCTATTGAACCATCTGCTTTCATTTTTCTCTTGAATATCCATTTATATCCAAGAGGTTTAGAACCAGGTGGAAGATCCACCAATTTTCAAGTATGATTTTACATAATGGATTCAATTTCATTATTAACAGCTTCTTTCCACAAAGGTGCTTCAGGACCTGTCATTGCTTCCTTAAAGCTTTGAGGTTCATTTTCTAACAGACACGTCAGAAAATCTGGACCAAAGGATTTTGATGTTCTAGCTCTCTTACTTCGTCTTGGTTCATCATCAGTTAAATCCTACTGGTCGAGACCATTACTAGTTTCTTGCGTTTGATTGTCATTAGTCTCTTGACTTTGTGTACAATCATAAATTCTTTTCTATAAATTCCTGTCCTTTCTTATAAGGAAAATCATGTTCAAAAAACACAGCATTCCTTAACTCTATAATAGTGTTCACATTTATATCAGGTATTTCTGATTTATAAGTCAAAAACCGATATGCACTACTATTCTGAGCATAACCAATAAACACACAATCTACTAATGGCATTCATCATTTCTTTAAGGATTCTATTCTAATAAACACACAATTAGTAGATTTATGACTTCTCCCCACAAGTTCTGCAGTAAGTCTGAACTTAGTAACATGGCATTCATCATTTCTTTAAGGATTCTATTCTTTCTTTCAGCAATTCCATTTTGCTGTGGAGAATAGGGTGCTGTAGTTTGGTGAATAATGTCATGTTGTGCACAAAATTCATTTAATAGTGCATCATATTCACCACCTTTATCACTTCTAACCATTTTAATGGTTTTACCAAGTTGATTTTCAACTTCAGTTTTGTAGAGTTTAAACTTGCGTTTTTAAGAGTTTTGTAGAGTTTTGCCTCCTCTAGCTTGAACAAATTTAAGATCACATACATCAATATGAATTAATTCTAAAGGTTCGATTTTTCTTTCAACCGATTTAAATGGAGCCTAGTTAGTTTCGCTTCTACATAAATCTCACATTTGTGATTAAGATTAATTTCAAACTTTGGTATATAATCTAAACCAATTAATCTACTCAAAGCATCAAAATTTACATGTCCTAATCTACCATGCCATAAATTCAATTCAAGAATATAAGCAAAAGATGTGTTATTCTTATTAATAGCAAGTTTTGGTACAACCATCATTACATTCAACTTGAAGAGACCATCACTTATGTATCTCTTACCAACATACATACCACTCTTTGTTAATACAAATTTATCAGACTCAAATACAAGCCTAAAACCATTTTTACTTAACAAATAAATAGAAACTAAATTCTTTCGGATGTCTGGTACATATAGCACGTTGTTGAGGGTTAATTCCTTCCTAGATGTCATCTTCAAGACTACTTTCTCTTGTCTAGCCACAGCAGAAATAGATGAATTTCCCATGAATAGTTGCTCACCATTTGCAGCCTTATTATAAGTAGTGAATATCTTCTTGTCCTCGCAAATGTATCGAGTTGCCCCAGTGTCAACCCACTATTCTTTGGAATTTCCAATCAAATTAGCCTCAAACACCACAGCAGAAAGTTGATGTCATTTACCCCGTCAGAGATGTAATCAAGTTCTATCAATGCGATCCTTCTTAGGACAGTGGCAATCAGAGGCTCGATGTCCGGTCTTGCCACAGTTATAGCATTTACCTTTGAACTTTTTATTGCCATTGTTGTAGTCTTATTTAGGACCATCTCCAGCAAACCTCTTTTTGTTATGTGGTTTGGGCACATGTTCAACCACATTAGCCTTAGACTCAATGTGATTTTTACCATTCCTCTTTTTAGCCTTACGGTTATCTTCCTCAATTCTTAGTCTTACAATCAATTCATTCATGGTCATCTCCTTGCGTTTATGTTTTAAATAATTTTTGAAATCTTTCCAAGTCGGTGGTAACTTTTCCACTAAAGTAGCAACTTGGAAAGATTCGCCAAGAGACATACCTTCAGAATGAATATCATGCAAAATTAAATGTAAACTTTAAACTTGAGAAATTGCTGTCTGGGAGTCTACCATAACAAAGTCCATAAATTTACCGACAATAAATTTCTTTGTGCCGGCATCCTCTATCTTGTATTTTTTCTCCGAAGAATCCCACAATTCTTTTGCTATTTTTAGAAGGTTGTAAATATTATACAGCATGTTGTCAAGGCCATTGAGAATATAGTTTCTACACAGAAAATCAGAATGTTTCTAGGCGTCCATAGCGGCAACAACTTGCCACTCACTTTCATTATCTCTAAGTACTGAAGCCTCTTCACAGAGAAACTGAGCCAAATTTAGAATTGTAAGATAGAACAGTATTTTCTGCTGCCATCTCTTAAACTCAATGCCATTAAATTTTTTCAGTTTTTCTCCATGATTTATTGGAACTTAAACATGGTTCTGGATAGGGACCGGAGTCATTGTAACAATTGGATTTGAAGTACTACTTTCAGCAGACATAATATCTTATTACAAAAATCAGAAAAACCAAAACACAAACTAATTTTCTAGTTACTCAAACCAGAGAATAAATTATAACACAAAATAATTTTATTTTTCTAGCTACTAAAACTAGGAAAATAAATTACTACACAATAATTTTCTGTAACACTATTACACAAAATAATATTCCGAATTGTTAATGACACTAGTATATTACTATTAGTTGTCAAAGAAAATAAACAATATTACTACTATTTGTCAAACAGTATATGACTACTATTTGTATTTTTCAACCAGAATATCACTGTGTAAAAGCACAGAAAATAAATACAATGAAGACACCCCAAAAAAATCTGTCTTAAGATTGTTGGACAATCTTTACTGTATTACAACTAAATTATGTTTGTGTACTTAACAATAAACAGAAGAAATAAAGAAAATGAGAGAGATTGTTTGATTACAAAAATCAAACAAGAATATAAAATAAATAAATAAAAACAAATTTTTATTTTGTTATAAAAACAAAATCAAAATCTGAAATAGAAAAAATAATAAAACAGAAAATAAATTAATTACTAATCTTATATATTTATTGAACAAAATTCTGATCAAGTCCAGTGTTTAACACTGTGTCCTTAAGACAGATTCGTCCTATCCACGGTACTTTCAGATTGTAGACGTCTATCTCCCAGGATAAAATGATCAACTACGAATAATAGTAGCACTACAAATTATTCGCACAACGAACATACTTTGTGTTTACACTCTTTCTCACAGAAATTTAAATCCAACAAAATGCAGAGAGAGTAGGCAGAATTTGGCATGAAATTGAGTGACAAACCAATACAGTTTGAATTAAGCAGTACAAAACACATTTGAGCAGTATTCTATCTTTTCGGTTTGAATGAATAGGTAATGTGGCTATTGGGTTTAAATTCAAACATATATGAATCTATTCGGGTGAGGAAAAAATCGAAGCCAATTTTGAAATTAATTTTTGAAATGCAAATTCCAAAAAATTAGAATTTAATTTTAAAAAAATAAAATTCAAATGTTTTTTGCCCAAAAAGATAGGTATTGGGTCGAACAAGCTCAACCCAACCACGTACCCAGCCCAACCCGACCGACCGAACGAGTAGCAACGCGCATATGTTTATTTTGGGTTCAATGGGTCTAGCCCATTTTGCCCATAATCTCCCCCTCTACAAAACTTGGGTACCCCTTGGGGCCTATCCCAAGTTCCAAACTCAAGCCTTATAAACCCACTCAAAGTTTGCCCACCAAATCAATGTAGGATAAGCCTTAAACCAAACCTTTAGGAAATTTCACCAAAACACCATTTCCATGGAGCTCTCTTTGGTTTCAATTTCCCATTCACCCGATAATGGTTTTGAGCAACCAAACATACTACATGAATCACAACGTGGTATAGAATGTGTTACCACTTACACCCGCCAACTTTGGCACATGAGTCCCCACCTAAAAAAATAGACTAAAGTTGAAGAAAAATCTATTTTTCCAAAATTTCCAAAACCCATTTCTAACAATATAAACTCTTATTACGCATGTGTCTCCATATAATAGTATTGAAGTTTGTTTCAGTTGCTATCTCAAAGATTCGTGATAGAGTCAAAGAAGATGTGCACGGTCTTAAAATTTTAAAGTAAAAATTTTACATTATGATTTGTTCAAATGTAATTCTGTTAATAATATGTATAAATGTTTTTTTATTGATTGATAAAAAGTATTTAAACATTAAGATTATTTTTTTATGATACTGAATTATTAAAATATGATGTATTATAGCTTAAATGAAGAATTATTGGCAAAAAATCGGCTTGAATTGGTTTTTAAGGCTCACTTTTAATGTTTAATCTAATATTGGAATTCTCAAACTAACTCATACCAACCACGAATCGATAAACTATGATATAATTTATACATAATGCTTAAATTTATTATTGTCAAGTGTTTTTACTAATTAACTGTTAATTTTTTAGATTAAGCGTAGGATTAAAACTAAACTATGACATACAATTTAGGGCGACTTTATCTTAGATAATTTTTTTATATATGAATAGATGTAACTATTTATTTCATAGTGTTAACGTAAATATATAATTTTTTTACCTAAGTTCAAAGGAGCTATAGATATGCATAAAATATGTTTATATTTCTTATTTTTATTATAAAAAATACCTATAGATATTTATTTATCAATTTATAAAATAAATAAGTCAAATGATTCATAAGTTGGGAATAGACCAAGATAAATTTCAATAATGAGGTAAATGTCACGTTAACATAAATATATAAGTCATTTGTATGTAACTCTGATAAAAAAAAAAAATAAAATTTAATTGATTATAAATCATTTTTACTATATATTTTAGATAAATTTTATATTATTATTTAATTTTAAAACTAATTTTTGATTATTTATTTATATTCGTGTATAGTACGAATAATATGTTAGTTTTATATTGAAACAAATGGAGTGTTAGGATCAGCATTCCTATCCATATTTTCTAGGAAAATGGGGGAGACCTCCAGCACCCTCAGTGGGTGTTGATTGGTCCAATTTTTTTTTTTTTTTCCTCCTCTCTTTGACTCCCACGTATATATGGGGGTGGTGGGGGCCACCCCCAACTGGAGGTCTGCAGCAGTGTTGTATTTTCTATATAGTTGTTTAATGGTCCTTATCGGAATTGGTGATAGTTGACTTACTAACTATTGTTTGGATTTTAGTTGTTCAATTTTTTATTTTTATTTTATTTTTTTTGGTTGGTTTCCCCCAGTTCGTGATCGGATTGAAGAGTATTGTTAGACCTGTGAGGGCCACTACGAGTTTCGTTTTGATAATCTGAACCGTTTAATGTGTAAAACTCGTCAAGTACTATATATTTATAAAAAAAAATCATGTTAATCGAATATCAATAGCTATCTCATTGGATCAGATTTCTATCAAACGTTTATTTTTTTACCGTCCATTTTTTTTTATATATAAAACTGATTTGATCACGTAACTATCGATATTCAATCAACGTGTTTTTTAATAAGAGTATAATCCTCAACGAGTTTTACACATTAAATGGTTCAGATTATTGAAACGGGGATATGTGATGGGCCTTTACAGGCCTAATAGTATCCTTTAATCCGATCACAAATTAAAAGAAAGCCAGTCTCATTTTTTATTTTATTTTTTTAACGGAGATTTTAGTTATCCAATTTGATGCAGCAATTCTTAAATTTGCAATGATTCTCTTTTATAGATTGACCCCAAAAAAAAAATAAAATAAATAAATAAATAAAAAGGACACCTTTAAACGGGTCGGGTCGACCACATATTTTTTTCCCAAACTCTCAGTCCAGGCCCAATTCTAGGCCAAAGGGCTGGGCTTTTTCAGGTCTCGTGATGATTTACTTTTTTCCAAAAATCCAGTCAGCCAACACCCAAACAAAACTTCAAACTTCAAAGAACTCGGCCCAAGCCAACAACGCGATCTCAGACTGGGCTAGCCCAGCCTACTAATTGGGCCTATCGGTCTCTGAGTGGGGCCCAAATACAACATTCAGAATTCCTCAGTAGCCCATTGCGCGCGCCAATAAATTCATATATAAACTGCCCAGACTTCAAATTCTAAATAAATAAATAAATAAAATAACAGATTCAAAATTTCGATAAAAAAATTGAATTTGAATATCAATCTCTTCATCATCAATCACAGTTCGATTCAAATCTCGAAGGTTTCAAGTGTTGGTTCGATTAAATGAAGTTGAAGATCAACAAGGCTTGCGATCTCAACTCCATTTCAGTTCTTCCTCCTTACGCAAGGTTCAATTCGATCACAAAATCTCTTCAAATTCTACGTTCTATACACAATTTCACACACACAGACACGCAAATTGTTGTGTTGAACTTTGTGTTGATTGTTTCGGTGAAGATTTGAGAGGAGATCGAGCACTGTACCGAACGGAACGGACCGGAGTCGTTCGCAGCCATCGCAGCAGTCGTCTCAGCATGGAATGTTTTCTCAGCTCTCGCAGAACTCTCTCGATGAGATCGTGACGAACGATCAGGTTCTCTATCACTCTCTCTACGTTCAAAAGAAAAGAAAAAGAAAAGAAGCAACTGATGATTAAGTGATTTTAAGATCTGAATTTGAAGAGCATTTAACTATAATAATGAGAAGAAATCAGTTTTTATATTATTTGTTTGTGTTGAGTTGATGAATAATTGGTGATGCTAAGTCATAAGCATCCGTTTATGCCTCAAAGTCTTTACCTGATCTGTGGCCTTTCTATCCACCTGTTTCTCTTGTTTCTTTACTAAACACTGATGTTTCTTGTCTGCATCATTAATGAAATGAGCCTCTTGTTCAAAAAAAAAGTCATAAGCATACGTTTAGGATGTTGTGGAGTGTATGTTCAATATTGATTGCGGAAAAAAATTTGAATTTGTTTTTTTCACAATGATTTTTATTTTAAATGGTTTGTATGAGTTTGCTCTGGTTTCATAATATTCGGAAGGTTTTTTTTTTTTGGTCAATCAATAGGAGAGTAATTACGAGTATGAAAAATATTATATTATCAAGCACACAATAGCTAGAAAGTCGATAGAGCCTACCTCAGCCCAAGCCCAACAGCCACTCCACTACTTACATACAACCCCATAATGGGACAATGGGTGTTACACAACCACTCAGCCAAATGCCCTGGTTATTCCAAATGTGTTTATTATTATTATTATTATTTTTTTTTTTTTTTGGGGGGGGGGGGGGGGGTGTACTTCTAGTTAGGAGAATTTGGGAACAAAATTGGATTGTACAGTTTGAGGCAACCTTTGACTATAAGAACTTTTTTCTTATCAATTAGATGCATATGCAAAAAGTGCTTGTAGTGTCCTTTAACTTTGTGTGTGTGTTTGTGAAGACCATGTAAAGCTTGTTTGAGAATGAAAAGAACTTCAAAGCTTACTATCATTCCATGTTGAATCATTTATCTGTGCTTGTGAGTTATGACCTGTACATTTTTACTCAAATCGCCTACTATAGCTTTGATATGCTTCTCTCATCTAGGAGCGAAGCTACTACATTGTCAATTTCTATTGAAATATAGAATGGTGTCCTATGCATTTGCCGTGCAACATTCCCTTTTTAATGAGAACAATTGTAGGATTTAGAATGTCGGGAACACTAACAGTATCCATGACTTCACACTTTATTTTACTGTGTCAGAGACACCATCAAGCGGTTATTGTAACAACCCTCATCATCGCTAATGGTAACCATCGATTCGTTAATCGAGTCGATAATGGTGATAATCGGGTGAATAAAATCTTGAATCGATCGATGAAATTGAACCTGAATTGATTGAGTATATCTATTGTATTGCATATTCTATCTGTTTGATTGATTATTTATCTGTTCGTGTTTTATGTTTAAACTGCTAATTGAAGGCCTTGTCGGCGGCCAAATCTAAAATTGATTGGTGTTCTGTGATCCTTAGATTTTATGTGATTTAATGGTATATTTATCTAAAATGTGATTAGGAATGATTAAACTAGATTAAATTAAGCCAAATCAATAGAGTCGCCTTATTTACGAAATTGCCATTGAGTGGGCCTTAGTTTATTCTTATTACTTGAGCCTTAAACACCTAATCAAAACATTCCCTTCAACCATTTTGAGTGTTCAACCGACATTAGAGAGAGAAGGGAGAGAATTGAAAGGGATTTTGGCTATAATTTGATGATCTTGAGGAAATTGAAGCATAAGTTGGCAAATTGAACTTCTACACTTGTAATTGAAGACTTAGGTAAGAGAATTCAACTCTCTAATTGTGAGTTTAAGCTAATTCTTGCATGATTTATGCTTCATTTTAGAATTAAGTCATGTTGTAGCTCATACATGGTGAATTATACTAGAAATCATGCATGCATGTTTGAATTGGTGAATTTTGAGTTGAGTTCATGACAAATTGTACATGCATGCTCATGTTTAAGCTTAAGTCCATGATTTCACCATGCTCTTGAAGGAATGAGCTCATTTGAACAAGCTTTGGAGCTTTAATTTGGTTTAAAACTCATGCATGACATGTTTGAATGTTGTTCTTGAAGAATGGTTGGAAATTGGGTTTGAATTAAACACCCTTGGGCTTTGATTTCTTAAATTGAGTTTTGAAACATGTTATTCTATGTGTTTAAAAGAGTTTTCCAGGAAATGGGCCCAAGAGGATCGAATTGGGAGCATCAAATTTGAGTTTTGAACTTAGAACACAAACCTGGATTTTTCCAGATTTTTGCCTTCCGCTCGAGCGGGAGAAATAGCGCTCGAGCGAGAAAATCAAGCTCCCAGTATTTTTCACTGTAGTGCAGTCCGCTCGAGCGGGGGAGAAGTAGCGCTCGAGCGGGAAAATCGAGCTCCCAGCATTTTCACTGTTCATCAGTCCGCTCGAGCGGAGGACCGGGTGATACGCTCGAGCGGCCGGCGAGTATTGAGGACACGCCGAAGTTGGCCTTCGGCGGGTACCTTTGTTTGCTTGTCCGCTCAAGCGGGACTCTGTTTCACTGAAATTTCTGAAAATGTTTTCTAAGTGCATATTTGCATCCTCTTTCCATCCTAGGCATTCCTAGGGTATATTTAAGGCATCTTAAAGAGGATATAGATGTAGAACACACCGAGGCAAATTTAGGGATTAAGTTATTATCTTTTCCAATTGTGTAACTTAGAGTGTGTTCAATCTGTTAACTGTATAGGGTTGGCATTTCGAGGAGACGCTCTAGCCTACTGTAGCCCAGAACTCTGTGAGTAACAATTGTGTAAAGATATGTTCAAAATGATTATCTTCTGAATACTGAACCGAACTGTTTACTGAACTGATATTGTTATTGAATGAATGTATGTCCTTTATTTCTGAACTGTACTATGGCATCCTTAGCACCTCTCATTTCTTTATTCTTTATTCTGAGAGATCTCTGTCGGTTCCTTGTGGAACCACTCATCACATCGTTGATGGCCATCATTCTTTATTAGGTCTTTTAAGACCTCATCATATCGATATGCTAATGGATGTACCACATATGACTGTTTACTGTACTGAGCAACTGATATACTGATTGAATTGAACTGTTTTCATTACTGTAAGGACATTCATTCTAAACCTCTTTACGCTTTATGTTATTCACTAGGCTTTAGCTCACTGCTCATATATATATATATATATATATGTAGGTGGACAGGCACCAGACCAAAGCTAGAGGCGTCGGAGTAAACTCCAGTTTTGTCAAGCCAACCAATGTGCCTCACTGCGAGGTTCCGAGCCTATCATGCTAAGGCTTAGGGGTGTTTTAGTATTTCCCCTTTTTGCACAGTCGTACTGCTTTGTAATAACTGAATGGATTGTATAGACTGAATGTTTACTGTACTGTTGAGTGGGGATTAAGTCCCCGTACTGAAGGAATGTAGATAAAGCGCATAACTGTTCTATACCGAATGTTTATATGCATGAAAAATCTTTTTGGCATACAGACTATCACAGCTCATTGGACATTATTTATTTACTGTATTGGCTTCCGCCAGTTCACGAACTCATATCAGTATTCTTGTTAGCGGGCCTTCGTAATCTCGGATTCTTGGCGATTCTGATGCCAAACCCATAGGGCCGGGTTTGGGTTGTGACAGTTATAATTTCTGAATATATGTTCATGGTGCTGGAGATTTGTACTCCTGACTGCAGAGACCTCTTTTAAAGTTATACGAAGTAGGATTCTCCTATTAAGTAAAACGATTGTTAATTTTATTGTTAGAGAAAGATTTAGAACTCTAGGCATGGTGTCCAATTTCCTGTACTTTACTTTGATTAGGTTCCTATAATAGATAATATATGTTCCTTGTGGAGATGTTTGGTGCCATTTGAGAAATTTATGACTGTACTTGTAACAAAAGGGAACTTCCAAGGGGAATTGACAGCCATTTTTTATCTATTTCCTCTATTGGCTCATGCTACTTCTTTTAGAAATGGTATTGTTAATGCCTCTGTGATACTTCTCAATTCGTGTAATAGATGTCAAATTCTATTTTGGAGTGTTGATTTGAAGAATTTATTTGAATTGAATTTTTTAATCCAAATTTTATGTTAGAGCAAAGTCTTATCTTAGAACATCATTGCTAATTTCATAAAGAGCTGTGTCACAATTAGCTTACCGAAAAAATTGTATTTGCTGAAATTGTTTTGGACTTTTGACTATCCACTCTTAAAGTTTCCAGTCTTTAATGTCTATACCTTTAGGAGCACTCTAGTTTATTCAAACCAATCTTTAATTGTTCTATATTTCCCCCCTATTCTTTTCTCTGCTTTCATTATTGAATCTGTGTTTTACATAACCATGCATATGTCCACTTCACTTGTGAATATTTTGACATTCTAGAGCATCATCTTCTGGAAAATGCATCATGTCCTCCATGTTCTGGGAAGGAGAAATTCACTCAACAATGAGTTTAACCTTTTAGTACTTTTTTCGTTCTTCATGAAAGTAGTTGCCAAGTCCTGGGTTAAGTGCCTAATGCCAATGCAGAAACGATTTGTATTTTCCGTTTAATGATTATGGTTTGCCTTTTCTAGCGGAAGCAAACATTTATTTAGCCTGTGTTGCTTTTATAGAGGATTGGTTCTCAAGAAAGAGAGAATTCAGTGAAAAAGATTGCTTGCTTGCCCCCTATCAGCTACACGCGAGAAGAGAGTCAAATGCCAATCTCGAGATCGTCCACCAATCTGATGCGCAAATGGAACTCTACTTCTGCTGCAGATCACCAATGTAAGTTTACAGCCAATGGGCAAGGTCGTTTAATTTTGTAAAGCCATGAAAGATGCTCATTATATTTAATGTGACTTCGAAAATTTTGAATTAGAAAGGGTTCTAAATTTTTTACCTCTCTACAAATTAGTGAGCAAATTAATCTTTTGTCCTTGTACATGGATGTGCTTTTTTCGGCATTAACAGGTCAGATAAGTGAAGAACTTGAGCAGGATTGGAATTATGGAAACTTCATTGAATAGGTTTGGAATGATCTTGGATTCTGTTCAGAGCGATATCATGCATGTAAACAAGGGCACAAAGGAAGCATTAATGGAGAGTAAGTATCTCAGTTTTCAAATGCATTGGTAAATAGGAGTTTAAGAGGAAGTTACCCAATTTAGTATTTGTAATTGTAATACTACACCTATCTGTAATTGTAAATTAGAGTTTGAGAGGAAGTTACCCAATTTGGTATTTGTAATTGTAATACTACACCTATCTGCCACCAGTTATTTGTGGGCTGTGACCCGGTAACTTGAAAATCTCTAAAAAAAAAAGCACTTGAGTCCTTGATAACTATTACTGTTCTCAAAATAGTTTTTTTTTTTTTTTGTCAAGGTATATAGAACAAAACAATAGTGGCATGATTCATCTGCTGTAGTTCCTTCCACAGATTCAGTTGAAAACAAGATATCATTGCTTCAAAGAGAAAAATGATGTAGATGGTTAAGTTTCACACAAATGTAGGTAAATTGTTGATGATGAAAATGCTTGGTCTATCTTGTCACAAAGAATATCAGGCAACTGTCTGAAACTTGCATTTGAAATGTGATGAATTGTGAAAAAGAAGACACACAAGAGAGAGAGAGAGAGAGAGAACAATAATTTTAATTACTTGATGCCTCTTAATTTGTGCCTAATTAGTATAATTTCTTTCTTCTCTTTTTTTCTTTTAAATTTCTTCCAGTGGAAGTCATACGGCAGAAGTTGATTGCTAATGACAACTTGATGCAACTAATGGTAAGTGCGAGCACCATGATTTAACCCATAAGTTCTTTTGAACTGCCTGTTTATTTCGGATGTCAATGGATGCAGACTTTCTAACACAATTGAGAAATGATGATCAGAACATGGGACAAGAAGATGTCAAAACTAACCTTGTTGGGGGCGTAAAATCTATTTCTGATCGAGTTAGCCAGGATCGAGACAGGTTAAAGGAGATTTCTTCAATGATATCAGCTTTACCAGAGCAGATTGATTTGTGTTTACAAAAATTAAAATCTGAGCTCTGCAAGACTGTCACCCAAGAAATGCAGGCATGTAGCATCATAATTCCATAGCCTGTAACATGTGGAAATTTCAAACCATGAATAGTATCTTTTCCTTTTCTGAGATGAGGTAGAGAAGGGTTGAATTATGTTTTGTATTGCTAACAGTAGCTTCTTTTGGAATTTTTTACTTGTTCATAATTCTCACTTGCAGGCAATCCCTTGCACCTTGAGTATATCCAGCCAAAAACACCTAACTCCCACTGTTCTTTTGGAAAGGGTATCATGTTCTTCTCAAATAACTACTTATCAGCTTTTTCAGAGACCCATCTATTTTAGAAATGTTTTCCACAGACCTTTTCATTTTCTAATTTGCAGGGTATAAGTTGTCGTGTTACGCCACAGCAAATGCCAACTCTCAAGAAGTATGTTTATGACACCCATGATTTTTCTTTTTCTTTTTCTTTTATTTTTATTTTTTAATTTCGTTTGTTCCATTGTTCTGTGTGATTAAACAACTCATGACAATTTGTCTTTTGCACATGACGAAACCAACTAGCTTAAGATGCATATTGTCCCAGTTGCTAGTATTTCTGGATGAATTTAGTTTTAGTTCCGTCGTCTCCCATACCGATCTTGAGGCTCCTCTCTTATGCAAAGAACATGTGCCATGACTGGTCAGGAGTCCATTTCACTGCCAACTTCCGTAGTGCTGTGTTTGGATTTTTGGATTTGTATAAGGATTTGTGGATAGAAAGGAAAAGGGAAGTGAAAAAGTGAATTATTTTCCTTTCCCTCAACAAATCCATGACACAAACACAACGTACAATTTTCAATTTGATGGAGTTATTTATTGAAAGGGTGGGGAGGACGGGGCTGTGGCATGAATCATGATTTTTGGTTTGATACCATGTCACTAATGACACTTGCAGGAAAAGAATAAAAATGGAAACAAGGAAAGACACAGAAAAGAAACTAATGAGAAATTTGGCAAAAGTTACACATCATAAAAACCTCTATATTTCCTTTTTGTTTGACCCTTCAGATAATTAGATTGAGTCTATGATGGTACCCTTCATGTTGTTTGACTTTGCTAACATCAAGTAATGCATAGTTTTTGTTTTTATCCTTCAGAGTGCATATAGTCACTTTTGTAATTGGTTTCCACTTCTAATTTAGTGTTATTGTTGCCTTTTTATCCTTTCAAGCAACTAAAAGATTGTTCTTCATTCCAGCCCTCAAGTGCGTCCAAAGTTTTGTGGGAAAGCAACTGTGGTTCCAAAGGTAGAATTAGGAAGCTGGACGTCAGTTAAAAAAGAAAAGGCTACTTTCACATGTAGGGGCTCTAGTAAGGAGCACAGACAGAAGAGACTGTTTCCCATTGAACTGGTAAACCTGAATTTGTTTTTCTTTGCTTTTGCTCTTGTTTTCAATTTTGTTTTTGTCTTTTTTTAATTAGGAGTGTCTTAAAAGTAGGTTACATTACAAGAAATGGACTAAGTTAACTCGATCTTTCATCATGAGAACTCTATGGATACTTCAAATGCAAACAGTATGAATCTTGTTTCTATGTTTAACTGAGTTGAAGTATGGTCATGTAGGAGAGAGAACGGAGAATTGTCATTGAATCAGATGCGGAGATTGATGTAGGGTTTTCCCGCTTGCTAGAAGAAAAGGACACAGGTAAACCAATTCTAAAATAATTGAACAGGCACTAGTTTGTTTTTGCTGGTAGTATGTCATACAATTTTACCTCTTTATATATTTTACATTGATCCCAAATCAACTTTCTAAAACTATTATTAAAAAAGGGCCTACAATGATGTCTTGGCGTTTTCAAACACATGACACGTGCCCATGAAGTGCACCCAACGTGTCCTATAAATAAATAATAATTAAAAAGATTGGAGTGTCGGTGCTTCTTCGCCTAAGGTGGTAGTGTATCTATGTCGGACACTGGCATATTTGGTTTACAATCAATGATCTAAACCTTCTTTTTTTTGTTTGTTTGTTTTGGAAGACATTGGAAACTATTCAATGGAAGAAGCAAAGGAAGAGACCAAAAGGATTCTGAGGAAAGCAAGGAGGGAAAAGAGAAAATACAGTAATGCAATAATTTTGATTTGAAGGTAAGGTAACACTTTATGCTCTAGCACTCTCATTTTTGTATGATCTAGAACCTGTTAATCTCCACAAGCTTCTTTATTACCTTGTGTTTGTGAAGGTAGAAAACTTGTCTGGTTAATTTGGAATGTCCTGTCAAATGTTGTCTTTCAATTTCGTTTTTAATAGAAGCAAAATGGATCAACCTGTTTTGCATCATTTCCCCTTAGAACTAGTAATCTAAGTGAAAAAAAAAATTTAATTTCTGCTCTTTTCCTTGTACTTATGAGTCTTATGACTATAAATTTTGATGGATTGAAATTATCTAAAAGTGAAAAACCAGGGCATTGGATGAATATGGAATATAATGCTTTTGTGCTGCTAGTAGGGAGTCTTTGGCTACCATTTGAGGCTGTTTTTCTTAATCACAAATGAAGCCTTCATGTTCCTGTGGAATTACTAGGTACATTTTTTCAAAGAGAATTTAGGTTAACGCCCCCATAAACTTGCTCTTGCGTGCAACTTTTACCTTTATTCCATCATCCCTCTCGAAATTTTTTGAGTCTTCAAATTACATATAATACTTAAAAACCTTTTGATGGGAAATGGAAAGGCATTGGTTGATGAAAAAGGGTTATAGTAATTGATTATGATTTTATTAACTTTTTAATTAGGGGTTTTGGATGCCTATAAATAGGTCATTCTGTAATATGTTTATTTAGCTTTGGAATAACAATGTTGTGTTTAAGGCTTTGGCCGTTTATTCTTTCTACTTCTTCTCTTCTTATTGAAACTGTTCTTCCCTTGTGGAGCAGTTCTCTACTTTTGGGATCAATTGAATAGTTATTGATTTCTTAACAAGACTCAGTCACTAACTTCAGAGTCCTAGAGGTGGGTCAACTATTTATGGATGAAAATAAAAATTTTCTTTTTTTTTTTTTTGATAAATGAAAATAAAACTTTTCTTTCTCACACTAAGATGCTTACTCACGTCTGGAGGAACCGCGTCGCTATTTTTTTCGACATTTCAATGTGCTACTAATAAGTACATTTAATTCTCCTTGTCAATTACTTTGGAGCCTTGGGGGTGTTTGCACACCCCCTGTGAATAAAATTTCAGTGTGATTGAACTAAATTTATTTTGTTTTACAACAATAGTTTTCAATCTAATTCGGGTTATGATATTCTATAATTGATATACCAACTTGTTTTATTATAAATTGCAACAGTAAATCCTATTTTAAAGCAACAAGCTGTTGTGCTCCTTATGCTATGGAGTTGAATACTCTCACAGCGCTCTCTGCAGGCCTAAGATCTATGGACGTTGCACTAGATTGGAGTGCCTGATTGCTGCACTGCTATGCCCCGAGCCCTGAATTTGATCAGTTCTGGTACATTTTTTCTGCTCCCAAGTCCCAATTGCTATTCATAAATTTCATTTTTCGCCTTTTTTTCTTTGCAAATTTATGTTCTTTATCCTTGAACTGATTTCATACATAAGGTTTGCACTCATGTCACTTGATTAGTTGAGTCCATGAACTGCATTTGTGTAATGGTGCAAGAGACTATCATAACACACAATGCCCAGTAACAATATTATGTGCTGCCAAACATTAGTACGGTTATCATGTGGAAAATAACATAATTTGATGTTGTTTTCTATAACATTTGTTGTTTCAAATCTTCTGTATGAAAAAAATAAAAACAGAAGACATGGGACCCTATGTCTCAAATTATTTTTGTTCTCGTGTCTGAAAACACTCATCGCTATTGAATCATGTCTTGAGATTCTCACATCATGTAATAGTTGTAAATATTTTTAAGAATAAAAAAATTTGAAGACACGAGATTCTGGATCCCAAAAAAAAATATACCAAGACACAAAGCTTGCACATGGTCCCACCACTTGCCGTGGGGTTCACCAAAAATTGTATTTAATTAATGTATTTATTGATTTGTTTGTTAGAATATTTCTAGCATTTTTGTTAGGAGAATTCTATACACACGATTATACTCCTAGTGTTATTTGGTTATGACCTTAGTGATGTTTTGCATATTACATTGTAATTTGAAGTAAGTGTGGTGCCTACCTATATGTTAAATCAAAATGGGTTATGAATTTAATAGTGTTTGGTTATAGTCTCTTTTATTATAATTCATAATGGTGGTTTTTTTGTTATGAACCTAGTGATGTTTGGTTACTATCCACAATAGTGTTGATTATAAATCAAATTAGTAACAAAAATTCATTTCTTTAAGAGCTAGCAACAAAAAGTAATATCATTGCATATGTATGAACCTTTTTTAAGGAATGTGTATATTAGTTCCAGTTTGACATTCTCACTAAAAAACTATACACAAAATCAAGTTGGGCTCAGTCCAAGACTCCAATATCCTGACTGTGAACAGCCCAACTAAAAACTTTTATGGGCCTATGTTGGAGGCCCTTAATATTCCCTTTCCTTAATTTGGGAAGTTGGAGATCTAAATATTACGAAACCAATCACATGACTTGAGACCAACACCAACTACTTTATATTAATTATATTTTTCTTGCCCTGAACGATCATTAACTTAAAGGAATGATTTTAAATGATTCGGGCCCGCTCTCTGCCCTATAAGGTTTTTAAATCATCCAACAAATGTCCTTCGTTCCAAAGGTGATATCACCACTATATTTTTTAATCTGATTTTCCCATAAGGGTGTGTAAAGTTGCCAAATCCAGCTGGATGCTATTCTCATCGTTCTTTATGATTTCCCCCTCCTTTGAACTAATTGATCACATTTTGTTGAATTTTATTTGAGCCGGCTTCTCTCTCGTTCACGATTTTGTGGATTGGAGGTATACTTCGGGTTTATTATGGGTTTTCTTTTAATGATCTGAATTATTTATTTTGTTTGATTATGCGTGTAGATTACTCATAAAAAAAAATGAGATTGATATAATAATCATAGTTCATAATTTTATTAGATTTGTTTACAAGATATAGATGGTCTATTTTTATAATTATCTTTGTTGCCCATTTTTTGTGGATAAATATCATCAAAACACATAAATTATGATTATTGGACTAATTTAATTTTTTTTATAAATGATTTACAAGCATAATCAAACAAAATGAACATTGTCGGAGTGGGAACCATGGTAGGCACCACAAGCCAAATAGCATCTCTAAGTCTATTTTGTTGGACTAGAGAGAAACATCTCCCTTCTATTTATGGGTTTAACTACTTTGCAGTTCGAACCTCTGAATCCACCATGAATCATTTGTTTATTGTATAGGTCTTTATATATAAATCAACTATGAAAAATCAAATTCATCCAATAATTGTAATTATATTATTTTATCACATCTGTCTTTAAAAAAAAAAATTAATAAATATAATTTTAAAAATAAATCATTCATTTTTTAAAAACAAGGATAATAAAATTATTTGGTTAAGATTATTAAATCAATTTAATTTTTTTTAAAAATAATTAATATATAAAATAAACGAATCATATCAGTGAAATGAATGTGATTGTAAGGCTAGAATATACGGTCATGTCGGAAAAATTATTTGGTTCTTCAGGCATTACGTGTTCATATTCTTTATCAATCATTATACATCATGTTTCATGTTATTCCTTAATTATTCAATATAAAATTATGAACCCCACCTCCTACTCCAATCACAAACCTTGTGAGATATCATGAGACCACGTCAAAGTACCACCAAATAATTTCTCAGCATGTCGACGGGGAGAAAGCGTTTCTTTTACTTATATATAATAATATTATTGTTTATTCCCCTCGAATCACAGCTACCTTGTCTCATTAGGGAGTTGATAAAGACACAAGGGAGGTTTTTATTCTCAATGATTAACACTCATTTCTCAATTATACCCTTAAAATCTAATTTTATTCTCCTTGATCAAACTTTGAGCATGAATGAGGCCCCATCCCATTATAAGAACCAATGTATACCTTCTTGTTGTGATTGAAACGTCAAAGGGTTAGGAAATGCAAACGTTTTAATTATTGGGTAGTGTTTGGTAATGCATAAATGGTAAATATTATATAGTGAAGCCCTTCTCCATGTTATTTATGCAATGAGTCATGATTCCACTGTCCCCAATTCCCCAAGTTTTCCAACTCATAATGATTCGTGTGTTGTCTTTAATGTAGATGACACAATATAATCTCAGGCAGGTTATGGACTTTTGGGAGTATTTTTAGAATGATTAAATTTATAATTCAAATATATTTTAATATTTTTATTTAAATTTATGATTTAAATATAATTTAATATCATTTTTTTCTTTTTCTTTCTTTAATTTAGACCCAAATTTATATAGTTTAAGAAAATCAAGACATGGATGTTTAAACAAAGATACTATTTAAAATGAAATATATGATATAGCTTTAAAATTAATAGTATATGTATTGTAGATATATAGTTCATTAATTTGTTTTTCTAAATAATTTTTTAAGTATATCATAGGTGCTCAAAAGGTGAGTATCCAATGGTTGAAGAGAGCGGTTGGAAATGGGAAGGTCCAAAACTTTTTCTTGGCCAGCCGACCTCAATTGTCAAGAAAGTTAAAGGGTTACCAGAGTGGAATTCGTTTTCATCAAGTCATTAATAAACAATTTTTTTTTATTTTTTTTTTTGGTATAAATAAAGAGTTTTGTTATATCTGTCAATTTCACGTTGAAAATTTTATTAGAGATCTCAAATATTTTTCATATAAATTAAGACTTAGAAAGAAAAATTAAAATTAAATGTGAATAGATGATAAATAAATATAAATTACATCAAATCGCATGCTCAATTATGAAAGAAATTTTAACATGTAATCAAAACTATATAACAAACCTAACAAATACAAGAAAATTCCAAAAAATACCCAGGCAAAAAACTTACACATAAGTGAGGAGAATCGAATCTCTAACCTTCTAGCAAAGTTCAAGGACTCTTGGTCAATAGGTTAGTCTTATTGATTAACTCAACAAAGCAAAAATTATTTATTTCTATGGAATTAGGAGGGTAAAAATGACTTGCGGCTTGCCGGCGGCTTGAAATTTACTCGCGGCTCGAGGTGGACCCGGTCTGTTTGGGTCCAGGCCTGGGCTATCATTTTGAAGCTCGGCCTCACCTGTGGCATAGCCCATCGACCTGCTTAAAGTCCACTCAAGGTCTAGCCCGCCCAAGGCTTAGTGTTTTTTTTAGTAAAAAATAATAAAATTTTAGTAGAAAAAAGTTTAAAAAAAACAAAAAAAAAATGGTCAGACTAACCCAAACCTGATACCTGTCCCAGGCCCGCCCAAGGCCCGAATGCCCCTGGACCTAATTTTTTTATTTGTGAGTCGGCCTAGCCCGATCCGACCTAGCACGAATTTTGACGAGAACTCACGAGGCTCGACATGGATTGGGCTGACTAGCTAGATTTACACCCCCTATATGGAATGTTATTGTGGCTTGTGCCACACACCAATTATCATGCTCATTATTTTTTTCAATTCTTAACATAAAGTTATAGATCGTTATTTTACTTTTTTTGCTAATTACAATCTTTTTTTTGCTAATCACAATCTTCATAAAATATTACTAGTCCATGTCCCATAGATAGGAAATAACTTTTCTTCAACGAATATTATGAAACAATTAATTAATTCAAACCCAATGAACCCATCTTCTAGATAAAAAAAACATCACATAATTCCCGAAAACAATTATCTAAACCAACAAATAGAATTTTTTATTATTATCATTAACTCTATTTTACTGTGCGACTGTTACATAATAACTACCAAGCCTTAGACCTTGATGATGTGGTTTTTAAATTCAATCTGATTATTTTAATGGTGTGACCTAATTTGATAATCTAATATGAGCAAACTGTGTGTCAAAATTTAGGTTACATATCCTTGAAAAGTTGAAAATGGCCTGTGGAGAGAATATTGGTGAACTTGAAAGTTGCACCAAATGGACCATAGTTAACAGAAATGTTTGGTTTCTAACTGAATCGTTTAACCGACTAGGGTGATTATCAAAGGTGGTTAAAAGTTTGGCATTGAGAGTTTATTTGAAAATTGACTTTTTTTAAGTAGTTTTTTGATTTATTTTTTATTTTTATTAAAATATGAAGTGAAAAAAATCAATATATTTAAGAAGATTTTTTTTACTTTTTATGAAAAATTATGAGGGTGTTGGCAATAGTTTTTTTTTTTTTTCGGTGACTAAAATAGCACTAAAAACAAAATAGGGTAAAATAACTAATAAAATAAAATTTCATATCAAATTCATAATCATGTTATTTTTTCTTTCACAAACATTATATCTAACTATAAAAAAATTCAACTCTCGTCCCAAAACACAACTATTTTTACCTACATAAATAGCTAAAAACTAAAATTGCTTACTAAACTACCTAACTTTTTTGTGTGAGATGAACATTTGACAATTTTTTGACATTTCTAGTAACTTTTAAATTTTTTTAGCTAAAATATACAATTGCCAAATGACCCTTTAATTAATAATCCTTGCTTTGTTAATAATGTTTTATGCAGGGTAAATTATAAATATATCTCTTAAGTTTTGCTTGAAATACGAATTGTCCTATATAATTTTAAAAATTACATCCCGCTCCCTAAAGTTTTAAATTTCATAACAAATGGTTCATTTTATTAATAAATTACAAAATAAATTAATTGTTTTCATGATATCAGAAATTTATTTCAATTAATAATTCAAATAATTTTATTATTGTATAGAAGAACAGTTAAGAATTTTATTTTTTTAATTAATTCTATTAAATAAAAAATTATGACAATAGAGTGTTTATAATTTTATAAACTACAAGAGACAATCTGTGTTTTAAGCAAATCTCAATAGATATATTTATAATTTATCCGCAAAAAAAAATACATAGAAATCAATGTACGATCTCAATTTGTTTTTTGGGCCTAGATTGTGTTTAGGCTCAACAATAATATTTGGGAAGAAAGCATTTATTCAATATTTCGATGCAATTAGTCATATTTGCACTTAAATCATCCGCACTTGAATTTAGGCCACACAATAATTTTTGGGCGGAGAATTGCATTATGTACTCAAGCTAATAAAATTCTGATCTTATTTCTACCATAATACAAATCCATTTGCACTTAAATTTAGGCTATATAATAATTTTCGAGAAAATTACATTTATTTCATACTACGATCCAAGTAAAAATTATGATTTTATTTAAACTAAAGTATTAACTCCACTTGAATTTTTATATTTTTACAATTTTTTTTTTTTTTTTTTTTTTTTGAGTTTTTCTCACTAGGCCTGATTTGGAAACTATCCCATTTAGTCAAAAAGTCAAAAAAAGTTACTAAAAAAGTCAAAAAACCAACAACACATACTAAAAAGTCAAAGGTCTTGTTTGGTTTGTGTTTCCCAAAAAATTTTGAGAAAAATTCTCTACAAATAAGCTTTCAAAAGTAATTAAACCAAACAAATTTTCTCAAAAAAATTTTTCAAAACTTGTTTGGTTTACAAGTTTCTAAACAAATCTCTCTCTCACACACATCAAATCAATCACTTTTTTTTAAAACTCTCTCTCAAAATAATTTTCCAAAACATCTTTTGAAAAAAATCAAGCCAAACAACTTTTCGTACTTTTTATTTCTAAAACTCATCTCCCAAACTCAAACCAAACATACCCAAAGATTCTCTTTTCTCTCTACTTTTTGCACATCTTTTCGTAAAAAGTCTAAAAATCATCTCAAGCATACTAATTTTTTTAGCTCATATTTTAACCAAATAACTAAAAAATTATTAAATTAGTCTGTTCCTAAACGAGGCTAACACAATTCTCTTATAACTTTTTTGTACATATTTTTTGGATTTTTTTTTTTTCTGTATATTATTGTTGCTTTGGAAGAAGGGTAGGGCAAATAGAAGTTAATGGCACACATTGCCCACCGTTTAGTTTTGCAGATGTAAAGTTGGTAGTGAATGATTGAATTAGGCATGAATAAATGCTTCTTGCCCAAAACTACTCCCCGAATCCGGATTAGTCGGCCTAAGGGTCGGATACCGGGTGGTGAACCAAAAAAAAAATGCTTCTTGTGGTCCTCCTTTGTGTAAAATATTCAACCATCTTCCTTTTTATAATTTTCAATCTCTTCTAGGGCAAGCAAGGGAAAAAGCCAACTCTGTATTGGCATACAAACAACAAACTCTCTCTCTCTCTCTCTCTCTCTCTCTCTCTCTCTCTCTCTCTCTCTCTCTCTCTCTCTCTCTCTTATTTTATCAGTAATGCTACTTGTATAAAAAATTACTACAAAAATTATAATGCGGACCTTGTATGATTCTCCGCACTCAAAATAAATCTTGACACACACTAATTTTCTATTCATATTTTTAAAAAAAATTAATGCACATAACATTATTGTTAAGAGTTTAAACTTTTAAGAGATAAATGAGTAGTGAGAAGTTTCATTTTTACTCCCACTTAAGGCCATTTCTAAAGTTTAAACCCGATAATTACTTAATGCCACTGTTTGGGAATATGGATTGGGATAGGTTTGAGATTATTTTAGTCATAAAAAGACAAAATAAACTTTTTAATTTAATAAGACAAAACATCACATCTAACACAATCATTATATTCTTCCTCTCACAAAAAATTTAAAAAGTTAAAAAGTCATTTCCAAACAAGACTTTTTAACTCGAGACTAAAATAATCAAAAAATTAAAAAGTTAACTCACTTCCCAAACGAATTCAATATATATTAAACAAAAGACTATATATTCTCGTAGAATTGATGAAGACAAAGCCTCAAAAACTTATAGCACTTTTTCTAATTTTTGAAAAGGTTTTCACAAGCAATTATGTTATACAAAATTACTTCAATTTATATGTATAATCTATAAATTATTTGGGTTGTAGTTTTCATGGTGCGGTGCGCAACCACTAATTAGTTAAAGGGCAACTAGATGAATGAGGATGAGACAAGGAAAGAAAAAATTAGGCCAATCCTTTCCCATCACTATTTTTAAGTTGCACCAAATAAAAGTGTAATTAATTAAAGATGGCGACCTACCAATGTTTCATATCAATGGTCCCTATTTGGTACCGCTAGACTTTTTGTAGCTAGACAAGAACAAATTTTTGATTAGTCCCATAGATTCGATAACCCCATACATGCTTAGCTTAATCTTATTAAAGTACTATTATTATTACCAGCATTATTATTTTATGATGGATGGATAGTCTACCAATCTCATTAGCACACGTTTGTGCAAAAAAAGTCCAATCACAAATTGCCACCTCAGCTTAAAGTATAGCAAAATGTACCTATCAACCTCATACATAAATTAAAAACAAAGATTGCGTTTGGTAAAGTTTTGTAAATATGATTTGAGATTATGAGTTGTATTTTAAATTTGTGAGTTGTGAAATTATAATTTGAGTGTAGAAAATTTGTTTGGTTATGATTTTTGAATATAGTGTTGAATTGAGTTTTAAATTGTATGTGAAATTGAGTTTTGAAAGTTTGATGTGGCGTGTAAAATAAGAAAATTTGTTTGGTAATGAGTTTTCAAAATAGTTTTCAAAACTTAATTCAACCTATAATTGATAATCAAACACACAACTCATAACTCGATATCCGTATTTTTAATCAACAGTCATAACTAAACTATTTTTAAAATACTCAAATAAAAAAATAATTTTTTTTTCAATTAATTGTTTTTAAGTAATTTTTTTGAATAAATTTTTTTTTTCAAATAACATCTATGTCAATTTTTTTATGTCAATTAATTTTTCTGTCAATTCATTTTTTAGGCTTGTATAAATATTAAAAATATTTAGAAAATTAAAATATTAAAAATATTCCAAAAATTAAAATATTTACAATTAAAATATCAAAATATTAAAATTAAAATATTAAAATATTTTTATGAAAATTAAAAAATATTTAAAATAAAAATTAAAAATAAATATTCAAAAAATTTAAATCTAAAAAATTTAATAAGTAAAAAATTAAAATAAATATTCAAAAAATTTAAATCGTAAAAATTTAAATAATTTAAACATTCAAAAAATTTAAAATTTTAATATTTTAAATTTAAAAACAACTTTACATTTAAATCGTAACCAAACACATAAAATAAAACTCAATTAAGAAATTATTTTTAAAACTCATAACCAAACACATAACTCGATACTCCATACGATTTTTACAATTCTACACTCAAATCGTAACCAAATACATAACAAAAAATTAAAATATTTAAAAATATTTTAAAATTTTAAAAATTAAAATCGTAATATTTAAAAATTAAAATATTTAAAAAAAATTAAAAAAATTGTAACATATTTAAATATTAAAATATTTAAAATCTTAAAAAAATTAAAATATTGATTTGAATTAAATTTTGAAAAGAATTTTGAATTATATGTTTGGTTATGAGTTTTAAAAAGTAATGATTATATTTTAAATTGAGTTTTGAGAAATTGGTGTAGAATTATGATTTGAAAGTTCAAAACAAACACCACACTTAAATCAATAGATGGAATTATAATTTGAGAGACTTACCAAACAGAGCAAAAATTTCTATTACATTATCTCAAAAGTTATTATTAATGACATCTCAAAAGATATTATCAACGACAATTCTAAGGACGGTTAACAAAAATAAAAAATATTAAAATGTTTATAATTTTAATATTTTTATATATATTTTTACATAATTTTAAAGAAAATTTATTAGAAAATCTTTTTTTCAAGTGTTTGTATTCTAATTATTTCATAAGATATTCTTTTATTTTAATAAATCTTATTATTTTGACATTTAATCTACCAAATCCTAATTCTTATATTTAAGGTATTTTATGTACATTTCTACCTTTATAAATATTTTTTGAACGGTTAGCAATCTAATGATGTGAACATTCATATTTTACAATGTGAATATTTACATTGACGTGTGAATATTCACATCACAGAATATTCATAATGTAAATATGAATATTATTGAAGGTATTTTGATAATTATGTCACTTATAAGATTTATTAGAACATTAAAAATTAATATAGATTAAGGGGTTGTTTGAGATGACCTAAATAAGTGTACTTTTTATCTTTTTACGAAAAGATATGTAGAAAAGTAGAAAGATGATGTGATAGAAAAAAAATAAAAAGATTAATTATTTTTGAGTTGCTAAACTTGACTTAAATAAAATATAAATAAATAAAAAACAAACTATGAAAAAGTGTTCCTATTTTTTAATACTGATAACAATTATAAAATTTATTTTTAACATTTTTTTTTTTTTTTAACAGGAAAATCCTCCCTACCCTTTCGCAGGTCCAAGGCGTATTTCTGAGAGATCACCAAGTGTCGCATTGGCCCGATTCGACGAGACTATAACTTGCAGGCTAACTGCCTCCCAAAACAAACTCCGCTTAACTCAAGACTCCAACAGCGGATATCTCAAAGTTTGTACTGATCGATTAGTGGACAAAATTTCGTGGGGGTAGCTATTGTCCCTCATGGACCATTTGACTAGTGAGGGGTGATAAAAGAGTGGGCCCCATTTCTTTTTATGATTAAACACTCTATTGTGGAATTTCTTCTAGGTCACCTATGTCTCTGATTGATTGCAACTCATCTGTCATTATTCTTGTTTTGTCATGCAAAATGTGATTTTTGAGTACTTTTTTAAGAAGAATACATTTTTAAATATTTAAAGTTTAAAAAGAAAAATACACCCATAATATATAAATTATTTTTTTTAACAGGGGTTATTTGGAGTGTCTTAAATAATTGTATTTTTTATTTTTTTTTGACTAAAAATTTGAGGAAAAACATATAAATGTTTCGATTAAGTTTTTGACTTTTTATGAAAAAATATGTATTAAAAAATTGTATAAATTAGTGTGTAGAGAAAAATTAAAATTAAGAGTTGTGCAACCGTAATTTTTGACTTTTGGTGAATAGTGATAACTTTTTAACTTTTTAATTTTTTTTCAAGTTACCAAACTTGACTTTACTGTGAGAGAAATAGAGAAAGAGAAGCCGCACTTACCACTCGATTTTAGACATCTGCTTATTTTGATAATATAATTAAAAGTTAATTTTTTTGATTTTTTAATTTTTTGAATCATATAATTTTTTTTTTTTTGTATATTTTTTAAAAAAATCAAAAATATTAAAAAATTAATTTTTAACCTACTTTTCAAAATAGGTCATCATCATATTTAAACCTTTGATATCATCATAATATATATATATATATATATATTTTATAAGATTTTTTAATGAAAATACTATAATTTTTTAGATTAATACGCAAGTTTTAATTAATCTAACTAGTCAAGTCTTTTAATATCTGTATTAGAAATTTAAGATTAAAATGTGCCTTTTGTTCAAATTGAGCCTTGGTTTAGGAAGATTTAGCGTTTGGATATATAAGATTTTAGTTAAAAAAAATTAAAAGTTATTATAAATTATCATATTATTCTCTTTATTTTTTACATATATTTTTATAAAAGATCAAAAAGCTAAATAAAATAATTAATTCGCAAACAAATAAGTTAGCCTAACTTTTTGGCTAATTTAACTTGGCTAAATTAATTCCGTTTAGAAAGAACTTTTGGTTTTTTTTTTAGTTTGGATGGGTTGGTTATGAGAGAAAAACTGAAATAACTGAAATAATTATGATTTAGATGTGACATTTTATTTTATTGACTAAGTTAAATTATTTTGTCTTTGGATAAATTACACTGACACCCCCTGAGATTTCTGTTTATTACAATTTCTCCTTCACCTTTTGGAAATTACATCTCCCTCCCTGAGGTTTAAAGTTTTATTACAGATTCTCCTCCTTAGCAATTTAATTTTTTTAAATACCAATTTTGCCCACACTGGATAAATTACATTGACACCCCTCGCATTTTAGAAATTACAATCCCCACCTTAAAATTTAAAGTAACATTACCAATTGCCCTCTTGGTTAATATTAATTGGACAAAAAATTATTTGAAAAAAAAATTAATTGAAAAAATTTTTTGTTAGTAAATTTTTTGAATTTATATTTTAAAACTAACGTAAACTCATTTTTTAAATTTACGTATTTTTCTCAAATTTACAAACTGAAACAACAATTTATAAACCAAAAAAATTATCAAACAAGTTCTTATGACAGTTTTTTAAATTTTTGTAAATATAAATTGAAAACTAAAAATGAAATGGTTACCAAACAGGCCTCAGATGGTAAAAATGTCGTAAAATTAACAAATAATTAAATAAGTTACCAACGTAAGAAATGACTTATCAAAAGATTCTTAAGCTATGTATGATTTGATTTTTAGAAATTTTTTTTAAAAATTAAAAATTAATTTGGTTATGAAATAAGAAATAATAAATAATTATCATTTAAGGGTAAAAAATAATTATCATTTTAACTTTTGGGCAAGTTATATACATACATATGACTGTTTCAATTTAATTTGTAAAAAATTATTTTAACCACTCGAAAAATAAAAATTATAATTATTTTTTTTTATTTCTTAACCAAACTAATTTTTTTTTTTAAAATCTAAAAATCAAACCATACATAGCCTAAGAATCTTTTGATAAGTCATTTCTTACGTTGGTAATTCATTTAATTATTTATTAATTTTACGACATTTTTACCATCTAAAACCTGTTTGGTAACCATTTCGTTTTCAGTTTTTAATTTTTATTTACAAAAATTTTAAAAACTGTCAAAAAAACTTGTTTGACAATTTTTTTTGTTTATAAATTGTTGTCTTAGTTTGTAAATTTGAGGAAAAAATGTAAATTCAAAAAATGAGTTTACGTTGGTTTTTAAACAGAAATTTAAAAATTTTGCTAACAAATTTTTTTTTCAATTAATTTTTTTTCCGACTAATACTAACCGATGGGATAATTGGTAATACTACTTTAAATCTTAGAGAGGGAATTATAATTTTTAAAATGTGAGGGGTATCAATGTAATTTACTCAGTGATAAAAAATTAGTATTTAAAAAAATTAAATTGCTGAGGAAGGAATCTATAATGAAATTTTAAACATCAGGGATGAAGATGTAATTTTTAAAAAGTGAGAAAAGAACTGTAATAAACATAAATTTCAAGGGTTGTCAGTGTAATTTATCCTTTGTCTTTTATAATTATTAAGGTATTTTAACTCTTCCCAAACAAGCTCTGAAAGTTTTTTTTTTTTTTTTTGGGCAAGAAATGCCTAATATAGCTCATCACCATTTGGCTTTTCGAAAAAGAAAAAAGAAACCATGTTTGGTTCCAAAAAAAGGAATCTATTTTTTTTTAAATTAAGTTTTTTATTTTTCATTTTTTTTGTGTGGATTTTTTTAATATTTAATGTAAATTTTTATTTTTTAGATATATTTAATTTAGATATCCTTAAAAAGTATAATATTTTTGATTTTTTTTAAAATTCACCAAATGCAAAAAATATTAACGTATTTTCTAAAGTTTTGTTTTGGAAAGTAGGTTAAAAACTAATTTTTTGACTTTTTTTAATTTTTTTTATAAAAAAAAATTGTATGAAAAAATAAAAAAATAATATAATCTAAAAAATCAAAAAAAAAAAACTTTTAGCCGAGTTGCCAAAACAAGCCAAAACAAACCATCATATTTAAGGTTTGTTTGGGGTGTCCTAAATAAGTGTACTTTTTGTCTTTTTAGACTAAAAATTTGAGGGAAAAATATGGACGCTTGGATTAACTTTTTGACTTTTTATGAAAAAATGTGTATTAAAAAATTGTATAAATAAATGTGTAGGAGAAGATTATGATTGAGAGTTGCGCAGCCATACTTTTGGGGGCGGAATTGATGCCAAGTAATGATTAGCTACTAAATGGGCATTGCACTAGACAGTTTTGTGTGGCCTATAAAAAAATTCACAGGTTCTATTTTGATAATCTGAATCATTCAATGTATAGAATTCATCGAGTACTATATGCCTATAAAAAATCACGTTGATCGGATATCGATAGATATCTAATCAGATTTGTTTTTTTTTTTTCAATCGTTAATTATAAGACCACCTATTTTTTTATACAAAACTGATTTGATCATGTAGTTATCGATATTCGATCGATGTGATTTTTTACAGACATATAGTACTTGACGAGTTCTACATATTAAACAGTTCAGATTATCAAAACGGGACCCGTGATAGGCCCCCACAGACCGAACAATAGTGTGTGAATTCTATACCCAAACTGTGCAATTTTCACACACAAACGCATTAATAGATCTGAACCAGTCAAATTTTGAGTTGTAATTTTGTGTAGAAAATTAATTTTTTAATATTTTCTTTTGGTGAATAGTGATAACTTTTTAACTTGTTGGGGACATGCCAAACTTGACCTTAAACCTTTGATACTATCGTAATACATATATATATATAAGATTTTTTTATAAAACTACTATAATTTTTTTGGTTAATATGTATTTTTAATTAATGTAGCTAGTAAAGTCTTTTGATATCTGTATTAGAAATTTAATTACATGTTCCTTTTATTCAAATTGAGCTTTGGTTTAGGAAGAATAAATTTATCTCGACTTTTTGACTAATTTTGATCTGTTTTTTATTTGGATGTGATGGTTATGATAAAAAAAAATAAAATAAAAAAAATAAAATAATTATGATTTAAATGTGATATATCTTATTGAAAATTAATCTATTTTAGCTTTTTATACTTATTTAGCTCTCCTCATTTTTTTTGGGGGGGGGGGGGGGGGGGGGGGAATGGGTAATATAGCTCATCACCATTTGGTTCAAAAAAGAAAAAAAGAAACCATGTTTCATTTTTTTTTTTAATGTTTTTAATATTTAACTTAAATTTTTATTTTTTAGATATATCTAATCTAAATACACTTACAAAGTATAATATTTTTAATTTTTTTAAAATTCACCAAATATAAAAATATTAAAAAATTAAAATTCAATATGTTTTTGTATTTTATTATATTCAATGAATTTTGTAAAGAATTTTGTATAAATTTTTTACTTTTTAAGTATATTAAAATTAAGTTGATCTAAAAATTTTAAAAAATTAATCAAAATATTTTTAAAAATCATAAAAAATATAAAAATACGAATTAAAATTTTTTTAAATTCAAAACCTAATAGGTGACTTTGCTAGTAATAATGAGGCACAAATCTTTACTTGGTTCTATGATGACAAGTCTAATTATTAACCACTACAAAGAACAACATGGATGAAAGAGAGGTAAACCGAAATTAAATTCAAAATGGGATTATCATTGCCATCATTGTAATGATGTCGAATTACCCAATTAATAAGTATTATAAAAAAAAAAAATCATTACAAACAATTTCATAAACAATTATAAATTAGAAAAATTGTTAGTACCTCGAATGACTCAAATTTGTGTTTACTGGTTAACTAGTCGGACGACCACCCAGACGATCGAGTGATGCACTTGTATATCATGATTGTCACATTGCCAATTGCGACTGTTAGCTTTTTTACCGGACGATCGGCCGAATGACCGACAAAATAAAATTCGAGTCATTCGATGTAAGATCAAATTCGAGACACATAGCATTACTCAATAAATTAATATAAATTGCGAATATATCATTAAAAAAATTACATCAATATACATTTCTACACCTTATCCCATTTGTTTGCAGAATAAAAGAGAGATTGAGACAATTAAAGGCGCACTTACCCTTTTATCGTGTGGTTTGTTGTTTGGCAAAAAAATAAATAAATTATGATTTGGTAATTTTCCTACAATTGTTCGCGTAATTTGTCTCTCTTTATTATCTTTCTTTTTTGTAATAGTGAAAAATGATCTTTCCTATTTTTCCATTTTACCTTACCCTAAAATGCAATTAATTATTTGATAAATAAAGATTGTTACTATTAATATCTCATCAATTATTTTGAACCTCTCATTTTTTAGCTTTTTTTTTATTATTATTATAATAATAACCTCAAATGAATTTACTAAAAAGAATATCAAAAAGTTTGGGATACCCCATTTTACAATTAAACTCGCATACCCACTACATCATGAATTAGGGTTTATGAGACCACTTTTGGTAGTCAACTGATCAGTTGACTGTGAAATCCTACCCAGTTTTGCTCACACACAAAGCATACAAATACAGTGAGCTATGGATGAATTACAGAAAACAAATCCGAACATTGTTTATTTGTTCAGGAATAGGTAATCAAATATTTCTTATTTATTCGGGAATAAATAACCGAAGCAGCAGTAGAAGTAGGCAAACAAAAGAGGTCGGACTAGTTTTGGTAGTCAACCGATCGATTGACTAGGGGGTCAACTGGGGGGTGAAATCTTACCCAGTTTTGCTTATACAGAGAGCATACAAGTACAGTGAGCCATGGAAGAATTATAGAAAACCAATCAGAGAAGCATGCAAATGAATTGTGTAATAGAAAAAAAAAAATAAAAAAATCAAACATATTAACAAATCTTGTAATAAAGTAGAGAAAAAACTTTTTAATCACCAAAAATTTTTACCACTAGTTTTGGGAGGTTCTACCGTCATAGTTTTGTTAGGGTTTTGGAAGAGAGATTTTTTTGGGGTGTAGGGGGTGTGGGAGTGTAAATTTGAATGGGTGAAATATTTTTATAAAGATAATTTTGATATTATTTAGGCTAAAAAAATAAATTTTAAGAGTTCTAAAATTTATAACTGAAAATTTTAAAAAATAAAACATTCAGAATAATTGATAAATGCTGATGGTAGCCCTCTAAATAAAACTTCCTTATTCAATTCTCACAATATAATCTGACAAACAAACAAAGAATCCAAGAATCACATGAATATATGGGGAAAAAAATCAATTATTTTGTTTATTAATTTAGTTTTTTACCGTTCTTATCAATATGGTAATTTGAGCACTGATTTGGCATATATTAATTTAGTTTTTTACCGTTCTTGTCAATATGGTAATTTGAGCACTGATTTGGCATATAGAAGAGGGGCGGGGCGGGGTGGGGTGGGGTGGGGGCGGATTGGGATTAAAATAGTCATAAAAAAAAAAAAAAATTTATCTATAAGTTTTAGCTTTTGAAAAGTTGAATTATTTAGTCTTAAAAATTTTCTTATGATCCATTTAGTCCTATTTTTACATCAGCATGATATAAATAATGTAAATGATCTGTTGTTTCATTTTATAATTTCAAAATTTATTGAAATCTGATGAACATTAGATATTTTTATCCTATAATTTCAAACATTATTGAAATCTGATGAACATTATATGTTTGAAATCTAATGTTTGTAACATTACTCTGATGTTATTAACATTGTAATAAAACCTTTCAGTCTATAAGGAAACTTTTAGGACTAAACAGTGTATAAGTTATTAATTTGGGATTTATTGGTGCATCCCTCTAAAAAAAAGATAAAATAGTTATTTTAGATTAAAAAATATCACATCTAAATCATAATTATTTTATTTATTCTCTTACAAAAGTAAAAAAAAATCAAAAAATTCATCCCAACGAAACTTTGTAACTACAAATTAAATAGTTAAAAAATTAAAAAATTAACTCACATCTCAAACCAATCTCAATTTACTCCAAAATTCATTAATAAGGCCAAGTTTGGCAAGTTGCCAAAAAGTTAAAAAGTCAAAAAATTGCTCAAAAATTTAAAAAGTTATCACTATTCACCAAAAGTCAAAAATTACAGCTGCAAAATTTCCAATTCTAATTTTTCCCTACACACTAATTTATACAATTTTTTAATACATATTTTTTCATAAAAAGTCAAAAAATTAACCAAAACATTCATATTTTTTTCCTCAAATTTTTAGTCCAAAAAAATAAAAAATACACTTATTTAGGACACCTCCAACAACCCCTAAGTCTATCTCCTAAAAGTAGTCATCCATTACAACTTTCTCCCAAAATTTTCATCTCAAATAAAATTTAGATTTCTTTTATTTTTATTTTTATTTTTATTTTCGATTATTTTAATATTTTTATTATAATTTCCATACAAAATTTTCATCTCAAATAAATGCATATTAAAAAGGTTTAATTATACTAAGATCACGAATTTGTATATTTTGATTTTTTTAATTATAAAAATACATCACATTCATCTTTCAAACTAACTATAAAGGGGATACAATTGTGTAATTTTCATAATTAATGAATCAAAATAAACGAGTTCATAAGTAAAAATCACTTTGTTAAAATGATTAGTATAAACATTTTGCATGTATCGTGAAATAAATATCCCTTATCAAAAAAATATTTCTTTTTTTGCCAAACTTTATTGATTTGATTAAGGCATCATTTAAAATGCAATTTATTAGCTAAAATAATTAATAAAGATAAAAAAAATTAAAATTAAAATAATTAATAAAATAAAATGTCATATTTAAATTATAAATATTTTATTTTTTTCTCATAAATATCAAATTAACTATAAAAAAATTTAAAATTATTTTAAACATAAATCAGACTAAAAAAATTTAAATAATAAAAAAATCAAACTAAAAAAAATCATCTTAAACGAGGATTAGTTAAAAAAAAATTATTTCAAAATATATTTTGTTTTATTTTATTTTACTTTTTATTATTTTTATTTTTTATCATATTTTTCACGAAATACCATAAATTGTACCTTTTTATTTATTATTTTTTTTGAACGAAACCATAAATTGTACCTTACAAGTTACATGTAAATCTACACTAGTCAATTCTCAACCCCCCGTGGCGGGATATGGGGTCCCTCTTTTGGGCCCATTTCGGGGCCCATTTCGATAATCCGAACCGTTCATATTTTAGGATACATCGAGTAGAATATGCCTGTAAAAAATCAAGTTGATCGGATATCGTTAGCCTTTTCATCAAGACACATTTGTATCTGAAAAAATTAATAATTTTTAATGTAAAACTGAACACAAATGTGATTTGATGAAAGTGCTAACGATATCCGATCAACTTGATTTTTTACAGGTATATTGTACTCGATGTACCGTAAAATATGAACGGTTCGGATTATCGAAATGGGCCCCGAAATGGGCCCAAAAGAGGGCACAACAGTGACTGCTGTGCCTTTCGGCACAGCAGGGACCCCAAATCCCCCGTGGCGTCTCCTCTCTCTCTCTCTCTGCCCTACGTTTTCTCTGACTAAAAATTGCAAGGTGCCATACAGAGAGAGAGAGAGAGAGAGAGAGAGAGAGTATTGATGGTAGTTGAACGTGGAATTTCTGCTACAAAAAGAGAGAAAATTGCACAAACCACAAACCTTTTCTTCACTGGAAAGCTCTGATGATGATAATGGTCCCACCAACACAAATCCCAGGTGTCACGTACGTACTCTTCTTCCCATTCCATCAACACACACTAAGCACCATCCTATACCTTTCTCTCTCTCTCTCTCTCTCTCTCTCTCTCTCATACTCACACTTTCACTTTCCAGCCTTTCCTCTTCTTCTTCACCGCTCTCTTCTTCAACTTTCCTCAGTCTTTAATGGCTGCCCGACACCTACCCTCCTCTATTATAATACGTGGGTCGGTGTTCTAGCCTTCTGGGTCTCTCCCTTTTTGGTCGGTCAAGATTACCCACAAACCCCTTTTTTCCAGTTTTAATAAGAATTTGCACATGGTTGATTTTTGGCATTTCTGGGTTGGTTGAGATTATTTTTTCTTGATAGATACCTACTGAGAAAATTTTATTTTTATTTTTTGTGGGTTTGTGATGATATGCTTGGAATTTGCAGGAATTTGTTTTGGGTACTTGAAAAGGGTTTGAATTGGGTCTTCAATTTTTCATTTGGTGGTTCAACCATTTGGGGTCTGTTTCTTTTGGGTTGTTGAAGACACCCTCAGGGTAACTGTTCATATTTCTCAGAGAGATGAAGACCAGTATTTCAGAAAGATTGGAGCAATTTGGTGTTTTGAGGGTTGAAGATTTGACATTGGAGGAGATTTCTTGAGTATGTAATGGGGATTGTTGTTGTTTGGAGTGTAGTAAAATCTAGGAAAGTGGGGTGGAAAGAGTGAGGTTTTGTGTTTGCACCAATGGGTTATGGGATGTGTAATGTGTTTAACATCTCTCAAGGCAACGTTGGATGCTTTCTAAGATCTTGATCACATCCTTCAACAACTAAGTTGCTTGTTGATTAGTGTTGTTAATTGTGGTTTGATTGTGAAGAATTGGGTTATGAACCAATCATAATCTTCGGAGTTTAGAGAAAGTATAATTTGTCAGACTTGATCTTGTCTTCTAAGGGAAGATCAGAATACCATTACTGGTTGAGGCTTTATGGATGAAAAGTTGAAAAAAAGAAAGTTGTGATTCCTTGCCAGCCAAACAAAGGTTTAGTTCCTTGAGATTGACTCTTTTGGAAAGCTTGAGGATTTGAAATTGGAATCTATTCTCTTCTTTGAGAGAATACTTAGCTGCATGTTTGTTCTTATTGGCCTATCAATTTCAAGGACTCTGTTTTTCAGGTATTTTATCCAGCCTTCATTTCCAAATTTTCAATTTTTTTTTTTCTTTTTTATTTTATTTTCTGCTTGAATGGTTGATAGACCAAATCAATAATCCACCATCTTAGCATTTAAATTGTAAATTGGAAAATAACTTTCATTTTGACATTTCTGGTCCAGAAAATTTTCACTGCATTTGGATAATGAGAATAGTGACTGTATGATTTATATGATGATTGTACAACAATCTACAATGACTACAGGGTTCAAGAAACAACCGGGCTGGTTTTCTTAAGCCATGCTCAGGCTGAGTTTGGATTTTGGATTTGAGAAAGAAATTGTGGAGGGAAAAGAAAAGTTAAGGGAAATGTTCACAAATCTCTCCTCAAATGCAAGATCCAAACAAAACCTTAAAATTTCCATTTATGAAGCCATAATTGAATTCTCCTGAAAATGTTAATGAAGATTTGGAATTCATTGGTATATCTGTTTATCTGTGCTTCTCAATTGTTCAACAATAATCTATATTGCTGAGCATCTTCAATATTTACTTCTAGATTTTGAAATGTTCTTTCATAACTTATTCTCATCAGAACTATATATTGCCCTATCTTCTTCAATATCTCAAAAGTTCTACTTGCTTCGTCTTTTTAATTTATCTTGACAATTTGATGGTTTCCATGTCGAGGAATGAAGTTTATATAGTTCTAGTTTGTTATATTGGAGATGTACAAACCACAAAGTGTGTGGAATTTCATTTTGATTGTTTTTTAGTATTGGTGTTTACTCTTTTGTACATCCATTTTCTCATTTGTCAGGTCTCGTGTAGCTGTATCAGCAATGAAATTTGCATGAACAGATTGTGATAAAGTTCAAGAAATCACGTTGTCATTATGGCAAAGAAATCACAGCGACACCCTATTCGATATGATAAAGATCAGGCAGGCTGCATATGGGGTTTCATTAGTTTCTTTGATTTTCGCTATGGTCGATCAACTCGTAAGCGGCTTTTGGATAGGAGGCGACAAAATGTTGGTAAGAGTTTATCTAATAAAGCAAGACCATGGTAAACTGTTAATGTTTTTGAATTTTTTGAGTTGTAATCTAGTTCTGAAAATTTGCCTGGCCTTGAACTAAAAACAATGTCTTTGGGGAGTGCTTCTCTGTAAGATAATGTTTTCTTATTCAACTGGATTTTTTTTACTTGTAATTGTTCTCCTTTTGAATTTTAATTCATACAAGTCTACTAGCTTAATTCATTTGTTGCTATTTAAATGAAGAAAAGAAAAAAAAAAAAAAAAAAAAAAGAACTTTGTTCCCAACAAATATAAACTGTCAAGAAATAGTTTTTATTTTATTTTATTTAGAAGCATAATTTTTACCATTTTTTTAGCCTAAAAAAGGTTTATTTTCTAAAAATGTTGCACTGAAAACACATGTTGAAAAAAAAAAACTAAGGGGAGGGGGAAGGAGGGGGTGTATGCGTCTGAACCCTGGACCTATGAGGAGGCCTTGTTGGGGGAGGCCAGCTCCTCTATACACATTACACTGGTTTAATTTTTTTTTTTGGGTGTAAATTATTCTTTCCATGTCTAATTATTGGGAATCTTCCTTTTACACAGGTGCTCGGTATTCCCCCTCTAAACTGCACATGCGGAAAAACTCAAATGGGGACCCTCAAGAAATTTATGTACGTGTTGATTACGTTTTTTGTATTGAAATGAAATCCCTATTTGAAAATCATAACCTGTTTGGTTTCGTTTTCAAAATATGCTCTCTGTTTTTTCCCCCCAAAACACTAAAAATTAATTTGGTGAAAAGAATGAAGAAAAAAAAAAAAAACTCATCATTTTTATGATTTTCTCTTTTCTGGGCCGAAAATATTTTTTGAAAATTTGAAAATATTTTTTTGGTGTTCATTTTTGTCAAACTAATTTCTTTTTTCTCAGAAGAAAAAAAAAGAAAACAGATTCTAAAAATGAAATCGACAGTCTACTTTTTATTTTACCAGGGATGCAGGGTAGGAAGGAGTTCAAGGGAATGATCTGCAACGTTGGTGAATTTTAGCTAATTTGTGACATTTATTTGCTTCCAAAATGTTTCAGGACGGTAAAGAAAGAGACACTCCGATAGCTGATGATGCTAGGACAAGTGTAAAGGATCTAATGGCAGAAGAAATGTTCAGTGAACAAGAAAAGAATAAGCAGACAAGTAACGCTGGTATCGAAGCCAAGGAATCTGATCCAGGACATAGTGGACGTGTGAAAAAGAACCATAAGCGAACGAGTAAATCTAGCAAGAGTTCTTGTGATATAAATTATGAGTTGGACGCTGCTGAAAACTTGGGACCTGACAACTCTCGTCGTCATGATTCGGAGGAAAAAACTTTCAAAAATCTTGATATGGAAGTATTATTGAACGAGATATGCCAGCAGATCTATCAGAATAATGATCTCGACATTCAGTCTGTATTTGACGAAAAATTTGTTGAAGCAATTAAGGTGTTTGTAGATCAGAGGTTTACGAATGGGAAAATTGACCGCTCCAAAGAATTTACAGATATACTTCAGACATTAAGTTCGAATAAAGAATTGATTTTGAAACTCCTAAAAGATCCGAACTCGCTGTCAATGAAGCAATTTGACAACTTGGAGGATGGTCAGAGTGAGAAAGACCAAAATTTGAATTCATCTGCAAGATTCAACTTGTTAGATGGGGAGCTAAATAACTCAAAACCATCTGAGCCTGTTGCACGTAAGCCGCACAACTTCTTCAGGAGAAAGAGCAAATCTCAGGAAAAAATTGTGCTGAATGGAGATGAAAATTGTCAAAATTCAAGTAGAATTGTCATTTTGAAGCCCGGATCACAAATTGTGCAAATTTCCGAAACTGAAATGAAGCTTAGCTCCCCACCGCAAGCTCATCACGACTTGGGGACTAAAGTGCAGACTGAGAAAATTGCTTCCCAATTTTCTTTTACCGAAATTAAAAGAAAATTAAAGAATGCTATGGGAAAGGAGAGGCACGGGTCCCATTCCAATGATCAAAACACGGGAAATAATGACAAAGGCATCGGCAGGGAAAAGGGTGGATGGAATTCTCCGAATAGAAACCATTTCTATAATGAAAGATTTGCCAGACCCACAATTGGTGTCAAGAACAAAGACAATAATTGCAAGCTAAAAGACACTGAAACAAGCTTGGGAAATGAAACTGTTGATTTTGCCAAGCTTAGGGTATCTAACATCTACGTCGAGGCCAAGAAACATCTCTCAGAAATGCTGAGCAATGGTGATGAGATTGAGGATTTTTCAAGCCAGCAATTACCAAAATCACTGGGGAGGATTCTCTCTCTTCCAGAGTTCAATTTGTCTCCTACTTGCAGCCCCAGAAGGGACAATGCAAACACAGGCCAGCTTACACAAGAAAACCATGTCAGTCATCTAAGTCCTTCACAACAAGACTTAAATGATCAATCATGCATTAGTGACAACCCTGAAGACACGGTACAATCTTGCAACACAAATTCAGATGTCTTGGATGAGCTTGCTCGTGCTAATGCAGCGGAAGAAACATCGTGTTCTATGAGACCTGAGAAGAGTTGTGAAGGTATTGTTTTCTCCATTCTCCAACTTATGTCGAGAAGTATCTATACTATTATATAAAACCTACAACCAAGTTGATGAAGTTTTGTAACACTTTTTTTTTTTTCCCCCCTTATTTCTGAAAATGCCCACGCAAGAGCAATTTTTCCATACATGATTGGTCGAGTTTTTTTTTCCGCTAAAAAATCTCTCAACGGCTTTGGTTGTGGATTTCATAGCACACATTGTGTTTGCACAACCACTAATTCTATTAAATCATTGAGCTGAAGACTGACTAGTCAGTTCATAAAATTTGTTCAGGTGATGTGGAGATTTTAGAAACATATGAATTAGTCCTGGAAGAGATCGAAATCATGGAGATCGGAATCATGGACATTTCAGCTGAACAGTGTGGCTCTTCCGTTATTGGAGATGAGCGAAATGGTGATCTTGCTGAACTTTGTAACGAAGATGAATCTGCCCCGTGCTTGAAATTGGTAAAGCCCTGTTGCCCTCAGGTGTTTCTGAAGTACTAATGCAGTGTTTGGTTTACTAGAATGCGACTGGAATGGAATGGTCACTCCATCAGAATACCATTCTCATGTTTGCTTTGGTAAAAAAAAAGAAAGGAATTTACATTGGAAATGTTATCACTGTTAGTAGAATGTCCATTGGAAGGCCATGGAATAGTCATTCTATCTGTGTCAAATTATTCCAGCAAACCAAACACTATCTAATAGTTACTTATCTATGAGTGTTTCCTTTCCAAAGTTTTCAAATACTCTTTTAGTATGAAACAATTTAATCTTGTCACAACTTGTATCAATACATTTTACAAAAACACACTTTAGATTCAGATGTTTTAAAAAGCTTTGGAAAACCTGTGGAATGATTAGAACCACTACTATGAATGGTTAAGTTTGTAGTTAAGAAGCACGATCACGTGACTCAACACAGAAATTTTCAAAAAATGTATGACACAACATGTGAGGGACATATGCAAAATATATAATTTTATGTATTTATTATATGTCATATATAAGGATAAATAATTATTATATGTTATATATATATATGAATATTTAAGTCAAATATATAATTTTTAAAGTTTAAAAGAGGAGAATAGGTATAAATTTAAATTGTTTTTGTTTTATAATTGGATTCCCAAATATTTTATTTGAACTTAGTAATGTTTTTTTATGTGCATCTAAGTGTTGGGAAGTGTTTAACGAATGTTGTGTTATGTCAATGTCGGGTACGACACATTACCTTAGAGTTGTCCGTGCTTCTTAGGTTTACAGGTTCGGTCACTTGTGTATCTAACTCAATCTATCACAATGTTCTTCTTGTTCTTTCTTTAGGACTCATTTGAACAGGACCAATTACTATCTTCTTCATTAACGTCCCCACCAAGCTCTTCGATCACCAAACATGTTGAAGATCTAGATAGTTCCAATGAGAGATCAGAGCGGCCCAGCCCTGTATCTGTGCTTGAGCCATTATTCACAGAAGATGACATCAGCCCTGCAAGGATCAAATCCCAAACAGGTATGGTTTATACCAAATATAAAATGCTTCTGCACCTAATACTTTTTTCTTTTGTATATCACATTGCTATAATTCTAAGTTAAAGCCCCAAAAATCTACAGTCGAACCTCCGATCCAGCCACTGCAGATCCATTTCGAAGAACGGATGATTTGTGCCACAAGTCGAGAAATTTGCATAAGTACTTGTATGGAGGACGAGGAATCTGCGTTTGAGTATGTTGAAGCAGTTTTGTTGGCTTCCGACTTGAATTGGGAGGAATTTCTCTTGAGGTGGCTGTCTTCCGATCAAATTCTGGACGCATCATTGTTTGATGAAGTAGAGTTGTTTTCAAACCGATCTTGTCATGACCAAAAGCTCCTCTTCGATTGTACTAATGAAGTTCTTCAGGAGGCTTGTGAGCGGTATTTTGGTAATTCCCCATGGGTATCGTTCATAAAACATAACATTCGGCCAATCCCAAGGAGGGAGAGTCTCATCCATGAGGTATGGGAAGGAGTTGAATGGCATCTGCTCCCAATGCCTTCTCCTCATACTTTGGACCAAATTGTCAGAAAAGACATGGCGAAAACCGGAACATGGATGGACCTCCGATTCGATGTTGAAAGTATCGGTATTGATATTGGAGAAGCCATTTTTGAAGAGTTGGTGGAAGACGCCATATTGAGCTTTGTAAATGAAGGTGAAGAAGTCGATTCTTCTATGCTCCCAGAAGAGTTGGTAGAGATTAATGACTTAGATTTGTAAAATGCAGCTGACTTCATTTCGTTCTTCGTTTGGGCCCACCTTGAGGCAGCATGGGATGGGGCTATGGCATCTCACCAAGTTGGTCTTTTCGAACATTCTCTTCTGAAACTAATGGGATCGGACTGTGACATCTCACCAAGTTGGTCTTTTCTAACATCCTCTACTGAAACTACATGGATATGACAAATTTTCTAGTCTGTTTAACCCTAGCTCATGAGCTTTCTTTGACGAAATAAAAGATCCTTACCAAATAGGGAACGGATCGAAAACATCTATCGCTGGAGTAGGTGTTCCATCTGGAAACAAATAATGTCAGATTGTGGCGTTTCCATGACCATGACCATGACGATGACGAGCATCGTTTTTTGTGCAGTGGATTTATAATCCGATGGCTTGATGACTTGAGGTGTTCATCTTGTATAATTTGTAGGATATGGTGTGTGGATTGTGTTTTGTATCTGTTTGTGTGAAATTTTCCCCTCTTTTGTTGTTTGATGCTATTCATTTCTCTTTTTGTTTTTGTTTTTGACATAGTTCTCGCTAATGTAATTACACATTTGTGGATTTTTGTGAGTGGTGACTGGTAAGTTGTAATTGAAAAAAAAAAAAATGAGAAATGAAAAATGGAATGTAGACAGGAGTGTTGTTTGCATTTGACAAGGTTTCTTCATGGTATTGTTGATCTTCAAATTTTCCCAATTTTTATGGTTTAAATATAAGAGCTGGCATATGGTTTTGAATTAAATTGTGACTCCATTAGCGACGGACAAGAAATGGCCGTAATACCCTTTTGGGCCCTCTGTCTCTTTCCTTTTTTTCCCTATTTTCTTTCTGAATCTTCTATTATACACAATTTCTAATTTAAAATATGTCTGGTTTTGTTTTTTTGAGTTATTTTTTGGAAAAGTGATTTGAAAACTTTGTTTTGAAAATAGATATATGTTTGGTTTTTAAAAAAAATGCACTATGCAATTTCAAATTTCTTTCCAAAAGTTGAGAGGATGGGTTAGATACATTGACCAATTAAAAAAAAAAAAAATTGTCACATTCTGAAAAAGATTTTGAAAAGTTGTCAAATTTGTCAAATTTCTCCCTAAAAGCTGTATCAAGATTCTAAAAACTTTATCCTATTTTCAAAATAACCAAACAAAAACTTCAAAATTTTCAAAAAAATGGGTTTAGAAAAATAGAACCAAACATGACGATTAATTTTCCAGGGGAAAAAAATAATTCAATTAAATCACAAACTAATTATTTGTTCTAATTCCTAACTTCTAACACTCCCAACTTTTAACTTAATTTTAACACTAAATTCCTTATTAATTTGTTCAGATATCAACTACAGAACAAGGTTTGAATTTGATATCTGAACATTGTGTTGTGCGAACATAAGCTCTCCCATTTCTTTTATCAAATTTGAAATAACCAAAAATTGTCAACATATCCAAACTATTCTTGCAAAAAGTCAGCCTCCAATTTTGTTTAAATGGTCATACCAAGTTAAAGACTTTCTATGGGATCTCTTGAAAGTATGGTGAATTTTAGATGTTATTTTAGATTTTGGCCACCACAAACATGTCAACTTCCAGCTAAAGTCATATATAACTTTATAGCTAATTTCATTGACAATAAGCAACCATTTTCTTCCCTAGGAAAGGGATAAGAAAGCAACCAAGAAGAAAACAAAGGGCATCTATAGTTCACACTTTTATTTTATCCAGTATTGAAGGTAAAAGTGTTTGTTTGATAACGTCATCAGTTTCTTATTTTTTTTCTTTATAAACAAAACCCAAACTTTCATTTATTTTTTTAAATTAAAAACAAAAACAAAAACTTGGTCAGTGTATAATAATGTTTTGAACACAAATGAAACAAAAATATGAAAACATGTTTGGTGAGTTATCTGAAGTGGTGATTGACTATGGGTGTGGTTGATGGTGGCTACCGGAGTTGGTGGCCAGAGGTCATAGGCAGTGATCAACCGACTGCCGAAAGGTGGTTGGAGCTCATTAGAGCTTGCCGACGAATGGTTGGCCAATGAATGGCAATGCTAGAGTTTGATGGTGGTTGGTGGCTGGTGGCAGTGGCTAGAGGTGGTGGGGAGGGAACATATTGAAAACAAGTTAAAATAAAAGTTCAAAAATTTTTAAATCAATTTCACATTTTTTTAAAACAAAAACAAAATACCAAACAAGTTTTTGTTTCTAATTTCCACATAAAAAAAAAAATAAAATGAAAAAGAGTTACAGAGCTCAGTTTAATAACATTTCAACTAGAACCTGACATTTCAGAAAAGCTCTTAAAGCTCTCTCAAACATTTCTACTAATTGTGACTATTGTACAGGGCAAATAGATAACATTCCTTAGATATACTTTCCCTTTTCAAGCAATGATGTAAGTCAGATCCATGAAATTTCACATTAATCCGTTGGGGAATAAGGTGATAAGGCGATAGATGGAACTGCCATGAAACAACTTATTTGTTTGATGCGACGAGAAATGTTCCCGAGACACAGTTCTTTGGACTCATCCACATGTAAACTCGAATCACAAACTACAGGTATCAGTTATGCACGGGAAGACACCAATGAGAATTGTATCCAAAACATCTGAGTTTATGACTCGCTCCCAAGTCCTGCTAAGATTTCACCTTAGCAGAGAACAAATTACTTCTGCTTCCTTTTCGGTTGTAATGATGAAGGCAAAGGCACTACTCTCTTCTTGGCATCATCTCCATCCCTTACAGATGGTTTGGATTCCTTTGTATTTTTGGTTGCTTTTTTTTTTCCGGCATCTAATTTAGCATGCAATTTCCTTTCAACGGGGTCGTTTAAAGGTCCAACCTTAGATGATTGCCGTGGGACTACTGCAACTAGTCCAAGCCTGTACAAATGCACAGAGAATAACTACACAGACACAGAATCGTCCAAAGAACCAACCACAGAAAGTACAGGTGTGGGATGGCGGCGCCTGCCAAGGAAGAGTCTTCTTGACTCACAATGGGATCTCACCAGTAGATGAGTATGCCCACCTTTACTTTCTGTGGTCATGCAATTACTGATTAAACAAACAGGTTCTATGTAGGAACAAGTATGCTGATCTGGCAGCTCGGTCCTATAATTCTACTTCAGCTGATTTGTCATGTGTGGATTTAGTCATATTACTAACCTATTGTTCAGCCTGCATAAAAGTAGTACAATGTCAAACTTTATCAGGAAGCAACCACATTGTCTAGCAACCACTTTTCTAAAAATCCAACAGCATGCAGTTCAAGAATTGAAACCTAACTGAATTTAACCCCTTCTCAATCTAGAAAAAAGCTTAGAGGTCTTATACACAATGGAGCACTAACCTAAAAAGCATCCATTACCATAAATCCAACTCTAGGCAGCCTGATGAGATAGGAGAAGAGAGGGAGAGGAATACGCAAACGGTCACAGCCTTTCTACTCTCAATAATATTATTCAAAGCTGACTATTACAATGTCAAAAGCCTAATATATATAGACAAAAACCCTAAAATAAATTAGGAAGTCAAATCCTATTAGTATTTGGAAACATAATCAAAACAACTAACTAACAATAATAATAATAATAAACTACCAAAAACATTTATTGGACACCAAAAAGTCTTCAGGCCCATGGGTTTCACCCCTAGGCTTCCAAATCCGATAATTGGCATCTAACCAGTCAAGGGTTGCCTGTATGGATATATATTCCTTATCAGTAAGTGATGACGCAGCTCTAGATTGGTTGGAAACCTATTACTGGATTTGGAAACCCAAGGTGAAGCATGTAAGTCTGAATACTTTTTGGTCCCCTAAATGTTATTGGTATTTTATTATTATTATTTAGTTAGATTTAACTAAATAATATTAGACTGCTTTCCTAATTAATTGGGGGTTTGTAAGACTTACATAAATTAGGCTTTTGACATTGCTGTGTTTGGCTTTGGAACTAATAACATATTGAATTAAGAAAAGGCCGTGGCCGTTTGTGTTTGCCTTCCCTCTCTCTCCTATTCCGTTTCCATAACTAAAGTTGTGTTTCAATCTAAAATTTGATTAGGGGTTGGTGAAGGAAATGGAAATGGAAACTGAAAAAGAAGGGGAAAATGACAATAATTTAGTTCATATTTCATTCGCTTTTTTCTTTTCCTCCGCAAATCCCTCATCAAATCTTAGATCCAAACACAACCTAAACAAATTTCAAAAGGTCATAAGAAATACATAAGCCATCCAATAACGTTTATACTTAGGTATAAATGACAACATTCAAATTTCCAAGGCACTAACTATATTTCAAATTGCTGCTATGAAGAAAGGAAATCTATACTCAGAGAAGATTTTGTGATAAACCACAGTGAGCACTAATTTAAGTCCATGCCTAATAGCTTTCAGTTTGGCTTCTGTTTAGTAGAGAAATTACACTGTTAATATATATTATCAATATATATTAGTTAGTATTATAAATATATATTAGTTAGTGTTTCATTATAATACTATTAGTTAGCATCATTCATTCCTCAGATAGTGCTTCTCCATCATTTCCTTTAGTTAGGTGAAGCTTTGCTTCGTTGTATAGGTAGTGCGCCCTCTCACAGATGCTTGCTTTAGGCTGCTTTCGGTTCTCTTTGATTTCTCTAATGGTGTAGTCTAATAATGATGTTTGTATCAAACTCTCCTATATAATGGAGTTTTTCCTTCAGGTTTATACACATTGAAATACAGAGCCTTTGCTCTTTCAATCACTCTATATTTCTTTCAATATATTTCTTTCAGTACATTTCTTTCATGGTATCAAAGCACAGGTTTTCTACCTAGCCTCTTCTCCCAACATATTTTTTTTTGTTTGGTTTGCAGATTGCATCTCTGCATCCAATTTCTGTTTGCAGATTACATCTCATCTGCTTGGCCGACTGTTGCATCTTTCGTCCGTCTCTGGAACACGGTTTTTACCACACCAGTGCCTTCGTCTGCTTCGGACAATTCCAACGCCACCAGGTTCATCCTCTTCCGCCGCCACACGCGCCCTCACGAGCCGTTTTTTTGCCGGCGTGTCGCCTGCGTTCGTCTTCCGCGTCACACGCGCTCCACGCGTCCTCCTACCCTGACCCGTGCTATCGTGCGTTGCGGCATCCTCTGCTAACATAAGCCGCGTGTTTTGACGTCGCCGTCACCGTCACCCTACGTCGCGCGCACCATCTTCTTGGCGTCGCCCGACTGTGGCGTCGGTCGGCCGACGCACCGCTCGCTACTGCACTTCTCTTCCGCTAACGTCGCGCGCCGCGACTCTCTTGCTAACGTCGCGCGCCTTTGACATCGCCGCCTTGCTGACATCATCTTGTTTGACCTTCTTTTTTGCCTCTTTGACCGAATTTGTTGCCCCAAAAAAAAAAAAAAAAAAAAAACACGTCAACTCCCTTAATTTCGGCCTTTTGCATTCACCGGTCACCTCCGTTTTTTTCGATTTTACCTTGATTGTGCTATTTTTCCCTCATGGATCGCCCCGATTCCTCTCATCACCCTATTTCCGTTATTCTTGACAGGACTAATTATGTCCTTTGGGCACAAGCCATGTCTGGCTTCCTCAAAGGCAAGAAACTTTGGCGTATCATCACCGGGGATGTGTGCAAACCCGTTCCAGCAACCACGGCATCCGCTGCCACGGACTCCACTACCAAATATGTCGACCAACTGGAAGATTGGGATAGTAAAAACTATCAGATCATCACCTGGCTTCGCAATACTTCTATTACATCCATCAGCCTTCAGTTTGGTAGGTTCCAACTTGACTCTGCTTCCTCTCCAGCCAAGGCCATCTGGGATTTTTTACGCGACCGCTATCAGACTACTGGTCTTGCTCACCAATATCAGCTTCTGAGTCATCTTCACTGTATGCGTCAAGATACAACTCAGACCATTAATGATTTCCTCTCCCAAATGTCTTATGTTTGGGATCAGCTCGCTCTTTCTGAGCCTCCATGGTCTCATACTGAGGATGCTGCCTTGTTTACTACCTACCGTGACCAACAGCGCTTGGCTCAGTTTCTCACGGCTCTCACTCCTCGTTTTGAGCCCGTACGCGCATCTCTCCTACATCGCACTCCTTTACCCACCCGAGCAAGCCATTTCTGAACTCCTGTCAGAGGAAACCAGGTTTGGTACTCTCCATCCACACCCTGTGAACTCTGTTCTTGCTACTCCTCAGATTCGGAGTTCTCCTTCACACCCTGTGGACTCTGTTCTTGCTACTCCTCAAATTCGGAGTTCTCTTTCACCACCTTCATCACAGTGGTCCACTGCCTGCAACTACTGTCACAACCGCAATCTTCCATCAGCTCATCTTCTGGTTCATTGTCCCGTTCGTCATTGTCGATTTTGCAACAAGATTGGCCCTGGTCATCTCCAACAAGATTGCTTCCGCAATCCTACCCGTGCCTCTCGCCATGGTCCTTCCACCTGGAATTTTTCCCGCAGCAACTCTCACCGTTCTGGGACTCCATTTAAACCCCTGCCTGCTCCACGCACTGCTGTTGCTGCCTCCGAAGATTCACCTTCCTCTGTCCCTGTAGATCCTTCAACTCCGGTCTTCTCTCACACAGATGTTGAAGCCATGTTTCAACATTTTTGGCAGCATTCCGGTACTCCTCCATCTACTGCTTTGTCTACCACCGCAGGTAACACTTCCTGGTACTTTGACTCCGCTTGTTGTAATCACATGACCTTTGATCCTACTATTTTTACTCCTCTCTCTTCGACTCCTCATGTTCCTTCTATCCATACTGCTGATGGGTCTCTTTTGTCTGTAAGTCATGTTGGGTCTGTTTCCACCTCTCACTTATCTTTATCCCATGTATATCTTATGCCTGCTCTCACTTTAAATCTTATCTCCATTAGTCAATTATGTGAGCATGGTCTAACTGTTACCTTTTCCCATACTGGTTGTTTGGTGCAGGACCCTCGGACAGGGCAAACTCTTGGGATAGGCCGTAAGCGTGGACGTCTCTACGAACTTATCCATCTTCATGTTCCGGATTCCTCTCAAATCACTGCTCCTACCATCGCTACCACCGCTTCCTCTGTATCTCCTTTTTCACTTTGGCACTATCGTTTAGGCCATCTTTACATGGTCGTTGAAGTCTTTAATTTCTAGTGGTCATTTGGGTACTGTAAGTTCTGATGCTTTCAATTGTGTGTCCTGTCAACTTGCCAAACAACTTGCTTTGTCGTTTAATAAAAGTGACTCTGTTTCTCTTGCGCCCTTTGATCTCATCCATTCTGATATTTGGGGACCCTCTCCTACTCCTACTATGGGAGGCGCACATTATTTTGTTGTTTTTATAGATGATTTTTCTCGTTTTACATGGTTGTTTCTTATGAAAAATCGCTCTGAGCTCAAACAACTTTATTACAATTTTGCTGCCATGGTTAAAACCCAATTTTCTAAAACTATTAAGATTTTTCGCTCCGACAATGCTATGGAATATAAAGATTTTGACTTTCTTTCCTTCCTTCAGAGTCATGGTACTCAACCTCATCGTTCCTGTCCAGGTACGTCCCAACAAAATGGTCGTGCTGAACGGAAACATCGGCATCTACTTGACACTACTCGAGCCCTCCTTCTCTCTTCCTCTTGTCCAGAAAATTTTTGGGGTGAAGCCGCTCTCACTGCTGCTTACACTATCAATTGTATCCCTACACCGGTCATTCATAATCACACTCCCTATGAGCGTTTACATAGCACCCGTCCCCCTTATGACACCCTTAGGGTTTTTGGCTCTGCATGTTTTGTTCTTCTCCAACCTCATGAACGTACCAAACTTGAACCTCGTTCACGCCTTTGTTGCTTCTTGGGGTATGGTATTGAACATAAAGGGTATCGCTGTTGGGATCCTCTCTCCCAACGTCTCCGTATCTCTCGTCATGTGGTCTTTTGGGAACACAAAATGTTTTCCTCTCTCTCTCAATTCCGTTTATCTGTTCCTTCCCCCTCTCTGTGTTTTACTGACCCTTCTGCAGATCTGTTTTCTGATGAGCTTACTCCACTACCCATGCCCGACTCTCTCGAGACTGCCTTGCCTACTGGTCTTTCTCAAGCACCTGCCCGCTCTGATGGTCCTGATCTTGCTCCCTTGGACTCCTCACCTCCTGTTGAGTCTCTGGCTCCTCCTCCTCCTGCTCGACCACACCGGGTAATCCAACCTTCTACTCGTCTTCGTGACTTTATTGTTGGTTCTACTGCTTTTTCTACTTATGAACCTACCTCCTATCGGGAGGCTCGCTCTAATCCTCTTTGGCAGCAAGCTATGACTGATGAATTGCAGGCTTTAGACAAAACTCACACTTGGGACATTGTTGATCTTCCTCTAGCAAAGGCGCCATTGGTACGTAAATGGGTATACAAAATCAAAACTTGTTCTGATGGATCTATTGAGCGCTATAAAGCTCGCCTTGTTGCTAAAGGCTTCAACCAAGAATATGGTATTGACTATGAGGAGACCTTTGCTCCTGTTGCTCGTCTCACCTCATTCATGACCTCATTGCGATTGCTACTACTAAACCTTTGGGATCTTTATCAAATGGATGTGAAAAATGCCTTTCTTAATGGTGTTCTTCTTGTGGAGGTCTACATGCAACCTCCCCTTGGGTCTACTTATCCACCTCATAAAGTCTGCAAACTTCAGTGTGCTTTATATGGTCTCAAACAGGCTCCCCGAGCTTGGTTTGCCAAGTTCAGCTCTACTATTCATGACTGTGGTTTCACCTCGGCTCTTATGATCTCGTTCTTTTTATCCATAAACTGCTCAAGGGACCACCTTGCTCATTCTTTATGTGGATGATATGATTATCACCGGTGATGATATCAATGGCATTCTTCACCTTAAACAGTTTCTTAGCCATCATTTCGAGATGAAAGACCTTGGTCCTCTCAGCTATTTCTTGGGTCTTGAAATCTTTCATGATTCCACGGGTTCTTTTCTCTCTCAGGCTAAGTATACCTCTGATCTTCTCACACGTGCTGGTCTTACGGATTGCAAGACTGCCTCAACTCCCCTGGAGCCTCAGAGTCGTCTTACTCCTCTTGATGGCACTCTTCTCTCTGATGTTACCCTCTATCGTCAGCTGGTTGGCAGTCTTGTCTATCTCACTGTTACTCATCCTGATATTGCCTATGTCGTCCATATTGTCAGCCAGTTTATGTCCGCTCCTCGTACCACTCATTATGCTGCCTTAGTTCGTATCATTCGCTATCTCTAGGGCACCATGTTTCATGGTCTTCATTACTCCGCTCGCTCCTCTCTCTAGCCGTGCCTTCTCGATCTTTGATTGGTGGAGATCCTCTTGACCGCTCTACTCTTGGGTTACGCTTTTTACGGGTGATTCTTTTTATTTCTTGGCGCAGAAGAAACAATCTCTCCTTTGCTCGTTCGATCTGAAGCGAATCTGGTGCTCTTGCTGATACTACTCAAGAGCTTCTCTGGCTTCGTTGGCTTCTTGCTGACATTGGTGTTCCTCCCTCTAGCGCTACTGCCCTCTTTTGTGACAATCATAGTGCTCTTCAAATTGCTCACAATGATATTGTCCATGATCGCACAAAACACATTGAGATTGACTGCCATTTTATTCGTCAGCACGTTACTCGTGGTACTGTCCATCTCCATCCGATCTCTTCTATTGATCAACCTGCTGATATCTTCACCAAAGCTCATTCTCCTAGCCGCTTCGTTGATCTTGTCTCCAAACTCAAGTTGGTTGATGTTTGTCCTCCTTGAGTTTGAGGGGGGCTGTTAATATATATTATCAATATATATTAGTTAGTATTATAAATATATATTAGTTAGTGTTTCATTATAATACTATTAGTTAGCATCATTCATTCCTCAGATAGTGCTTCTCCATCATTTCCTTTAGTTAGGTGAAGCTTTGCTTCGTTGTATAGGTAGTGCGCCCTCTCACAGATGCTTGCTTTAGGTTGCTTTCGGTTCTCTTTGATTTCTCTAATGGTGTAGTCTAATAATGATGTTTGTATCAAACTCTCCTATATAATGGAGTTTTTCCTTCAGGTTTATACACATTGAAATACAGAGCCTTTGCTATTTTAATCACTCTCTATATTTCTTTCAATATATTTCTTTCAGTACATTTCTTTCATACACAATGTGAGCAAACCAAACTATCATAGGCTAGCACCAATTCCACATGGGCCTCAGTTTCCTGTTTCCTTATCAGTGAACCAATACTCACTATGTTTGGATCTTAGATTTGAGTAGGGATTTGGAAAGGGAAATAGAAAAAAAAATATAAATTACCCAAATCTATGATCCAAACACAGCCTAAGGAAACTCTTTTGCATTTGTTACAAATAGCATACTTGGATAGATAAGCAGTTATCTATTTCCTAGCCAATAAAACTGTTCAAGTTCCAATCCCAATGATATCCTCAATTAATGATGTGGTGCCAATCCTTGAACCCTTAATTTCGTATTGTTAGAATTCTAATTTCCTTAACCTTGGGGGGTTAAAATTCTAATTTATACACACCAAAAAAAATCACAAGAATTTGTTACACCATATCCTCAACTTTGCAATTCATAAAGCATTTTGTTTCAATAGTTTATATATCAGTGTCACCAAGAATGCAGATTGCTTTGGCATAATGGATTGGGAACACGAATGCATTACACACACATATATTAAAGTAGCAAACCCAAATCATCCAGTCTAAACATTATTACTTCCATGAATGGGTCATTTAATTTCACATTAAAGTAACAACCAAATACTAATATATTAAGAATGCTCTTTTGTTGTACACATGAGATGATTGTGAGAATATATTGATATTGTTAATCACTCCAGTCATGTCACCGTTAATAATCTTTGGTTGTACATTGTATAACATTTCTCACTCATAGCCAGGAACACAACCTAAATGCCAAATGCAATATACTCCCAACGAAATAGTAGAGGAAAAAGATTAAACAAATACATATATTTTGGTATACACGCAAGCAACTCTGATGTTGTAAACTAAAAATAGTACTTACCAATTTCAACGACTTATCTAACTTAACCAGTTGAGGATGGGAAGATTTTTTGCCTGATTCCTCCATATTGATTGCAACTTCTTTGCCAGTCGAAACATTTAATGGAATTAACAATCAAACCAAGAGAAATAAACACTTACGACTCAAGAATATATAAGAACATCAATTTGCATATACATAATACACGTAGATATATCATAACCAAATACAAAGAACATAAAACAGAAAGCATCAGCATATATAATGGAACTCAGTAACCCTCTTCTATGTACCCATATATGCATTCTAGAGGTCTTAATGGCGATGACTCATTCACAAGGCCAGCTCCCAGAAAACCAATTATCAAACTGTTGCTGTGCAAGTCTTACATTTGAAGTCAAAGCACAAGTCCAGGTATGCATACGAATAAGGCTGCAAATGAGCCGAGCCGAACTTTAGTATGTTTGGGGTTATTTATTAAGATTTTAACGAGTTCGAGTTCAAGCTCGATAAAAATTTAACGAACTAAGCTCAAGCCGAGTTGTCTTAGGCTTGACTCGAGCTCGAGCCTGTTCATGAGCCTTAACGAGTCAAAAAATTTATGAATTCATACTTGCTTATAAGGCTAAAGTTACAATTAAAAGTTTGATTATACAATTATATAAATGTACCATCTATTATTAACTATTATTTACATTTATATTTTTTTAATATATAAATAATATATTTATCTTATTTTTTATACGTATTCTTATATTATTTATTATATAAGTAATAAATGTTAAACGAGCCAGCTAACGAGTCGAGCTTTACTATGTTTGGGTTTGTTTATTAAAAATTTAACGAGCTCGAGCTCAAGCTCAAACGCAAAAAAAATGAAATTAACGAATCAAGTTTGAACGAGCTCTTACCGAGTCGAGCTCGAGTCTAGTCACGAACAACTCTGTTTATTTGCAATCTTACATACGAATGTGCATTAGTCAAAGTGCGCACAAACTGGTTAGAACACCCAATTATCATTAAAAAAAAGAGTTTAAAATTCATAACAAATAAATATGGGTAGAAAAAGGGTTGCCTCACAAGATTTTCCCAACAATGTTCAAACCCAACCCATTCAACAAACCATAAAAGAAGAGGGATCAAGGGTACAACTTGGTACTATTCTGTGGGGATATATTTCTGAATACCAACACGTGGCCAAGGTGATGCCGACATGTCAGCCGAGGTGCCACATGTCCTTATTGTAATGCCAAGGTAATCTCGGCTAGGCCGAGGTTATCTCCGAAGATATCAGAATCCGGAATAAGCGGATAAGGGACAAGAGTCCTAGAATGAGGAAGGACTTCAGCCTGGATAAGGATAAAGCTCTTAGGGAGTTTATCTTTATCTTTATCTATTGGAGAGTCCAGAATAAGCACTGAGCTAAAGTCCATTGAAGCAAGGCTTCTATTAGGACTAAGATTGAGTTAACTATAAAAAAGAGGCACCCCCATGGGTCTAAGGTACGCAATTTATATTCAGAACAGTGAGTTAAGCACTATTGATTATTTTTTAGAAATAACTGACTTGATCGTCGGAGTGTCCCTGGGTGGATGAACCACTGTTGGAGTCTCTTCTTTCTGTTACAGGTCAATCAGGCACCATCTATTCTACCAATGCTCTCCAGCTAAATACTGAGTTGGCAGTGTGGTCAGAAATTCACTCACACATATTCTTTTCGAGAAATTACCATAAATAAATAAATAAACAAAAAAAACAACAGGATTCAACCTTGTAACAAAATAAATATTGATTTTTTAATTTTATTAATTTAAACCTTAATATTTTGATTTGTTTTCAATTTAAACCATCTACCTATTTTCGTTAAGTAAAACTAATAGAAATAGGGTATTTTAGTTATTAAACTCAATGAAAAATGATATTTTACGCATTTTGTATATGTCTACATTGAGTTTAATGACTATTTTTTTCCTGTCAGTTTTACTTAACAAAAATAGGCAAATGACTTAGATTGATAATAAATCAAAAAATTAATGTTTAAATTGATAAAATTAAAAGTTTAGGGTTTATTTTGTGATGAGGATCAAACATTGGGAATTATTTTTAAGGTCATTGGTATTAGGATTTTATAAGATAAAGGATATGTAATATTTTCTTAGTAATTGGGGTCTTTCAACATTTTTTCAGAGAAATTTCGATCCAGATAAATTTCAAAACACAATTTTTTTTTTTTGATTTTCTCTGTGTTTTGAAATTTTCTCTGTATTTTGATAAATTTTCCTGTCATTTTAGAGAATTTAGTGAAAGTTTTATCTTTTGATAAGTTGATTTTGTTTGCCTAAAACCTTGGCCAGATTTGTGTATCAGAAAAATTTATAAAAATGAAATTTTCCTGGCATATTGATTTTCTCAGCAATTTCTCTAGCATTAACATATCCCCTTAAGATATGAAAAATCTCTAGAATTCCCTTTCTGCCTGTTGATTTTCTTTGGAACTTACTTAATGCTCCTCTTTTAAACTTCAAGCTAGTTGTATGTGTGTGTGCGTGAAATTTTCTCTGACATTTGAAATTTCTCTAATTACATTAGACTTCCAGATTTGTGTGTAATAGCCGGAGAAATTTGTAAAAATGAAATTTCTCTAGCATGTTGATTTCTTCTACAATTTCTCTAATATTAAGATATCCCCTTAAGATATGGAATTTCTCTGGAATTCTCCTTGTGCCTATTGATTTTCTTTGGAATTTACATACTACTCATCTTTTGAGCTTCTTCTTCTTCAAACTAGTTGTGTGTGTGTAATTTTCTCTGGTTATTGATTTTCTCTATCATGGGATTTCTCTAACTTAACAATGAACATTTTGAAAGACTATAATAAATCTCTTTGTGTGATGGTTAGAGAAATTTGATTTTCTTGCCCTTGTCATGTTGATTTTCTTTGGCCAAATCACACACTCTCCCTTGTGATTTTCTCTGGCTAAATCAACTCGAAATCAATAAACAACGAACACATTGGCTGCAAATCAACTTGAAATCGATGTGTGTAATTTTCTTTGGGATATTTACGTATAGGTCCTAATAAGTGGACTTATTGTCTAATTGATCTTATGGGAAAAATTTGTCATAAAAAAAGTCACTAATTGCAAGTTTTAGTGACAATTTATAAAAATCATGACAAAAAAGTGTCACCAATTGTCAATTTTTAGCGATATATATAAAAATTGTCACAAAAAAATTATTTTTAGTGACAATTTTACAAAGACTTATTTTCAATAGGAATTGATGGGAATTAAGTCTAATTATTAGGACCTATTGGTAGTTTACCCATTTTCTTCTTTGGCATGTTGATTTTTTTTGTCATGGGATTTTTCTACATTTATAGTGAACATTTTGAAAAACTGGGATAAATTTCTCTGTGTGATAGCTAGAGAAATTTGATTTTCTTTCCCTTATCATGTTGATTTTCTCTGGCTAAATCACACACTTCCCCTTGTGATTTTCTCTAGCCAAATCAATTTGAAATTAATGAATAACAAACACTTCTATTGCAATTCAACTCAAAATCGACTCCACGATTAGAAATCAACTCGAAATCAACTTGAAATAAACTCAAATAAAGGTTCAAAAATAAAATTACAAAAACGCGATCTCCAAATCACAAATTGAAATAAAAAACCTAATGCAAATCAACTCAAAATTCAATGTTGAATTTGCTTATAGTTTCATTTGTTTCAATGTCCAGAAAAATTACACAATCTAAATCTAGTTCCTAGAAACGAGTAATTATTAGAGCAACCAAGCAAAAGGAGGTTCAGGTTTGGTGGGGATACAATACAATACAATACAAGATATATATACCTTTCTTTTGAGGCCTTGCAATATGGAGACAAGTGAATTGAGTTGATGAACAGCTTCGTTAGGGGATATGTCGGCTTCAACGGCATCAGAGACGCCGGAGATAACGTCGGACATCTTTAATGTTGGGATCATTGGAATTAGTGGTGGTGTTGAGGAAGTTTTTTGTGAAGAACCCAAATCCAATTACTGTTGCAACATTGTGGTCGATTTTCAAACAACAATTGCATGAGCATTTGGTTTTTAAAGAGAGAAAGAGAGAGATAGAGAGTAGAGAATCGACTGAAGTGAGAGAGAGAGAGAGAGAGAGAAGACATAATGAAAAAGTGGGTATGGGTGTGGGTGTGAGGAACCTTAGGTAGGGCTACGCAAGGAATCCGTGAAATCCGTAATTTGATCCAGTCCAGTCCAATCCAATAGGTTTGGATTGGTTTTTTGAATCCGTGATTCGGTTCCGGATTGAAGAATTAAAAATCCGTAGTCCACAGATTGGTTCCGGATTGAACCCTACGGTTCCGGATTTGAACCGATCCGGACCGTATATGAATAGTCTATATTTTTATTACACATCCTCCCCCATAGTATCTTCTCTTATTCCATATAAAATCTAAACTCAAACCTAAACCCGCATAATATCTTCTTTTATTACTTTTGTTTGTTAGTTTTTAGTTTTAATTTGTAATGGTCTAAATATTTATGGTGAAACCAATTTTCTTATGGTTGTTTAAATTCTAGAACAGTATGTCGCTATTATAGAAAGACATGTTATTATTGTGGAACTAATATAGCGCTATGTTTATGTTTTTATGAAATTAAAGTGTTATATATATTTTTTTGTTATTTAATTATGTGAATCCGTGGTCCTAAACCGATCCAATCCGTGTTTAAATGGATTGATTCGGATTGTTTCTATGATTTAAACGGATTGGATTGATTCCAATTTTTCAGGAACCGTAAATAACGGATTAGTCCTGGTTTTATCCCCAATCCGGTCCAATCCAGACCATGCTCACCTCTAACCTTAGGCTACAAAAATAAATATTATAGACCTCTTCCATTATCAAAAGTTGGAGAGAGATGGTAGAGAGTTAGGGGTGGTTTGGGATAATTTAAATAAGTGTACTTTTTGACTTTTTATGAAATATGGGTTGGGTATCGGTTGGGTTTGAAATGATGTGGTAGAGAGGTGATGTGATTTAAATAAGATGATATGACTTAAATGTGATAGTGACTTTTTAACTTTTTAGCTTTTTTAGATTATGACAATTATCCTGTTTTTTTTTAATATAATTTCCTCATTTTTTTTGGGAGGGGGAAGAGGGGCTAAATAACAGGAATTAGAAAAATTATTTAGTAGACCCGAATACCATGTGAGATTTTCGGGGATTGAGATCCTCTCCATTATCTATTACATTATGTAAAGGTTATAAAATAATCATGAGAATTTATTACTATTTCAAGACCTCGTTTGGCATATATATGTTTTAGTTTAAAAGTCACTATAAATTTGTCATATCACTCTCTTTATTTTTCTTCACATTTTTTTTGTAAAAAGTCAAAATGTTACTAAAATAGCTTATTTCCAAATGAGACCAGTACGGGAAAGAAATAAACCTTCTCGTATAATCCTGTTGATCAAGATTGCGCTCATCCGTACGTTGTCGCTTTACTCCCTTAAAGCACAAACATGAGCTAGCCGGCGGGTGTGTGCCGAATACCTCTCCGATGCCTAAGTCAGCAAAATAGACAAATAGACAAAAAGCTCTATGAATTCGGGAATCAAAGTCGTGTTACCTCTCTATAGGTGATGCTGTGAGCTTTTATAGATTCCACATGACATAATCCTAGTAGGACTCTTACTCCTCCATGTAGAGTCCTCCTAGGAGTCATACTCTTGAAAGATAATGTTTATCTTTCAACACCTCCCTTACTGCTTAAACCAAGTGAAATGATTTTACCATAGTCGGATTCCAATATGACTGAGGTAAGCAAGGCTATGCCAAGCTGTAGAATAGACCGAACTACACTTAGTTCGGTTCTTCCTTTCGCTGCTCTTACCTCGGTTCCTCCTGCACAAACTGTGCTAATTATAGTGTTTGTTTAGACTGCTAACAATTGGCTACGTCTGACTGAGCTAGCCACACTATGCCACGACTGGGCTAACTCAGCGTAGTAATCTGGCGACCTAGCTATCTGCAGTGCTCTCCTGGACCGAGATAACAATAGGCTCTTTGGGACCGGCCTAACTTTAAGGCCTTCTAGGACCGGACTAATTTCAAGGCCTTCTGGGACCGGACTAACTTCAAGGCCTTTTTACTTAGCCCTTCGTATTGTGGCCCACAATGGCCCATTACCCAGCTCGGCCCAATATTTATATAAATTACCCTCTCAAGACCTAAATTTTAAAAAATTATTGCAAACCTTTTGTTAATGTAATAAAGATCTCCAATTACAATTTTTGGAAAAGAGAGAATCACAACCCGAAATTGGGTGTTTGTTATGCCTTCAATTGATGGTTATTAACACTAGAAGACAAAATAAAATCATTAAATTGATAAATAATTCCAAAATTTCCCTAAAATACTCTTAACAATTTAAATACAGGGAATTATACCACAAGTTTCAGTTGCACCACAGCACAGCAATGTTCCACTCGCAATTCTATATTTTTGAAATTATTATTTTTATTTGATTTGCAATTCTCTCTTAAATATATCTAGAATATGTATGCCTATTTTGTAAAACGGTGTACTTACGTAAAACACAAATTCGAGAGAGAGCAAACTGGTCGTTTTGGAGGGCCGAGTTACAGAGTGAGAGTGTGAATTGAGCTCTTTTCTTTCAAATTGTAGTTTTTTTTTTTTTTTCCTTTTTAATTTAGAAATTAACAAAATGGGATTTGGGTAAACAAATTACAATTTCATGGGTGACAAATTTTACAGAAAAAATATGCAATCTCACCCTTTGTTGTTTACAAGTCTTAGAAACTATTTTTAAACAGATTTTCGTTTGTCTTTATTAAACTTTTTTTTTTATATATATTTTAATCAATTTTTATTTTATTTTATAAATAAATTAAGATTAGATGCATCTAAAAAGTAGGGGAAAAAAAAAACGAAAATATGAAGAAACAACAAAACACTAAAAACAAACGAAAACACAAACAAAAAAGTTCAAATTTTCGCCTAGTTTTAGTGATTTTTTAAAATATGCCCATAAAAATGATTGTATGATGTAGATGAAAACTTCATGTTATGAGTCACCTATAATGAATTTTATCCACACAATTTAAATTTTGATAATTTTTTTGAATTTTTTTTTATAGACATGAAGTGTTGCTGTAAAATTTAGTTACAAGGTGTAAATAACAATTTAAAAGAAAAAAAAAAATTACTCCTATATAATTGAAATTACTAAATTGCCCTTCATTATCTTAATTTGTAACCTCTATTGGCCTATCTTTCCACGTTTGCCTGAACCAACCAATAACCTATTCGCCTTTCTCATCCGCACGATCAGTTCATACACCTCCATTTCCATGTGATTAAGGGGATTAATCAAAAATTGCCAAATAACATGAGCTTTGCAAAAAATTATTAAATATTTTCAAATATCATGTAATATTATTGATAATGAAAAATCACAGTACATATAAGGTGAGTTATCTTTGATCTCCTAATTACTTAATAAAAGCAAATTAATGTATTTTATTCGTGATTTTTTTCCTTTTTCATTGATTTAAAACAAACATATAAATAATGTCATGTAACATTTCAAAGCTTATGAATAATTATTAGGATTTAACATTCATTGATGATAGAGTGGTCTTTTGACAACATGGTAAAAAGTTGCCTTTGCAGCTTGAGAAAAAAAGTTACATGAGAAATTACAATTATACCCTTTATACTATTTAGGATTATATATGAATGAACATGTAAATTTTTTAAATTGGGTAGGATAGTTTGGTTATTTTATTGTGATGTAATATCATAAATAAATATTAACTAAAAAAATCAAAAGTAACTTTTTACTAACTTCTCAAATTACTTTTCAAAAAGCCAAAACAATTGATAAAAAGTCAAAAATCAACTTTTTATCACCTTTTCAAAACATCCTAGATTTGAGTCATCATCAATTTAGGAGCTTATGATGATGGCATTACTACCAAAGCATGACCACAAATGTTTTTGTGCATATTATGTACAACTACGTGGCACATCACCATAACCATTTTTTCACATAATTTTTCAACAATTATACATGCATGATTGTGATAGACTTGTCATAATGCTATTATAATTTAGTTACATTTTATTGTCATTTTATAATTTAGTTAATATCTAATATTGACAAAATCAAATTAAATTACTCAATTAGGTTCCTTTACCCATGACATTGAACACGTAATAGAATGAATTGACATGCTCGGTTTTGGGACTAATAAACTATTAGTGTTTAAGATTAATGGATTTTTGTGATGGATAAGATGTTCATTTATTAAATGTGATGCCTAATTCAAGTCTTACTATTGCATTATGCAACTTCCTATTCTTTTATTACCAATTGTAAAAATAGAAAATAAATACAAAACAAACTTCTAATCCTAGAGATTGTGCAATAACATGTCATTGCCAACTTCTATATTCAACCAAACATGTCCCTTAAATCAAGCTACTAAAATGGGTGAAGGTGGATCGAATTGAGAATATTTTATTTTGTACCTATCATTATCGGGTTGTGAGATTTTTTATTTTTTGGTTAGGTCTAGTCTCTTGGGTTTGTGTGAGATATTTATTTATAGGTTAGACTTTTCTAAGCTATATTCATTTGTTCATTTTGGATTGTATAAGTTGTATTTTGAGTTTTTTTTTAACATTTATGCATGCACAATCTGTGATGACCAGGTATGCTTTACGTCTCGTTCTCTTTGAGTTATGATTGGGTTTACTTTTGTTATAGTGTAGGGTTTTAATAGGAGGTTTTGTTAACCGTTGGGTTTGTTGTTTTTGAAAACTTACTCCCAAAATTCTCGTTCTTGTTTACTTCGATTCCGAGTTTCACTTACTTCGGGAGGTGCAGGGTTGGATCCAAGGTGTCTAGGGTTGAGTTGCTAAATTTTCTCTATCTGGAAGCAGGGCCACACGTGCGAGAAGGGAGGCCGCACGTGCAGTGAGAGAGGGGATTTTGGGTTTGGCTATTGCATTATATGCAGGTGCGGAGAGAAGTACAGGGGAAGAATGACGTACGTGCAGGGGTGAAAGCCGCACGTGCAGAGGGGCTTGCCGCACACACGGGGATGGGTGCCGTACATGCGAGATAAAGCTGAGGTCGAAAATCTGCTTTTTCTTTCTTCTTGAGCTATGTGTATATCACTTTTATACATCTCTCTCTCACTCTAAAATCATCTTTTGCTCCCCCTTCTCTCTAAAAACCTCCACCAAACATCTTAAACTCTTGATTTCTTCTAATTCATTGGGATTTTGACCCAACATACTTCACAAATTTTGGAGAGCTAAACGAGGACTCCGTGGTGTACTGTGGAGATCGGGTTTCAATGCCATTGAATTTGGGGCTTTTATCTCTTTTTCTTTCCAAAAACTTAAGGTAGGAATTTTCTTTGAGTTATATATATGTTTTTGCAAGATTTGTGTTGATTTTGGAAATTCCTTGATGATATTGAAATTTTGGTTTTTGGCTCAAGAATGATAGGGGTTTTAAAAGTGGGTTTAACTCTTGTCTCTTTCTAAACAATTTCTTGAGTGTTTCAACTACATTGTGTGAGAGAAGATGCTTTGGGTGAAATTCTTTCAAAAGATGAAGAGGTGTCTATTTTTAGTGAAAAACCTAGAAATTTGAGATTTTTGAAAGGGGTTGAGAATCTATGAATTTTTGTCACTCATTAATATGCCACAATGGAGGAATGATTAGAAAATTTCTTATTGTTATCTATGTAAATGACGAATTTCATGGAATATGAGAAATGTGGATTTTGGAACTTATTGTTAAAATTGTAGATATAGTCATAAAGTGACTAATTTGTTGAGAATACAAGAAATGTGGAAATATTGTTACTTTTGACGAATTTGAATAGATATTTGGTTATCTCGTGAAATTACATTGGAATAAGGAAATGGAAATTGTGATCTTTATGATTGAATTATGTGAAGGAATTGAAAATGGGAGAATATTGTATTGCATTGATAAGTGTTGCATCGGTATTTCAATTCATTTGGTTGTTACAAATTTTGAATCGAGATTTGGAAACATTTGCACCAAGAAAGAAATGTTGTGAAATGAGATTTATTGAAATGTTTTGGAATAAATACGTTGGTAAGTCTGGATAGAAGGTGTTGATGAAATTGAATTAAGTTGGCTTGAGTGTCTAGAGTGAAAGACCGAAAACACACGTGGAGGTGGTATCACGTGCCTTCCAGTTAGCTACCGATAAAGTGAGGGATTTGGTAGTGCTAGTTATGCCTGCTTGCAGATGCCAACCTAAGGATTACCTGAGTCGTATTTACCGCCCGTGAACTAGGTTTAAAATCATTAAGTCTATTGAAATTTCAAGTTTTCATTGTGCACGTTGGTTTTCAAATGATGAAAATAATACTTTGCATGGCATGGCATGTACATTTCATTCATGAGGCTTATATAAAATGTATGTACTTTGTTAAGAATTTCCTACTGGGCTTTATGCTCACCCTGTGGAATTTTGGTGCAGGAATGATGTAGCGATTCTACCGAACTAAGGGTATGGATGTGTATGTTAAGAGCACAAGGCTCTTGTTTTGTTATGATTATAATTTGTAAGCCAAGGGCTATATCCGTATGGGTTCGAGTAACCATTTTTGTGTAACCGGGCTTAAGCCTTGAAAATTGTAGCCCATGAGGGTATTTAATTATTTATTTTTGGTCTAAATATTCTACACACTATAGATTCATGTGCCAGAATTCATTGAATGTATATTCGCAAATAGGATTATTTTGTAAAACCTTATGATCATGTATTCAAATATTGATGAATTACTTCTGTTATTGAAAAGAGCAGAGATCGATGCACTGTTATTGTTTATTTTCTTGGGGCATTACACAATCTATATAATAAAACAGGAGGATTTTTGAAAATATGTCAAAATGTTTTAGAGATACATTTTGTTTCAAGGATTGAGATTAATTTCCAAATTCATTAAGGGTCAAGATTTCTTTAATTCTCACTCACCTACCTTCTTTTTCCCTCATTTTTGTTCACTCATGCAATATATCTCTCTCTCTCTCTCCCTCCCCCTTACCCACTTTCTTTCATTTTTTCTTTTCATTTTTCCTTTTTATTTTTATTTTTCCCCTTGTTTATTTTCCATTCTATTTCTTTATTTATTTTCCTCCTTTTTACTCACTTATTTTATTTACACCACACCTTCAGGCACAGGCATGCACTAGTTAATATACATATGAGCAATATATGCTAAATAAATCACATAGAACAAAAGCATGATTTAGATAAAAATATTGAAAAACAAAGAAAATTCCCATCTAATTGTTTCTAAATTGGGATTCGTATGAACTTCTATACAAGATATTATACCTTATATTTAAAATATATATATTTTTATTGTATAAACAACATTTTCCCTTCTTTACTTTCTTCTTATACAAAACTAGTATATGAACCCGTGCAATGCACGGGCTAATTAGTCAATTAAAAACAGTTCAGTCTAATCGATTAGGTCAAATAACCAACCAACTTATATAAAAATTAGTTAATTAACACTTTTAATTGTTATTTTAATTTTAAAATTTAAACTATTTTGAATTGAAGCATGCACAACGCTACAATATTAAGGTTCACTTTATATGAGTAAAATAACTCACTTTTTCCTTCTTTTCTTGACGTGGGATTATGAAATAAAAGTTAACAATTATTTGGAAGGGAAATTTATTTCTAATCAAGCAATCTTAGTTGTTCAATCTTTAATTCAAATCAAACAAATCTAATCAATATATTTTGATAAAACTGCTAAAATCACGATGAAACCAACAAATCAGTCAAATAAAAAATGATTCAGCTTAATCAGTTAGATCAAAAGACTAACCGACTTGCACCAAGATTTTTTACCTATCATTATCGGGTTGTGAGATTTTTTATTTTTTTGTTGGGTCTAGTCTCTTAGGTTTGTGTGAGGTACTTATTTATAGGTTAGACCTTGCTAAGCTATTTTCATTTGTCCGTTCTGGATTGTATAAGTTGTATTTTGAGTTTTTTTTGAACATTTATGCATGCACAATCTATAAAATAAAGTATGATGGTTTTTGAAAATGTGTCAAAATGTCTTAGACATACATTTTGTTTCAAGGGTTGAGATTAATTTCCAAATTCATTAAGGGTTAAGATTTCTTTAATTCTCACTCACCCATCTTCCTTTCCCCCCTTTTTGTTCACTCATGCAATCTCTCTCTCTCTGTCTTACCCACCTTCATGTCTCTTTCTTTTTTATTTTTATTTTTTATTTTCCTCCTTTTTTATTTTCCATCCTATTTCTTTATTTATTTTCCTCCTTTTTACTCACTTATTTTATTTACACCATGCCTTCAGGTAGGGCTGAGCAAGGAATCCGTATAATCCATAATCCGATCTGATCCAGTCCAATCCGGTAGGTTTGGATTGGTTTTTTGAAGTGGTTTGGTTTCGGATTGAAAATTTAAAAATCCGTAGACCACGGATCGGTTTTGGATTGAACCCCACGATTCCGGATTGGAACTGATTCAGACCGTATACAAATGATGTCATTAACCTCTCTTAGTCTTAGTCTGAGCCAGAGCATGATCCTCAGCCTGAAACTCCTTCTGGTTCAAAGGTATACCCCCCTCTTCCTAAGCCAAAAGCTCGACAATAATATGACGTTTGGGAGCATTTCTTTGTCCACTACTGCTAAATTTGTTTGTTGTTGTCTACTACTACTGATGTTGTTTGTTTGCTTGAAATTTTGTTACATAAGATGACATTTTGGAGAATTGGTGATACTGTTTGCTTTTGTTTGCTTTAAATATTATATATATATTATTTAATTATGTGAATTTGTGGTCCTAAATCAATCCAATCCGTGTTTAAACGAATTAGTTCGGATATGGATTGGATTGGTTCTAATTTTTCAAAAATTGTAAATAACAGATTGGTCCTGATTTTACCCCAATCTAGACTATGCTCACCCCTACTTTCAGGCACGGGCATGTACTAGTTAATATACATATGAGCAATATATGCTAAATAAATCACATAGAACGAAGGCATGATTTAGATAAAAATATTGAAAAACAAAGAAAATTCTCATCTAATTGTTTCTAAATTGGGATTCGTATGAACTTCTATACAAGATATTATACCTTATTTTTAAAATATATATATTTTTTGATTGTATAAACAACATTTTCCCTTCTTTACTTTCTTTTTATACAAAACTAGTGGTAACCCGTGCTATGCACGGAACTTTATAATTTTTTTAAAAAAAAATCAATATAATTATTTTGAAGTAATTTAATATTTTGTCTTGTGGTATAAATGAAATTTATAAGTTAACTTTCATATTTATAACTTTTTAAATTATTAGTTTAAAAAAATTAGAAAATATATATATAAATCTATTTAGTGCAATTGTAATAATTTGTATTAAGAAATGTTAAACCTCAATAAATGAGATTAAATGAGTTATCACATACCTATTCTTGTTATGAAAATATACAAATTTAAAAATTATAATTAATACAAATATACAATTTTATTATTAAATGTGAAGTTATGTGATATTTAACAATTATTAATATGATGTTTCTATTATTAATTCAATAATTTAAGTTACATTTCTTTTGATTTCAATTTCAAAACTAAAAATACAATATGAATATAATACACACACAGATTTCTAGTGTTTAAGGATAAGAAGGTTTCAAAATATTTTCAAACTTTCATTATTTTCTTGAAAATTTTTTTTATCTAATTTGATTTTAAATTTGAATAAAATTTTCGATTTGATATGAATTATTTTAACTTTTTCATTAAATTTTTTTATCAATTTTTAAAAAAACTTTCATTCTTATCCCAATTTCTTTTTTTCTTTTTTTTTGTTTTCACCAATTTTGATGGAACAAACAATAATTTTCAAAGTTTCATCATTTTAAATTTTTATCAAATTATAATTTGATAAAAAAAATATATTAAGGGTTGAAGATTCTTTTAATTGCAATTATAGTGAAACAACATCTTAAAATAGTCAAAGTTAGAGTATGTGGTTGGTTAAAATGTATAATTTAATTAATTCTCTTCTCATATTTGTATAAAAACTGACATTTATGACTACATCATTATAAGTCAAATTATGAAAAAAAAAAATTGAGGTGTCAAACATTTCCCATTTGTAAATATCCTACTATGTGGGAGAAAATCTGACCACACTGCCAACTTAGTATTCAGTTGGAGAGCACTGGCAGAATAGATGACACCTGTCTAACCTGAAACAGAAAGAGAAAATTCCGGCGGTGGTTCGTCCACCCGAGGGCACTCCGACAATCAAATCAGTATATCTCTCAAAGATAATCAATAGTGCTAAACTCACTGTTCAGAATATAAATTGCGTACCTTAGACCCACAGGGGTGCCTCTCTTTTATAGTTAACTCAATCCTAGTCTTGATAGAAGCCTGACTTCTATGGACTCCCATTCAGTACTTACTTTGGTTTCCTTAAGAGATAAGGATAGACTCCCTAAGAACATTATCCTTATCCATCTTGAAGTATTTCCTCATTCTAGGACTCTTCTCCCCTATCCGCTTATCTCGAATTCCGATATCTTCGGAGATAACTTCGGCTACGCCGAGATGGTCTCGGCGTTACGACCAGGACACGTGGAACCTCGGCTTACATCGGCGTCACCTTGCCATGTGTTGGTACTTAAAAATATAACCCCACACCTACATATTAAAAAAAGAAAAAGAAAAAAAATGTGTAGTTTTTTGATATGTGTTTATCAATTTTGTTTTATGGACATAAACAATTGATGCTTCAATTTAAAAAAATTAAATAGTAAAAAAAAAAATATAGATTGAGTTTTTTAGAGATAAAAGAAGCCATCTAACTCTTCTATATAATATTTAACATGGGCTATTTAATCATATAAAAAAATAGAAATTATCCCTATATATTATGCTATTTTATACAACTATAACTGTAACAAATTAACTATAATATATATGAAAAATTATATTAAGTTTTCATTTTCAATTAATTGAATTATAATTAACAAACTAACAAATAGCAGTAATGGTATAATGGGATAGAAAGATGATAAAAATAAAGAACACAATGATATTTAAAAGTTTTAAATTTACCTAGTTATACAAAAATTTAATATTATCGTAAAATCTTGAATTTTCAATAAATTTTCACATTTTCTAAAAAATAAAATGACAATAAAAAAATAAAAAAAATTGATACCCATTTTTTTTTTACTTCAATTTTATGGTCTTCATTGAAGAAAACAAAATCCAATCAAAATCCTAGGCACAGAACGGATATAGATACTTCAATTTCAACTATAATCACCAATAATTCTTCTCCACCATGCAAACCTGTAAATAAAAGTATAAATCTCACTAAAACAGAAACCAACAGTAGAGAAAGAATCACACAGGGAACAAAATAAAATTAAAAAACAAATAAATTTATAGAATGGTAGGATATTACCCCCAACAATTTGGACCTCGCCCCCCCTAATCCATCAGCTCCTTTGCCAGTACCCGCAAAGTCTAGGAGTTAGGATGACTAATCAGATTATTCTTTAAATAGGACTTGAAAATTGATTAATTTGTCCAATTAAGTGATTTAAAATTTTGATAAATATACATCAGAAAAAATAGATAATTATATTACTAAATCCTAATTCAAATTTAAATATTGTCATATTTTGTTGAGATCCATATCTAAATTCTTATCTTCTTATTTTTTTGTGTGTGGTTTCTATTTTTTTTTCTTCAATTTAATTAAAATGGAGTTGTGGGTTTCTATTTTTTTTTTAATTTAATTTATCTGTGGTTTCTATTTGTTTTGAATTATTATTATTTAGGTAAGTTATGATATGAGTTAGATATGTGATAGACATGTGAGTTTTGTTGATTTAAAGTATGATGGTGGGAGATATTTTCAAATTAGATTTGTTCAGCTAAACTTTAAAGATTTTTAAAATTTAAAATTGGATATTGAGATCTAAAAGAAATATTTTAACTGAATAAATAAAAATCAAATTTATTAATTTTATGTGTTTGTATATCTGATTTTTAGTTTTTTTTTTTTTTTTGGTTATGTTATAATATAATATATAAGATATAGATAGATACCTATAACTTTCATAAAAATATTATCTAATTTTTCGGGGAAGAGAGAAGGAAGGCAAGTTTTAATATATTTTTTTTTGAAAATCGGTGAGAAAGATTAGGATAGAGAGATTATGAAATATTTTTGTTATCTTTCTATTTAAAATTCATAAATTAATGGATAATTATTATTTCTAAAATAATTAAATAAATAAATCAATCAATATTTTTTTAATCTATTTTATAAATTGAAAAATCAATAATTTTAGAAAATTGATTAATTTGTCACATTAAGTGATTTAAAATTTTGATAGATATACATAAAAAAAATAGATAATTATATTACTAAATCATAATTCAAATTTAAATATTGTTATATCTTTTTGAGATCCATATCTAAATTCTTATCTTCTTTATTTTGTATGGTTTCTATTTTTTTTTTTCAATTTAATTTAGATGGAGTTGTGGATTTCTATTTTTTTTTAATTTAATTTATCTATGATTTCTAATTGTTTTTAATTTTTATTATTATTTAGGTAAGTTATGATGCGAGTTAAATATGTGAAAGATATGTTAGTTTTATTGATTTAAAGTATGATAGTGGGAGATATTTTCAAATCAGATTTATTTAGATAGACTTTATAGATTTTTAAAATTTAAAATTGGATATTGAGAGGTAAAAGAAATATTTTAAATGAATAAATAAAAATCAAATTTATTAATTTTATTTGTTTGTATATCTGATTTTTATTTATTTATTTTTTTGTTATGTTATAATATAATATATAAGATATAGATGGATGCCCACAACTTTTATGAAAAATATTATCTAATTTTTTGGAGGAGAGAAAAGGAATACAAGTTTTAATATATTTTTTTTGAAAATTGGTGAGAAAGATTAGGATGGAGGTATTATGAAATGTTTTTGTTATAAAGATATATATAAAGATATAGATATTTATATTTATATTTGTTTTAGATATTTTTTTAATATACAAATTATTATTTTTAGATTTTTTATAAAAATAATTTAACAATCTCATAGTGTTTGGAAGAAGTTGAAAATGGTGAGAGAAGTCAATAAATACTAAGTTTTTTCTTTTTTTTTAATCAAAAAATTAGAAAATTAAAATTGGAATATTGAAGCTCCCACAAGACTTTTGAATTAGAAATCCCTTTTTTCCTTATATAATATATACTAGTGGTAATCCGTACTATGCATGGGCAAGTAACAAAAGGTAGTAAACAATACTAAACATGTTAAAAATTAATAGCAAACTTATATGATATTAATTTAAGTAGGTACTTAAATAATAAATTTGATTGATCTCAATTAAAAAAGAAAGGCTAGAGTGAGATTCAATAAATATAAGATAAAAATAAAAATAAATTAAGTTTGAATTTGAAGATAAACTATAAGAATGTAGAAAGTGAAAATCAGATATATCCTAGAAAAAGAATAAACTTCTTTGAAAGACATGAGTAAGAGTAGATCCTGTAAATATAAGATAAAGATTAAAAAAAAAATCAAGTGTAAATGTGAAGATAAATTATAAGAATATGGAAAGAGAAATTTAGATAAATCCTAGAAAAATGAGGTAGTGAGAAATTTAGTAAATATCAAATGAAGATTGAAAAAAATAATCAAAGTTGAAATTTAAAAATTCAAAAATAAGATAAGATGAACTTAATAAGAAAAATAACATCTAATATAACTCTAATAACAGAAGAATTGGAGAGAATAGTAATTTAAAAATTAGAAAAGAGTAAAATGCCACATATAATTTTTTAAAATTTGTAAAAAAAAAAAAAGAACTCAAAAATAAGAACCGTAATAAGTTAAAAATTATATAAGAGTTAAATGCAATCTATAATTTTTTAAAATTTAAATTTTGTGTAGTTAAAAAATAAACATTTATGTTATCTTATTATACAATTTTTAACTCTATTTTTAACAGTTTTTGCATTCTAAAGCTATTTAATTACAAAAAAAATTCAAGGATCACTTTTTTATTTTTTTAAATTTGTTTTGTGTCTATAACCTATAAATTTCAACAATTTTCGTATTTTGAAGTTACTAAAAAAAAATAAAAAAATAGCATCACTTTTTTTTTTTAACATCTTAGTTGGTTTTATTTTTACTTTATGTTATATGATAATATAATCATTCATTTTAAATAATAAAGTCTTAACCATAAAGTGCGCTTGACATGAATATTTCTATGATAATGACACGTGAATATAAAATTCAACAATCATAGAAAAAAATTTCTTACCTATGATTTTTGTCTAAATACATAAAACATATTTATTCAAATTAAATTTTAAAATTTTGATCATTAATATGTAATGTGTTTATAATTTCAATACAAACATAGTTGAAAAATAATTTTATTTATAAGAAATTAACCAAACTTTTATTGAATTATTCACATATTGAATCCAATTTGTTTAAAAATTACACGACATTCAATAATGTAATTTAAATTAACCACTGGTGGTTTGGGTACATAGTAAAAAGCCACAAAAAAACTAGCTTTTTTAGCACAAAAAAGTTAAAAAGTCACAAAAAACCAAAAAATCAGCTTTTTACCAACTTTTCAAAACACCACTAAATATTAATTAAGAAAAAAACATGTATATTGAGTTTTTGCTCTTCGAATGGATCCAAATGACCTTGTCTACAATTGGTTTTCGTAATATATATATGCATATATATAAAGAGTATTATGAGTTGAAAACAAAGTAATTTATTTGTGTATTCATTAAGGATTTTGAAATCCAATCTTGTGCCTCAAATATTCCTTTGTGTAGTTCACTTTTTATTGCAAAAGAGAAACTTATCATTTAAAAACTTAATCCTATTCACTACATATATGCAAAGAAACAAATTTAAACTCATAAAGATCTCAAATAAAAAAATAAAAATATAAGCAAAAATATTTTAGAGCTACTACATAATTAAGTTTAGGGCAAATTACATATACCCCCTTGAGGTTTGGCTAAATTACAGATACCCCCCTGAGGTTTGAGAAATTACAGATACCCCCCGAAGGTCATATTTGCATAACAAATTAGGAGGCAATTTGTTATGAAAATATAACCTCATGGGGCAATTTGTTATGAAAATATAAATCTCAAGGGGTATCTGTAATTTTCGAAACCTCAGGGAGGTATTTGTAATTTAGCTAAACCTCGAAAGGGGTATATGTAATTTGCCCTTAAGTTTATTTACGTCTGAATTTAAATTAAGTGCCCTTGTCACGCCCCACTTTTTATTACTCGAATTCCATTATCAAAACCATTATTATAAATTTAATTTCAGAGATAGCATACAGAAGCTTGTTATATTTACATGGAATACATAAATAATAATTCTCTCATTCGAATATAAAATGAATGCAACGTGAGTATATCCAAATAAATTCCTCGAAGGCTTACATCTAAAAAGGCAAAGAAAGGGCTTAACCCTTTTACATCAATGGCATTCCGCCCACAAATATATGGTCCTGTGACCAACAGATAAGGAAGATCCATGACCTTGAAACACTTCTCCATGTTCACCCAAAAAAGATTAGCAACATGGGATGAACATATAGTCTAGTAGGGATCTCAACATGATCCTCAACAATAACAACCTATAGATAGCTATGATCATGAATGCTTAGTTTCATACTGTATAAATAATGTGACAATTTATAACCAAAGTATACTTACATAAATACTTTTCTCAAAATCATCCAGTTTATTCAACAATACAAAGGTTCGCTTTTACTTCTCATTTTTCATTTTAACAAATATCACACGACAACCGCATTCTCCATTTTTAGCAAAATACCACATAACATCCGTTTTGTTTTTGAAAACACGCTCACAAAACCCGATTTCCTTCACATTATTTATAACCCAATACATAACCAAAGTCTGTCTCCACACGTTCATCACATTCTTGACCTTAAGCCCAAGGTTAAAGAGATACTTTCAATAACTAATTTATGGTAGGGAACTCCTTTAACCACTCTCCAACACGTCCAAATACACGTATATACATCTACTCAACATATAAAACAACTCAACCTTACTGAATCATAATCACCATAACACATGACACACACACCGTCAAACTGAGACAACAATGATAAATAATCTCTGCTCTACCTGCCTAAAGCATGGTAAGCCAATGATACATCTCTCCACAATGAAATGCCAATTTACCAGACACCGGCTGGAAGGTAATGGTATCTCTGCCAATTCTCTAGGTGCTAGCTGGAAGGTAATGGTACCTCTCATTCTCAGAGCAGTACACGTTATCAACCATCACAACATGATAAAGTACAATCAACAAGTGTAATGCATACACATAGACCATTCAACACAACAATGTCATCCTCCACCGATGACCAAGGATGAAACCTCTAAATGTATGTATACAACTCATGTTGGAACAATCTTCTGTGTAAATAAAATAAACTGAAATTAAATCAAACAAAATAAATAAATAACATACCGGATTTATTTATCGAACCGAATTCAAAATTCAAAGATCAAGTCGAGTGTGTGACACTCTGTCCTTAAGACAGATTCGCCCCGCTACGGTACTTACAGTTGAGTGGCGTCTATCTCCCAAGATACAATGATCTTCACAAATTGTAGTAGTACTCCAAACAATTTGTTCGACGAACCAAACCTATGTTCTAACTCTCTGAAATTTATTCCTAAAATTATATATGAAGAATAAATACACCAGAGCAAAATGGACAGAAAATAGACAATGTCTAGATTGATTTTCAGATCCTAAAAAACGATCCCCCAGACTGCTGGAAATGAAGGATATATATAGGCACTACATTTAGACCGAACAGGTGCAACTTGTTTAAACTCCAAACAGTTTCGGACCTTTGCAAAATAACATTTTTTATTTAAACAAATAAAAAAGTAACCGTTGGACAAAGATTTAAAACTGTTGGCATATTCCTTTTATTTAAACTATTTGAATAGTTTAAACTAAGAAGCCGTTTGTGGAACAAATTCAAACTGTTGGAGCATAGTGGACTAAGTCAACATAAAGGAACTTTAATTTATTTAAACTATTGAAATATATATATATTTAGACTAATAGAATATATATATATAACTATTTGAATAGTTTAATCATTTTTAGGAAACCAAAAAATAAATTTAGAATCAAATTAAATTCCCACAATATTTTTTATTGAAAAAATTCAAGTGAATTTTATCTAAAAAAAATAATGTTAGCATCGAAAACGACGTCAACTTCCCATTCACTCATAAATGGCTTTGACGTTCCGTCTTCACCGTGTGACTTGCCACGCGGCAAGGAACACTTCACCTCTACGGACCCACCCCAAAAGACGTTTGGGGTCCACTCAATTTTTGGGCTCAAAATTGGCCCAAAATATGCCTATATAAACCATTTTTCCAACAACTCACACATTAATGATAATATAACTATCATGAAACTTTAGATCTAATTACAACAATAGTAAAATAAAATAAAATATCTATGATCCAAACTCAAGTTAATTTCTGAAATTCACATAGTATTATCATTTCATTCTTCTATTTCAAAATCAATTATCTTATTTTCTGAGTTAACATTATCCACCCTTTGTCCCAATCTAGTCATTTTATTTCACAAAAATAAATCCAAGGATATCAAGCCATAAACCAACTCAATTTCAACTCAACACAAGCATAACCCAAGGATTCTAAACTCATGATTAACCCCTTTTTTAGCAATTTACAAGCTATTAATTTGTTATACTCAACTATGAACCACTCAACACAAAGTTAACACTAAATTTTCATGACGCTCGATTTATCTCAAATAAACTACCAAATTATTAATCAAGTTTCCAAAATTCATAACACGATTAGTTCATAATTTCAATCCCTCTTACTCATTAAGCAAAATTATAAAATTTAGGCTTTATCTCTCTCCAAACATGAACATGCCAAACCATTCCCTAATTTAACCCAACAACAACTAATTTCCCAAATCTCAACCTTACACATCAACACTTAGATCCCCCTTTATGATTTTCCAAAAAGATCTATAACAACATGATTTTTATGCAATAGAATATACTACATGTCTATCTATAAAAGAGGTATTGAAAAAGATCAAAGAAATCCCTACCCTCAAGAGAGAAGAGGAGAAAAGCCTAAAAATCAACTTTGTCGGAATTCGATCTCTACCAGTCAAGACGAAGCCCTCCATATGCTCATTATTTTGGTATAAGGGACTAGCACCAAAATCTCAATGGATTCTTTGAATCAAAAGAAAATACAATGTTTTTGAGGGTTTGGATAGAGAGAGATGAGAAAAAAAGAGAGAAAGATTGTAGAGAGAGAGAGGTACATTCAGATATGGATGAAAAGGGGACAAAAGGAGCTATACATAGCTGAAAAGCACAAAAAATGAGATAGATCATGCGCCTGGCTACACGTGCGGCGCTTTCTCCTGCACGTGTGAAGCGTCCTCCCGCACGTGCGACTCTTACCCCCGCATGTGCGGTCCTCTCCTGCACCTGCATACATTGCAGTGTGCACACAGCCTTCCCTTACTTCCCGCACGTGCGGCCCTCTAGCCTTGCAGCCCAGAAAAACCTCGGCTTCTCTCCCAACACTCCAGAGTCCACCTCGTACCCTTCGGGACAAATGAAAACTTGGAATTTGAAACAAACAAGGGTGAAAATTTTTAAAGAGGAGTTTTCAAAAACAACGAACTCAACTGTTGACTGGACCACATTTTGGAATCCGACATTTCAACGAAGGTAAATCCAATATAACCTAAGAGAACAAGGCAAAATACGCACTAGTCATCACAACCTTCCCACCTTAGGAAATTTCGTCCCGAAATTAAACAACGCCGAAATAAAAGCTAACACTTCAAGAAGAAAACATGGTACCAAGAAAGACCTCCTAACTAACCAAGGAAATACAACACTGACTCCCGGCTACAACCAAACTAGGAATACCTTCCTGACTCTGGGTCCGACATCTTGGAGCCCCAAGGACACAAAGAAGAGATTAAGGATGTCTCCTCGACTTATACCACTTGCTGGGCCTAAGAGACAAGAACAACAACAACCACAACAACGACGCGCATACCCAGGGCATCCACCACCACATGCCCAAACATTCCCGAATGCTTAACACCCCAACATGAAGGAAAATAAAGTTTTTACTACAAGATCCTTGGTTAGCTCACTCAAAAGGAAAGGATTACAACAAAATCCAACTCAAGGCAAGACTCCGGCCTAATAAGCCCTTACAACTCCAATCGACCCACATACCCGAACATACAAATCTAAGATTTAGCAATTCAAATAAGGTGGATACACCATCCCAACCATAAGGGTATAATAACTAACAGCTCAACCCCTTTAAAAAAAAAAAATTCATCATTTTCTCAACTCTTGGTAAAAATCATTTCTTTGCATATAAAACATTTTCTTAGAGGTGTTTAAAACTCACACTAGTCACAAGTCAAAATACATTTTCTGCCTTTCAAACAAGACCCAAATTTTATTCATTTCTAATTCAGTTCCAAGTAACAACTGGTAAGTCTCTATCGTCACCCCATAATGCCCATCACTCATATGGTGATGTTACAACCAACTTCAACATAACATTCCCACAATAACAATGAACAGTGATAACAACTGTGCCACCAACACAAAATACTACAATTGCGCAATTCATTTGCTCAAGTTCATTATTATTATCAACGCAAGTTATCAACCACACAAGGTAACGAAACAGTCACATAAACTAGTTAAAACGAGGGTTGTTCATATCATCTTGAAAGAAAACTCTCTTCCTCAATTATACATTTTCTCAAAAATTTGCTTAATTCACACCGTTTTTCCAACAAAAGATTTATGTCATAAATTTTGAGTAAAACCAATTTATTTTGTAAATATTTTCCCAAAACAAACCTGTAACGCCCCGACCCTTCACACGTCATCGATATTGTCCGTTTTGGGCCACGCCCGCACGGATTTGTCCTTCCCAGGGGGTCACCCATCCTAGAACTACTCCAGGCTAAGCACGCTTAACCGCGGAGTTCTAATAGGGATTTCACCACTTGGGAAAAGGCCTCGATCTTTGTATAAGGGTCGGTCTTCTTTTATAGCCAGAACTCCCTCCATTCCCGAGATATGGGACACCGGCCTTACAATCCACCCCCTTAAGGTCAAGACGTCCGTCGATAGCTACTTCACATAAGCCCGCCCACGATACCATTTGTGGCCTAGACGCGAATCTACACTATAGGTTGCAGTTAAGGGAGAGTCACTAATGAGTCCTATGGTCAATAACCAAACAAGATCCCAGATCGCCGAAGGAGTCAAATTAGCCTCCCTTCTAAGTCCGGCTTTCTTAGGCAGCGCACTACCCTTTTGACAGATCTTAAAAGGTATTGACACAAGGTCTCATAAGCAACAATAAGGTTCATACATAGAATACAAATAAGGCCCCGGTGTCCCACATCGGGAATGGAGGGGGAGTTCCTGGGCTATAAAAGTAAAGACCGGGACCCTTATAAAACCTTAAAATCTCACCCCAAGGGTTTTAATTGAAATAGAAATGCCATGAAAGTTTTCAAAAGCTGACAATCACCTTTCCATTTATCTCCTCAACAAACAACCGGTGAATTCCGACCATCACCCAATCACATCCTTTACGCTTATAGTGACTTTAAGATGCGACAATTACATTTCCATAACAATAACTGTAGACGTCCCCAAACGTCCCGAGAAAATCCCGTTTTGTCCATTGGGCTCACTACAGTTCGGACTCAAATGTCACGGTTCTGAATCTAATCCCGCAAAGTGCAATGCGAGACCGATAAATCACCAAAGAGTTCAAATCCGCCAAATCGTTTTGAAAAACAAATTTTTAGAAAGAAGTGCCAAACATGGACTACTTTACCAGATACAAAGTCGCCACCTAAATATTTTATTTTAGGAGAATTTAGGAAACCCTGACTCGTGCCTAAGGCCACGTGTCCGTCATCACCAAAGTTGTCTCGGCTCGGGAACTTGGGTACGATTGGAGAAGGTCATGCAATGAGCACCCCCGTTCGCCCGATCAAAGATCGGCCACTACTAATCATGATATCTTGTTTTTTTGAAAACCATATGTGCTCTTATTCCAGTTTATTAGCTTAGAATTGCTACGTGATGCGCACAGCATACAAGTATAGACTGGATCGCCTAAGTTAGAACAAAACATCTCATGTTTGTTTTTTTGAAAGCGGTTTGCTACTCGCAAGTAGGCAAAAATGCAGATTTTGCCACCCTCAAGTGGGCTTAGAAAAAACATGATGATTTGCCACTCTTAAGTGGGCTTAAAACTCGCAATCAATGATTTGTTCCAATTCAGGTAATCCAACCTTCACCCACAGGCATTCAGGCAGTTATATCACATAAACAAATAGCCTCATGGCAAGCATGCTATCATGGCAACACTCACACTTATGCAAGGATGCTAAAGCATAAACACTTACCGAGTACTCCAAGCCAAAACAGAAACTAGTTAGCAATCAATGCATGATCCTAGTTCATGTTAAGATGGCTAATGCAACACATGCAAAATGCAACTAAGATAGGCTCGGCTATTCTAAGATGGCATATAAGATGCTACAGATAACATGTATTCAACTCGGAATTGAAATACTATGCAGTTAATATGATGCGCCGAGCCCGGTGCATGCAAGACAGATGAATGAATGCAAACATGTGAGCATAAAGATGTTAATTGAAACGTGCCCTAAACTAACCATCATAAGCTAGTAAATAAAAGAGAGAAAGACGCGGGGTCGGAAGACATGCACACACGCACGCACACTTATTACAATTGTGCCCTCTCGATGGAGGGTCCGAAAGAATAATACAAACTAAATAAATAATTAACTACTCTAGCTAATTAATTATTACAGACTCTTAATTAATTAACAAATTAATTACAAAATAAACTAAGTATGAAATTCAAAAGGCCGCCGCAGCTCCGCCTTGAAATGATTGGATGATGTATGCTCGATTCGCCTTGCTTGGAAACCCATTGCCATGCCACATGTTGCCTCTATTTGCACTGTTCTGCACCTCTGAGAATTGTAAAAATCCTAAGGTTGCTTCTGAACCACTCCCTGAGCACTTTAGGATGCCACCGGCCAAGAGAAAACACCACCGGTCATGGAAATATGGTCATCGACCAAAAAATGGGATCACTGGCTTGATTTTGGTAGTCGATTAAGATCGAAAGTGGCCGACCAGCCATTTTTTCCTGAGAACAATTGGTTTTGTCTGCGGCGAGACGACGATGCATGGCAAGGCATTTACAAGACAATGTATGCACGACCACCCTCCCTATCATACTAAGAACTCAAGGGAGTATGGCTCTCGACCCTCGGGTCACCAATCACGCATTTCGATGCATGATGGCCAAAGATGTCAAGTGTGCAAATCAATATGAATGAATGCAACAAAACAAATGAATGCTACACACTCTATCATGTTGAATCAAGAGTGTCGGCGACCGAGGATTGAGGTACGTTTCGTCACTTCAAGTACGAACGTCCCTCATTCCTCATGTTTGATTTGATACCCCAAACCAAACATAATGCAATGCATGTATGCCATATACAATGCAAAGCATGTAACCAATGCAATGCAACATGGGAATGTAAGGCAATGTAACATGAGTATGTCAAATACAATGTGATGCAACCTAACATGCAAACATCATGGCAATGCAACAAGTATACGATACTACAATGCAACCTAGATATGGGAATACATAAAGTCATAAGCATCCAACAATGATACCAACCACAAGGATGCGACAGCATGCAATGCGGTAAGCCTACAACAATACATAAATGCATGATCCATGGACTTACACTAAGGATGGATAGGCCTCGGCCGTGTCCAAAACAGTGGCCAAAGTGCCAAGAAATGATGGACAAAACACACCCAAACGTGCACATGTGAAGGTGCAACACTTAGGCATGAAAAGAGTCGACTCTCAAGCACATTAAGAAGAGACAAATATGGACAAATTACAAGCATGACAAGCTCTGAAAATGTGTAAAGGCTGATGCCAAATCAACCAAGCCATGCAAGTAGGGCATGCAACAAAGCCCAAAACTCAAGACTAACAAAGGGGTTCAAACCATGGCCATATCAACCAAGCCCCAAAAAGCCAAGATGACTTAAAACAATCCCAGGGCAGACCAAAATAAGGCTAAAACATGCATGGAACAAGGTCAAAAACATGCTAAGAAAAAGGCGCAAAACAAAGGGGATTCAAGGCCACAAAGAGAGCACTCCACTACAACTACCTCAACCACACATGGCATGGATTATTCAAAGAAAAAAAGAGCTATAATATGCCAAAAGAAGCCCTAAAACCCACTGATATGGCAACCCAAGGACTTAAACAAAGAGGCATGCACAATGACCTATTTTAAGGCACGCACAATGACCTATTTTAAGGCACAAAAGAACAACTCTTCAAAGTATTGAAAGGATGGTAAATGCAAGCATACAAGTACGGAGCATGGACTGAAATAGCATGATAAATGATTCCAAATCACTGAAATAACCCAAATAAAGCATGCTCATGACTCACATACTCAAAGCTAACAAGCTAGGATACATGGTGGCTATACAAAACATGGCAAACATGACTGAATCAACACCAAACAGAACTTAAACATGTCACAACATGGCTAAAAGCTTCATGAAGTCAAGCTAAAACATGCAAGTATGAAATAGAGGGGATTACAAAGCAAGTGCATAATGCATACAATAGGCCATCAAACCAACATGAAACAGAGGTCTAACATGATAAACTAACACCAAATACCCTCTGAAATGGAGCCAAATAAAGCTATGCAAACATGCTACCTTTATGAGCCCTAAATACAAGCGAATGAGTCATAAGGGGAGAAGGTTGTCCCTCCCCTATACAAGACCTCAAAACCACTTCTCCACCACTGAAAATCCTCTAGATTTCAGTGGTAAGAAGGTCAATACACAAAGGGTTCCAAAGCCCAAAGAGGAAGGCAAAAAAGGGGTCAAACAAGGCTTAAGAGAGGGTAGACAACCCCCACCACCAAAATGACCTTAAGCAACTATAACAAGCATGAAAATACAGAACTTTTATCAGTTATACACTAAGCTCGAAATAATATGCAAATAGGTCTAAAACCTTGAGCAAAAATGGGGAATAAAAGGGTAAGTTCTCACCCTTGAAAAACACTTCAAGAACACCAACTCCAGCACCTCCTTTTGATCAAAAACCAACTCAAAAACTCTGAAATCAACCCCTTAAAACCTCAGCAACCAAAGTATAGTGTAACACTAGGTGTTTTAGTGCAAAACTAAGAACAAAAACCCCTTTAGAACACTATTACACACACAACTATATAGAGAGAGGGAGATATAGAGAGATATAGATATATAAGTTATATCTCAGAGTTGTTCAATCCCTAGAAAGGGAGGGGAGGTCCTCCTCTTATAGGAATTCTAATTCTAAGCTTCCAAGGGAAGCTAAGTATAAGAATGAAATCCCTCCATACACGTGTATAGAGGGCAGAATTTGTGCTCACCAGCTGGCACAGCTAGCATACACAATGCCTGAAAAAGGCAAAGAAAAGGTCTTGGCCAGAAAAAGGGGCCGGTCGACCAACACATATGGCCGTGACCAAATCTGATCTTGGCCACCAATACAATTGGCTTCAAGAAGAAAATCATGGCCGGTGACCTCAGACCATGGCTGGTGGGTTGAGGAAATGGCAAACAAGCCACCCTCTTCCCTCAAAATAGAAACACAAATGCTTGGTCCACAACCAAGCACAAAACAGTCAAGTTGAGAGGTCTTGAGGCAAGGTGCGCGGCCGGGACCTCGGAGAACTCAAAACGAACACGAACAAGAGTGATCATCGAGTAATCATCGAGTGTTCAAACGATGACGTCCAAGTCTTGAGGACGGTCGAAAATGGGGTGTCTACAATAACAATTAGAATTAAACACAATGCTAAAAGAGGCAATTACTACACGTATGATTTTCCGACTCTGAAAATTGCTCAACAATACCAACACAATTGAAATAGACCTTGATACACGAAGGCTTACGAGTGTTCTTAACAAAGAAGTTAACATATAACCCCAACTCATGGGGTCTCAGGAACTCACACCAAAGGCCGCACATCGGTAACCACACACACATAAGAGGGGCTCCACGCCCGCAAACGCAATCCATGGTACTATATCGCCTTATAGCCCAATCCGCACTAGATTTCCAAAAATCCAATCTCACACTCCTAACCATTCTAAAGTGACTATTTGTCACCCACCTTAATACCGATCAACTTAACTAATCACCCAAGAATTTTCGCCCCCGGCACTCAAACATCTACACTTTCCTCCCGTCCCGTTCACCTAGAGACAGGTTTCCAAACACCGTTCCACATACTTTTAGAGTCTTCTCAGTTTCCCAAAATAGACTACTCCACTATTGTTCCTATAGGAATTCTACTCACACACCTAGGTGGCAAACACGCTCTTATATTTCAACATAAGACTGAATAGGTCAATGGCGATCACACGATTGCGGTCACACAAGACAATTCTTACCAATGACACATTCGTTAACCATTCATCACTCTAGTAATATTTCAAGAATCTACCCATGAAATTCTTTTCTTACTCAAAACTCTACCCAAAATCTAATAACATCCCTAACTCATAACTGACCATAGCATAATATTGACCCTATTCACGGTCGATAGGACCACAACGAACTCACTAATTAACAACTCAAGACACTAAGTAACACACACAAGTGCCATTCTCCCTATGCCGAGATACAAATCCCACACTCCCTTAGAAATTCCCACATAGCTTCCACAAATTTCACAAAACTCTAAGGCCCCACATCTCCTTAGACTTAACACATTCAAGACCTTATAATTTGGCCCTTATCATACCACCACACTAACTCACAAAATTCCACGGGTTTCTCATTTCCCACAAACAATTTCCAAACAAATTAAGAATCAAAGGCCATCACATAATTCAAAATCAGATATACAACAACACTAGGGTCATTAATCCCATTAACAACTTTTCATCACATGTACATAAAAGAGAGTTCAAGACTCACTGCATGCCCAACACATGAGGGTAAACAAACAACAATACATAACCACGGTGCCTTAGCATCCTACAGCACACCGATCAATAACAAAAGCTTCACAATTTAAAACATCGGTCTCTAAAACAAAAGTCCTTCTCAAGGGTGATACTACTACGTTGGTTGAAAAGTCGACCCTCGCGAAGCTCTCATAGCTTTGGCCTTCAAGATGCATGCGATATCGTCCCCGACTAGACTGATGGAATAAAGTCTGACTAGATTCTGAAACACCCGAAGAATTTACACGCAAAGGGCAAAAACGTCTAACATGGCCTTGCTAACCACAATTAAAACAAACAGTAGTCTCCCAACTCTGAACCTGATTTAGAGCCCGAACCTCACTGGATCCCCCAACAGACGAGCTCGAAACCCACGGCGAAGACAAGGACTGAGTCTGGGAGTGAGCATGCGCTCGCCTCCACCTCTTATTAAGCCTAGGGTACATATGAACCGTAGGAGTTACTGAAGTGACCTTCTCCCTAACTCGACCAACACTGCTAACCATGGCCTCCACATGGGCTGCCGCCTCAACTAAAGCAAAATAATTATTCCTCATGGATCCAACCACCTTCTCCCGAATATCATCACATAACGGCCTCTCAAACTCATAATAACGACGCTCCTCTGTTGCCATAAACTGTGGAGCAAACCTCGACAAACTAGTGAACCTCATCTCAAACTGAGCCAAAAGAGTAGCATCTTGGCGCAACTCAACAAACTGTTCCCTCAACCTTTCTCGAGCAGAAAGAGGGAAATACTTGGTCAATAAGGCCTCTGTAAATGCAACCCACGTGGTACCTACAGTACCCTTCGTATACTTATACTAATAATTCGCATCTCCCTTCAATTGAAACTCTCCAAAGAAATCCTCAACCCCTCGTCCTCGACTCTGAGTATATTAAGAGTCTTGGTAATCTGTTCCAACTAACTCTCCGCCTCCAGTAATTTTGTCCCCCCCAAAAACTCCAGTGGATTGGAGCGAAAAAACTCCTTAGGAAGCTTGAGGGTACGCCCGTTGTCCCCCTCATTGCGAGCCAGAGCATCTTGCACCACTCTCATAACCTCGCATGCAACTTCTTCGCTGACAGTTGATGCTGTAACGATAGGTGCTAAGGGAACCGCCATGCCCCTACCGACACCCCTACTACTCATCCGTTGTCTATTCCCTCGTGTAGACATCTTATAAAATCTCAAAACAAAATCAAACTAGTGCACATCGCAACGGCCTCCCAGAGGTATACACTCACCACCACTAAGCTACAAAACACACTTAACCCCCCCCCCCAAAACATACAATTCTCAAAGCATATAAACAATTAAACATCTAAGCACATAACCGAATCAAGTCCACAAAGATAGCCACCCGTCCCGAAACTCCTAAAGAATTCATATTAGAAACCATGTTGATCAGGTGTGTTTCCAAGAGGACCTCAAAGCAAGTTCACCGGCTACAAATACTATCTAAGAAACTTAATCCCATGCTCACATAAATGCAACATATAAGTCCTAACATTTATCCTAACTATATGCAACGTCCTCACCAAACATGGCAAACCCTTTGTGGTAAAAACCACTTCCCACGATCCCAAAGTATTCAAACCCGGCTCGCTCGAATACCAAGTTGTCACGCCTCACTTTTATTACTCGGATTCTATTACCAAAACCATTATTATAAATTCAATTTCAGAGATAGTATACAAAAGCTCGTTATATTTACGCGGAATACATAAATAATAATTCTCTCATTCGAATATAAAATGAATACAATAGGAGTATATCCAAATAAATTGCCCGAAGGCTTACATCTAAAAAGGCAGAGAAAGGGCTTAACCCTTTTACATCAATGGAATTCTGCCCACAAATATAAGGTCTTGTGGCCAACAGAAAAGGAAGATCCATGACCTTGAAACACTTCTCCATGTTCACTTGAAAAAGATTAGAACTGTGGAATGAACATATAGTCCAATAGGAATCTCAACATGATCCTCAACAATAACAACCTATAGATAGCTATGACCATGAATGCTTAGTTTCATATTGTATAAATAATGTTACAATTTATAACCAAAGTATACTTACATAAATACTTTTCTCAAAATCATCTAGTTTATTCAGCAACACAAAGGTTTGCTTTTACTTCTCATTTTCCATTTTAACAAATATCACACGACAATCGCATTCTCCATTTTTAGCAAAATACCACATAACATCTGTTTTGTTTTTAAAAACATGCTCACAAAACTTGATTTCCTTCATATTATTTATAACCCAATACATAACCAAAGTCTGTCCCCACACGTTCATCACATTCTCGACCTTAAGCCCAAGGTTAGAGAGATACTTTCAATAACTAATTTATGGTAGGGAACTCTTTCAACCACTCTCTAACACGTCCAAATACACGTATACACATCTACTCAACATACAAAATAACTCAACCTTACTGAATCATGATCACCATAGCACATGACACACACACCGTCAAACTGAGACAACAATGATAAATAATCTTTACTCTACCTGCCTAAAGTATGGTAAGCCAATGATACATCTCTCTACAATGAAATACCAATTTACCAGACACCGGCTAGAAGGTAATGGTACCTCTGCCAATTCTCCAGGTGCTAGCTGGAAGGTAATAGTGTCACGATCCAAACCCGCCCTTATGGGTTTAGTCAGAACCCGATGTCCGTGATTACCGAAGCCCGCTAAAAGAAAGACTGAATACAGGGGTTGGCGGAAGCCAAAACAGTAGTAAAAGATGTCCAATGAGCTGTGACAGTCTGTATGCAAAAAGACTTTTCTATAACATATACACACTCATAAGCAAAACATATATACACCATATGTACAACATTCACGTTAGGGACCAAATCCCTAATTACCACAGTACAGTACAAGTCTTCTACAGTATTACAGAACAGAAGCAAAAAGGTGAACTGAGACACCCCAAAAAGCCCTGGCTTGGACTGACATAGAACCTCAAAGTGAGGCGCGATGGTTGGCTTGACAAAAAGGGAGCTAACCCAACGCTCTTAACTTCGATCTGGAGCCTGGACACCTACATATAAATATAAACAGTGAGCTAAAGCCCAGTGAATAACAGTTGTGTAAAGGGGTTAAGAATGAATGTATTTTCAGTCATTAAGCAGTCATATCAGTCATTTAGAAACCATAGCAGTTACATGTGGTACACCCAATAGCAAAACAGTACAGTATGTTTTAACAGACTGAACAGTCAGTTGATAGCCATCACAACGAAATGTAGTGGCTCCAACATAGGGCAAGCGAGAGATCTCTCAACGATGGCGATAACGATAACGATATGAAATTGCTATGGATGCCACGAATACAATTTACAAATAGGACAAACATTCATTCAATAAACAATAACATTTCAGTAAACAGAACAGTTGATCTTTCAGAGAATATTCATAATTGAACATATCTTTACAACATTGTTACTCACAGAGCACTGGGCTATAAGCGGCTAATGAGCGTCCTCGAATGCCAACCCTACACAGTTACAGAATGAACACACACTAAGTTATACACTTGGGAATCAATGACTTAGTCCCAATTTGAATTGGTGTGGTTCTACATCAATATCCTCATTAAGATGCCTTAAACATGGCCTAAGAATACCTAGGATGGAAAGAGGATACAAAGATGCACTTTAAAACACTTTTCCAAATTGTCAGAAAACAGGGGTCTCGCTCAAGTGTGGCTTTATACGCTCGAGCGGACATGCAGACAAAGGATCTTCGCTCGAGCGTGACTTTCTTCGCTCGAGCAGACTGTAAACTCAAGCAAAAGTACTTGATGCATGCAATTCACGCTTGATGGGCGCTCGAACTCCACTCGAGCTTGAGACACAAGTCCTCGCTCGAGCGTGCATTCCTTCGCTCGAGCGGACTGTAAACATATGAAAAGTACTGGATACACGCATTTCATGCTCGAGCGGGATGCATGTACTTAGAGTCTTACGCTCGAGCGTGAAGTTTTATGCTCGAGCGTGGGTCCAAAATCTGGAATTTCCAGATTGAACCTCCAAGCTCAAATTCAACATTTAAAGCATCAAATTCGATTCTTTTGGGAGAATTTACTGGAAAACACTTTAAAACTCATAATATGACATGTTTCAAAGATCAATTTGCAAAATCAAAGCCCAAAAGTATTTCAATTAAACACAAATCCAAACAAAACTTCATGAACATAAAGTACATATAACATGCAAGTGTTCAATTGAAACCAAAGCTTCAAATACTTGGTCAAATGAGTCAACTCACTCAAAAATATGATGAATTCATGGACCATAGCTATCATATAGACATGCATGCGAGGATTTCCATGAAATCAACCTCAAAACTCAACAATGTGTACATGCATGCATGAATTAAGCCTCAATTCAACTCTTACAAATTAATTCTTGACTTAGAACTCTAATGACTCATGAACCATGCAAGAACCAACTTGAATTCATAAACTAAAGGATAAATATCCTACCTTAGGTCCTCAATTCCAAGTCTAGAAGCTCAATTATGCAATCCTCTCTTCAATTCTTCCAAGTTCAAGCAAGAATTCCTAGTTGAAACCAATTTCTCTCACTCTTCCTCTCACACGGTTTAGGCTCAAGAAAAGGTCTGAAGAAAAGTTGTGTCTAAGTGTGTAGTTCAAGCTTCAAGATGTTAATAAAAGTGGCCCACTAGATGACATTTTGGTAATTAATGCAACTAATGTAATTCAATATTATTTAATCTGATTTACTCGAACCAAAACACATTTCAATTAAATCTACCATAAAATCACATAAATTCTAATTAGCATAAAATACTAATCAATTTCTGATTCGGCCGCCGATAAGGTCTTCGATTTATAGTTCGAAACTTAAAACATGGACAGATAAATCTACGACAAATAGATAGAATGCAATTAAAGTAACACACTTATGCAATAAATTCAAAATTTCAGTCTGATCAATTACTTATCATGCTCAGTCACAGTTTAGCAGTAATCAGAGGTGATGGTCGTCACAAATGGCACCTCTCATTCTCAGCGCAGCCAATTCTCCAAGCACTAGCTAAAAGGTAATGGTACCTCTCATTTTCAATGTAGTACACGTTACCAACCATCATGTGACAACCCTCACCATTGTTTACTGATAATACCACTGATTACTGCTAAACTGTGACTGAACATGATAAGTAATTGATTAGGATGAAATCCTAAACTGATTGTATGAGTATGTTGCTTGATTTCATTTCTATCTGTTTGACTGTTAATTGATCTGTTCATGTTTTATGTTTTGAACTGCAAATTGAAGGCCTTATCAGCGGCCGAATTCGGAACTAATTAGTGTTTTATGCTAATAGGAATTTATGTGATTTTATGGTATATTTTATTAAAATGTGATTTGGAGCAATTAAATTGGATTAAATAATGTTAAATTGCTTTAGTTTGATTAATTACCAAACTTGCCATTTAGTGGGCCACTTCTACAATCTTGTTTGGGAGCTTAGCTTTACACCATCTCATTCATTTCATCTAGAGCTAACTGAGTGAGAGAGAGAATTGGGAGAAAGAGCTTGTGTTCACCTAGTTTGGCTTGGAGACTTAAAAGATTTGAAGAATTCATTGTATATTTGAGCTTCTAGACTTGAAATTGAGGACCTAAGGTAGGATATTTATCCTTTAGTTTATGAATTCAAGTTGGTTCTTGCATGGTTCATGAGTCATTAGTGATCTAAGTCAAGAATTAATTTGCAAGAGTTGAATTGAGGCTTAATCCATGCATGCATGTTTACATTCTTGAATTTTGAGGTTGTTTTCATGGAAATCCTCACATGCATGTCTATATTATAGCTATGGTCCATGAATTCATCATGTTTTTGAGTGAATTGACTCATTTGATCAAGTATTTGAAGCTTTGATTTCAATTGAACACATGTATGTTACATACACTCTATGTTCTTGAAGTTCATTTGAAATTGTGTTTAATTGACTCACCTTTGGGCTTTGATTTTGCAAATTGATCTTCAAAATATGTCATATTATGGGTTTTATAGTGTTTTCTAGAAAATTAGCCCAAAAGGATCGGATTTGATGTTTTAAAAGTTGAATTTGAGCTTGGAGGTTAAATTTGGAAATTCCAGATTTTAGACCCACGCTCGAACGTAAGACTTCACGCTCGAGCGTACACTCTGAGTACATGCATCCCGCTCAAGCGGGGAAAGTAACGCTCGAGCGTGAAATGCGTGTATCCAGTACTTTTCATATGTTTACAATCCGCTCGAGCGAGGGAATGCACGCTCGAGCGAGGACTTGTATCTCATGCTCGAGCAGAGGTCGAGCGCCCATCGAGTGTGAATTGCATGCATCTAGTACTTTTGCCTATGTTTGCAGTTCGCTCGAGCGAGGAAAGTCTCGCTTGAGTGGAGATCTTTTATCTGCATGTCCGCTCGAGCGTAGAAAGACACGCTCGAGCAAGACCCCTGTTTTCTGAAAATTTTGAAAAGTGTTTTAAAGTGCATCTTTGCATCCTCATTTCATCCTAGGTATTCCTAGGCCTAGTTTAAGGCATCTTAATAAGGATATTGATGTAGAGCCACACCGAGTCAAGTTAGGGACTAAGTCATTGATTCCCAAGTGTGTAATTTAGTGTGTGTTCATTCTATAACTGTGTAGGGTTGGCATCCGAGGATGCTCATTAGCCGCTTATAGCCCAGTGCTCTGTGAGTAACAATGTTGTAAAGATATGTTCAATCATGAATATTTTCTGAATGGTCTACTGTACTGCTTTCTGAAATGATATTTCTTATCGAATGAATGATGTCCTATTGACGAACTGTACTCGTGGTATCCATAGCAACTTACTGTTACTGTACTGTTACTGTACTATTACTATTACAAAGATCTTTGTCGGTTCCCATGTTGAAACCACTACTGTTTACTGTTATAATGGCCATCAACTGACTGTTCGGTCTGTTAAGACCTACTGTACTGTTTTGCTATTGGATGTACCACGTATAACTACTATGGTTTCTAAATGACTGATATAATTGTTTAATAACTGAAAGGACATTCATTCTTAACCCCTTTACACAACTGTTATTCACTGGGCTTTAGCTCACTGCTTATATATATATGTAGGTGTCCAGGCACCAGATCGGAGCTAGGAGCGTTAGGTTAAACTCCCTTTTTGTCAAGCCAACCAACATGCCTCACTGCGAGGTTCCAAGTGTGTTTAAGCTTAGGCTCGTTTGGGGTGTCTCAGTTCACCCTTCTGTCTCTGTTTTGTAATAACTGTATAGACTTGAACTGTACTGTTATGGTAGGGATTTGGTCCATAACCTGAATGCCTGTATATGATGTATGTACATACTGCTTTTGTTCTGAATGTGAATGTGTTATGAAAAGTCTTTTTACATACGCATCATCTTTTTATTTACTGCGCTTTTTCCGCCAAATTTATTGTACATTATTCATTATCACACATAATGTGCCTATCAATCATCATCGTCTGGCGACATTAAAACCCCCATATAGGGGTTTGGGTCGTGACACATCACAACATGATAAAGTACAATCAACAAGTGTAATGCATACACATAGACCATTCAACACAACAATGTCATCCTTCACAGATGACCAAGGACGAAACTTCTAAATGTATGTATTCAACTCACACATTAATGATAATCTAACTCTTATGAAACTTTAGATCTAATTACAACAATAGTAAAATAAAATAAAATATCTGTGATCTAAACTCAAGTTAATTTCTGAAATTCATATAGTATTATCATTTCATTCTTCCATTTCAAAATCAATTATCTTATTTTCCAAGTTAACATTCTCCACCCTTTGTTTCAATCCATTTATTTTATTTCACAAAAATAAATCCAAGGATATCAAGCCATAAACCAACTCAATTTCAACTCAACACAAGCATAACCCAAGGATTCTAAACTCATGATTAACCCCCTTTTTAGCAATTTACAAGCTATTAATTTGTTATACTCAACTATGAACCACTCAACACTAAATTTTCATGACGCCCGATTTATCTCAAATAAACTACCAAATTATTAATCAAGTTTCCAAAATTCATAACATGATTAGTTCATAATTTCAATCCCTATTACTCATTAAGCAAAATTATAAAATTTAGGCTTTATCTCTCTCCAAACATGAACATGCCAAACCACTCCCCAATTTAACCCAACAACAACTAATTTCCCAAATCTCAACCTTATACATCAACACGTAGATCCCCCTTTATGATTTTCCAAAAAGATCTGTAGCAACATGGTTTTTATGCAATAGAATATACCATATGTCTATCTATAAAAGAGGTATTGAAAAAGATCAAAGAAATCCCTACCCTCAAGAGAGGAGGAGAAAAGCCAAAAAATCAACTTTGCCGAAATTCGATATCCACCGGTCAAGATGAAGCCCTAAATATGCTCATCATTTTGGTATAAGGGACTAGCACCAAAATCTCAATAGATTCTTTATATCAAAAGAAAATACAATGTTTTTAAGGGTTTGGATAGAGAAAGATGAGAGAAAAAGAGAGAAAGATTGTAGAAAGAGAGAGGTACATTCAGATATGGATGAAAAGGGGACAAAAAGAGCTATACATAGCTGAAAAGCACAAAAAATGAGACAGATCACGTGCTTGGCCGCACGTGCGACGCCTTTTCTTGTATGTGCGGAGCGTCCTCCTGCACGTGTGGCTCTCACCCTCGTACGTGCGGTCCTCTCCCGTACTTCCTCTCCGTACCTACATATATTGTAGTGTGCACACAGCCTTCCCCTGCTCCCCGCACGTGTGGCCCCTCTCCTTGTACGTGCGGCCCGAGGCCCTGCACGTGCAGCTCTGGCCTTGCAGCCTGGAAAAACCTCGGCTTCTCTCCTTACACTCCAGAGTCGACCTTGCACCCTCCAAGACAAGTGAAAACTCAGAATTTGAAACAAACAAGGATGAAAATTTTTAAAGAGGAGTTTTCAAAGCAACGAACTCGACTGTTGACTGGACCACACTTTGGAATCTAACATTTTAACAAAGGTAAATCCAACATAACCCAAGAGAACAAGGCAAAATACGCACCGGTCATCATAGCCCTCTTATATATTACAACAAAATCGAACACATAAATTAATATAATTGAAGAACAAAATATAATAAAAAATAAATGAGATTGAATAAAAACTTCTTTCAAACTTGTGAGTGTGTTCCAAATACTCTTCTCGATTGGTACAATTTTTCTTTAAAAAAATGGGTGAACTCCAACTGCATTACAAAATATCACTCTTTATATTGATCTCTTAGCCATTTGTTGCCATTGCTACTTTTTTTCATGTACGTCGTAGTTGTAAAATTTTAAAAAAATGAATAATAAATTTTGGAGGCATAAGCGCATTTGCTACATTATTATAATTTCAACAACTAACTTAGATTATGAAGAAAAAAAAATTAAATACACCAAATAAACTAAAACTAAAACAAACAAAAAAAATCTGCAAAAGAACAAATAGGGCAAAAAACATAATATGAGATTTCAAATATATATTTCTTTTCACATAAGAAAAATTTTGCATAATTGGTTAAATCACCTGTTTAATTTCTCTGGAGAGTTCTTTTGTTCTCCAATATTTTTACCCAATTTCATATTGTCACGGAAGTAAGGTTTTGAGATTTATAGTTTAATTTATTTATTTTTTTGAAATATCTTTGAGTAGGATATAAATTTAATGAAGGAATTTGAATTAGAGTCAAACTCATCGTTTATCTATAAATATTTTGAAAAAATCCTATCTATATGATATTATATATATCCATGTCTTAAGTAATTAAAAAGTGAAATAAAATATATTGAAAAAGAGGAAAAAAATAGGAAAATAGAATGAGAGAAGAATGGATGTGCTACTTAGGAAAGAGTTTAATGAGATGTTAGGATTGAGAATTTAGATATTTTTATGGAAGTAAGGTTTTGAGATTTATAGTTTAATTAATTAATTTATTTTTTAAATATATTTGAGTAGGATATAAATTTGATGAAGGAATTTGAAGTCAAACTCATCTTTTATCTATAAATATTTTGAAAAAAATCCTATCCATATGATATTATATATATCCTTGCCCTAAGTTATTAAAAAGTGAAATAAAATATATTAAAAAAGAGGAAAAAATAATGAGAGAAGAATAGATGTGCCACATGGGAAAGAGTTTAATGAGATGTTAGGATTGAGAATTTTGAGTTTTTTAAGAGATCACTACATTTGATGAAGGAATTTGAATTAGAGTTAAAGTCATTTTTTATCTATAAATATTTTGAAAAAATCTTATCCATATGATATTATATATATCCATGCCCTAAGTAATTAAACAGTGAAATAAAATATATTTAGGCCTCGTTTGGGAAGTGGCTATTTTAATAGGCTATTTGGCTTTTTGGTTATTTTAGTAGATATTTTAGTTTTTGTGTTTGGGAAGATGAGATGGATTTTATTTGTGTTGTTGTATTGAAAAATGTGTTGAAATGATGTTTGAAATTAAAATGACAAATTTATCCCTAACTTTTTATTTTTTAATTTGATATAAAGGGACAAAATGGTAATTTGGCCCTGATGTGGACAATATTTAATTTGTGATAGTGTAGGTTGTGCCTACTGTTTGTCAATGACCTATTTTTTTTTTTTTTGAAAATATGTGAATAGTGAGGCTTTTGGGATTTTTTGGGAAAATAGCCTAAACCGGGCTACTTTTTCCCTTCCCAAACAGCGCCTTAAAAAGAGGAAAAAATAAGAAAATAGAATGAGAGAAGAATAAATGTGCCACCTAGGAAAGAGTTTAATGAGATGTTAGGATTGAGAATTTGGATATTGTTATGGAAGTAAGATTTTGAGATTTATTGTTTAATTTGTGTCACGCCCCTACCCAGCCCCTATAAGTTTGGGCGTGACTTAAGCAGAAACAGACAGAATAACCTGTATGGTATAACACTGGGGGCCTGAACGGAAGCATTAAATTTAAAACGACATCTAGAAATATCCATTGAGCAACTATCAACAAGCCAGGACCATCTTAACATTGAACATAACGTAGCATGCACACAAAAAGGAGGTTACATAAATATTTACAATCCAGCCCAGGTTTTAGGCATACAAAACATTAAATACATAACTCGACGACGGTGATGTGGATACCAAAAATTACATTTAGAAAATCGATCTAATATGTAAGGTTACCTCCAAGAGTGTCCTTAGTCGACAAAATGCAAGTGTGCTAGATCGGCTCTTCAAAGAATCAAACAAAACACAGAATGAGACAAGCTCGATGAATAGTAGTGCGTAATAATAAAATCACCATGCAGTAGTATGTATATCCAAAACCAAATCCTAAGATAATCAGTGCTGCACGACGCGAATATTTGCCCGCAGTGCTAGCCTTCACAGCCTCAGCGTAGCCTGCGCCTGGCCCAACTGGGTTTATACCTTAGCGAATGTAGCCTTTTCGCTCAGTAGCCTCGACAGACGAAGTGCTTTTCGACGATAGTCTAAGCTTTTCAGACGCAGAGATGTCTTTTCGAATCGGTTGAGTTCTAGATCAACATATAAGTTATGATCTTATCTTCTGAAATCGGATACATAAATATATGTAAATGCACTAGTACTCACAGGTGTTGTGGTGGCGTATGAGTTCCTCACGAAGTGCCCTTAACCTCAATCTCCAATCCTACTAATAATAGATGAGCTTCTTTGGTGAGTCAAATTTATTTTCCCCAATTCTTCTCCTTCAACTCTCGTTCTCTCTTCCTTTCTTTCTCAATGTAAGCCCACTTTTTTATCACAAATTTTACAAGTCTTAGACATATATATATATATATATATATCAAGATATATAAAACACAAAAGACTAAATTCAATCGCTTTATGGTGCCCGAAATAAGAATTTCACGAAAATCCTTTATAGCTTAAAAATCATGTAGATTCCAAATATCAAATCAATTTCTGCAAATTAAATCTCTAAGATGCTCAATTTCCATTTTAAGTGATTCAAGTGTAACAGATACGTTCTAATTCAACAGATAGAAACTCATATCTCTAAGTTCCATGCTCTTTTACTATATTTTCACATAGATTTTCACAATAACATTCAAAGACACAGAATAGGGGATTATAAAAACAGCAGAATCAAATATGAGGGTCGGGGTATTACAATTTGTTTTTATTTTTTTTGAAATATCTTTGAGTAGGATATAAATTTGATGAAAGAATTTGAATTAGAGTCAAACTCGTCTTTTATCTATAAATATTTTGAAAAAATCCTGTCCATATGATATTATATATATCCATGCCCTAAGTAATTAAACAGTGAAATAAAATATATTTACAAAGAGGAAAAAATAGGAAAATAGAATAAGAGAAGAATAGATGTGCTACCTAAGAAAGAATTTAATGAGATATTAGAATTGAGAATTTGGAGTTTTTTAAGAGATCATTACATTTGGTTATATATATCATATTAAATTAATTAATATTAATTATATTATATATATTATATATATCTATATATAATATAGCATATAGGTAGGTATAGATAGATATATAAAATATAGATATAGATATAGATAGATAAGAGCTTTTATTAATATCAGAACATTAAACAAAATTTTTTTTAGCTCCAAGTTAAAATAGTTAAAAAGTCAACCCACTTTCCAAACGAACCATAAGAGAGAGAGAGAGAAAATTGCAATAATTCTTTGAAAAAAAAGAAGAAGAAAAAAAACTCGATTCTCTTTTACTTCGAGCTTTCATTCCTCAGTCCACTTATTCTTTTCTCCATAAACCTTCCCACCAATAAATAGAGACAAATGAAAATAATTGAACCATGTCTACAAAATGCTAGTACCATGCAACCAAACAATAGATTGAATTTTTACTTTCCTAAGCTAAATGAGATTTTAGTTAATGGGTAAAAAATTATACTTGAAATTCTTCAAAATCTTGAAAAATGTCATTTTTTAAAGAAAATTAAGATATATATGATATGATTGTCACCATTTTTGTTTTTCCTTTTGAATTTTCTGTATTTGTATTTCTTAGTGAAAATGTTGATATGTTTCAAAATCATGATCATATCTTGTTGCTTACTTGTATTTCATGTTTCTATGATTATATATTTTCAAGCTTTGGCTTTGCTTTCCTTAAAAGTAAAATATGTTATTTATATAATCCATCAAAATTAATGACGAGTAAGCGGTGTGTTTGATTAGACGGACAAGATAAGGGGGGATTAGAATATCGAATTTGAATCTTGAGACTGTGAATTCCCCGGACCATTTGGTTGGATTGAATATATATCCTATGTTTGTTTTTTCATGAGATTAGATGCTTGGAAATGACTATTTTTAGTGAATCTAATATTTGGTTGGACGGACTACATAGGATAAATTAGCAAAAGACTATTTTACCATTTTTCAATTGTTTACTAAATAATAGCAATATTAAACATATCTTTAGTATTTTAATTATTTTTAACTAGATTAAATAAAAATTTATTTTATTTCATTTTTTACACAATTAAATAAATTTATTTTTTAAAAATTAAATAAATAAAATAAATGTAATATCAATAAAAATATATGTTATTTTTTAATTAAAATTTTAAATAAATTTTTTTTAAAAATAATAATAATTAAATAATGAAATTAAATAAAATATAAACAAAATTTTAAAATAAAATATCTATAAAAAATTTTATTAAAATTTAACTAAATATAATATATAATTAAATAGTAGAGGGTCAAAATAATCATTTCACCACCTAATCTCAACAGTAAATAATCCCTCCAAAATTGTCCCACACCCCCTAGGATAGTATAATCCCCCCTATAGGGGAGATAAGGGGTCTGACCAGACTTCATATCCGGCGGATTAAAAAAAAAACAAACGTCGGATTGAATGTTTCCCTCAAATTACAATTTGCACAGTAAATAATCCCACTCCTTATCCCCTAATCAAACAAAGGCTTTGTTTGAGAAGAATGAGTTGGGTGGGTTTGGGACTATTTTAGTCACAAAAAGACAAAATAAACTTTTTAATCCAATAAGACAAAATATTACGTTCAACCCATAATCATTACTTTATTTCTCTCACAAAAAGTCAAAAAAAGCCTTATAGAATGAGACTTTTTAGCCTCAAGCTAAAATAGCCAAAAAGTCAACCTACTTCCCAAACGAACACTTTTAGTCTTGTTTGGTAAGGACTTTTTTATTTTTTTGATTTTTTGTGAAATAAAAAATATAATAATTATAGATTAGAGGTGATACTTTATCTTATTAAGTTAAAAAGTCTATTTTTAGATGTTTTGAGAAAATAGTTAAAAATTATTATTTTTGATTTTTTTTTTAATTTTTTGTAAAAGAGGAAAGTGGGTAAAAAAATTGAGAAGTAACTTTTAATCCACTTTTCAAATTAAGTTTTATTTTTTTGTGATTAAAATAGTTCCAAATCCAATCTAACCCAACCACTCTTCTAAATGAAGCCAAAAAAATCTCTTCCAATTTCCTACAAAATCCCTCTATATTTTGGCACACAAATTCACGTATAATTTCATTTGATCGAGGTATGAATGCCCATCATCTTCTCGATATAGTGGTGGATTTCATTGCCGACGTCTAACCGGCATGAATACATTGCATATGAAAGGAGTTCTCCTAACAATTTTAAAGTTAACTTTTCTTTTTTTTTTTAAATAAAGAAAATTAATGCTGTTGTAAGATTTGTACATTATTGTGTAATATGTATTATTTAGCCCTAGCACAAATACTACACCATTTTTGTGGAAATAAAATCCCACTTCCTAACATATGAAATTACATTTTTACCCATACTAATCCACCATTATTTATACAAAATACAAGGGTAATTTTGGAAATAAACCAAGAAAAGCACCATAAATATATATTTAATTTTCACATCTTTCCTTTGTAAGTATAATTTATAGCAGAGAGAAGCAAACAGACAAGTCATCATCGTCATCATCAGCTAATGAGTCAAACCCTCCCCTCTCTCGCTCTCTCTCTATATCTATATCTATATCTATAATATGTATTTCTATGCACGATTCGCTCTCTTGTTCAAGCCCTAATTTCTCGAGGGGACGACATTTCTATTCAAACATCAATTTTTTCTTTCATTTTCCGTCAAAGTTCCGTACTTTCCCTTCCCCCCCCCCCCCCAAACCCTAGTTTCGAAAAAGCTCGACTTTAGCAGATTCAGTCTCGTTTAGGTTCTTGATTTTTGAGGTACACGTTTGATTTCGCTTGTGAATCGGTTGATTTTACGATTTGGGGCTGGGTTCTGCAGAATTTGTTCAGACTTTTAAATTTTATTGCAATTCAGTGGGTTTATTGTATTGGGTTTTGTAGGTTAATTATATTTATTGCTTTTTTTTCTTTTTGGTTTTTTTTTTTTTTTCTTCTTGCTGCTGTTTGATTTTGTCTTGCATTTCTCACTGAGTGAACTGTAACTGATTTAACTTGCATGGTTTGCTTCAAGGGAAGTGGTTCAATTAATGAATATATGTTATTGGGATTACACTAATTTGATCAATCAGCCACTGCCTGAAACTTTAGGATTAGAGTTTGAAATTATAATTTTTGATTGGGGAAACATTATATGTGTTAATATTTTTTATATACATGCCAAAAGATATATATATATATATATATTTTGGTTAACTCATTAAAAAGGCAGTTTTTTTTTGTTCAGATATATTTAATGTTAGCTGAAAGATTGTAAATTTATGTTGATGACTGCGTGAAACACGCCATTCGATGTCATCCTGAAACATTTTGGAATGGGTTGGAAGGATTATTCGAAAAATGGATTGCAACTTCTCTGAAGTATCTATCCATACATTTGTTTGAATTGTAGTTGGAATAGGGTTTCAGCTCTTGTTGAACTGGTTTTAGTTGCTTTATGGCTTGGTTTGAATGGAAACCATATCAATTTCAAATATTTATTGTTGGGTTTCCTCTGGTTTGGCCAATAAATGGTAATCTGTACCCCTACTGGGCTTGAACTTGGATTTTAAAGTTTAATTTATTCTAGTAGTTTTGTTCTTATTAAACCAGTTGGAAAACTAGTCTTGTTTATTTTGGGGTTCTATTGTATTCTGCAGTATATGTTAAAAATTTCCAATGTCACTATCACCTGCTCTATATTTATCCATATCCCTTGATGTATTATTTTCGTTGTAACTTCCAGTATTTTGTGCAGCAGGTCAGACCATAGGGAAACCATACGAGTGGTTCAGGGTTCTGGCATACTTGGTTCTAACTGGCTAAAGAACTAGCAGTGTAGACAAATGAATCTTACCGTTGAGGTTATAATAAATTTCTGTAACATTTGACAACTGGATTTTCCTTAAATTGCCTTTTAGTTTAGTTTGACCTAATATTGTTTACTGTTGGCATTAGCCTTTATTACTCATGGTTTTGTTTTAACTTGGTTATCAATTTTTAGTGCAGTTTGACTTGTATAGCATCTTATAATTGGTCGATGCTGGAGGCAGTATGCCGGTATTAGTTGGGAGCAATGCAAAGGTATCATAGTGCCAGCTTCACTAGTGCAGTTAATAATAATACAATTGGTGGGGCATCAGCCAGGGATGCATCACGAGCAGATTCATCTTCACTGCCTGCTAACTTCCCCCTGAATCAAAGGTAACACAATTGCCTTTCCTTATGTCTAGGTTTCATAATATCATCAGCATGCCCATGCATAACTCTTGATTGTATATTGAATGTCTGGTGTCAAAGATTGTTTGGCTATGTAAATGCTCTGTTGACAAGGTAATTGGTTAGACAACATTCACAAATATGTGAATTCTGTCAATGTTATGCAAATGATGTCACTATTACCTATGAAATTTCAATGCTTTTAGCTGGAACTGTCAAGAATTTCCTTGAGCCGACATCTTACAGTTAGTTACCATCTTGCTATCTCATGCCAATTGTGTGTTTTATCCAATGTTTCAAGCAACGGTTTGTGGTTGCCGAATGGTAACAGTGGTGGTAATGGGTTGTGGGGTGTAATGTAACGATAGCCATGAATTTTAATTGTACATCTCACTGAATATGTAGAATTTGGTCGATGAGTTGGCTTTAAGTGTATGAATTTCTGTGGTACGTGATATAGGAAATATATGGTATGGTTGTAATGAAGGTTTTGTTTCCAAAACTGGGTTTCAATGACATTTTGAAATCACCTTTTACTCTATATTATTAATTTTCACGTTTCACTCATGTCATTTAGAACATTGAAGAAGGTGGAGTTACCGAGGACAGGTGGAGGAATACAAAATTTGGATTTAAAAAATTCGTAGTGTCCCTTAAAAAAGTTAACAAGAATAAGTTGAAGTCTAACTCTAAGCAATATAAAAAGCACTTTTATTTCCAAAAACAGCTTCCTTTCCTTTCCTTTCCTTTTCTTATGTAAGTGCTTCCTTTCTTTTTCTTTTCCCCTTGTTGTCTAACGCTTCTTGCGCTTGGCCCTTCCATCACATTCCATTAACCGTCTTCCCCCCTCATTTCACCCCTCTTTGCTTGCACATGATCCCCCATACATCTGAATCCTGCATGCACTTTCTTATGCCTCATATATCTTTAAAGGTCTGAATAATATTCTTTTTTCTTTCTCTGTGGATTTCTTTTCATTTCATTTTCTGTTTCTGGTGCATTTGTAGTTCAGAATGGGGTTGACTTCCTGCCTTGGTTACCTTCAATTTTGTGTGGGAACGTTTACATAGTGAGCTATGTACTTTGGTCACGTGGTATGCTAAGGGTAGGGCTTAATGTCATGGAGTTGTAATTTGTTTCGGTAATCCTATCTGTGAAAGTGATTTCTTCCAACAAATAGATGGTTGATGAATCGTCATATAGTAAAATGCTCAACTTGGCCCTTTCTCTAGGAAATTGTAGTTCTGATTTAATCAGCACCCCATAGAAGTTATTGTAGTGCTTGGCCTTTACTCTAAAAACCTCTATATATGAGGTTTAAGTTCTTTATTGTTGATATTTCTTATTATACAGGTGAAAATTAATGAAATAAATTGGAGAGAATTTATTGGATTCCTGTATATATTTAGTATATGTAACATGCATGATTCGGATAGCAAAGGAATATTCAGGTTCAAAGGCCTAAAAAATGAAAGTGAAGGGCATGCAGATTATAAGTGTATGCTATAGTGTTTTTTTTTTTCCCCGGAGGGTGTGGGGTGGGGTTGTATGAAAACGTCCCCCCTGTAATGTCCACTTTTGAGGGATATACATGTTATGTGTGTTTTGCACCAAAAACCTATTCTGTGTAATTCCTTGTGTGCAATGAACCATCATTGCTTCTTATTCTAACGATTCTTTATAGAGGAACTTTGTTTTAGGTGATTTGTGGGACAAGGTATTACTAAATTGCTTACTAATCATTTATGGGGATATGATGTTTTAATATCCCAGTTCAACCAACTTGCCAATTATGGGAAAAAAATTTTAATGACTGCTTGCACTGTCAGAAATGATTGTTTTACTAAGTTATCATTTGTAGGATATTTATCAACTTAGCTGGATTCAAGATTGTTAAAATCAGGATCCTACAAAGGATCGTTTTGGGGGTCTATCGGATTGGATTGTAGGATCTGATCGAGAATCGTAAGATAAGATCCTAATAAAATGATGACAAAATGTAATAATTAGAGTGACCGAAAAAAGCCCAAAGAACCAGGAAAAAAAGAAAGATACAGAGAACAGAATAGAACAAGAATAAGACGAAGAAGCAGCAGCAGCAGCAGCAGCACAGCATGAAGTCGAATGCAGAAACAGAGTAAACGAATCTGTTAAAAAAATAAAATAATATGAAATAAATAATTAAAAAAACATAGAGAATACAAAAAAGGAAGAGAAATCCAGAAAACTGTGAACTGAAAGTTTAAAAAAATAGAAAGGAGGAGAAAGAAGATTCAACAGAGAATGATAAAAAAAAAAGAAGAGGAGGCAGAAGAAGAAGAAGAAGGAGAAGGAGAAGAAGAAGAAGAAGGATGCTGGAAATCAGAGAGAAGGAGGAGGATGCTGGAAATCAGAGATTCAATGCTTGAGAGCTATGAAGCACGGTCACAGACATGGATACTTGGATATAGTAGTTTCTAAAAATTGAGACACGGATACGTAGATAATCTTTAATTATTATTATTTTTATTATATATATTTGCTATGTAGATTAATATTACATTACCAAATATCAAAATTAATAAAAATTAACATTAATTCAATATATATATATATATAAACCACTACATTTAAATAAATTAATAGATTATCCATATTTGAACATGCGTGCCCCCTACAAAAAAAAAAGAAAAATAAATAAATAAATGGCATGTCCATGCCGTGCCCCATGCAAAAAAATAAAAATAAAAATAAAATTAAAGGGACACGCAATTTGGCGTGTCCGTATGTTCATTCGGCGTGTCTGTCACTGCTACGGTGTCTTTTCTGAAGTGTCCGTGCTTCAGACCTTGAGAGTTCACAAGCAGCAGCAGGTAGAAGAACCCTAGATGGTTTTGTCTTCAACCCTCTTTTCCAGAGCCATAATAAATTTTTTTCCAAGATGGGAGACTAGTTTTTACTTTTTTTTGTCTTCGGATACACGTACACCTCTATTGTTTTACAGCTGGCAAGAAATTTGATTTATTATACAAGACCCAAATTTCAGATCGCACAAAATCGCAATCCCAAGACGATCCTACGATCACGTACGATCCCAATATAATCCTACAACGATCCTATCACAGAACCGATCCAAAGGCTGATCTAGATCACCCAAGGAAAATTGGATCATAAGATCATATGATCCCACCATCCAGATCGCGATTTTAACAACCTTGGATGGATTTAGCTGTTTGTCCTTGTAACTAATTGAAAAAATCTCTTCTCAGTTCAGGGAATTTATATATTTTGTGCTTTGGGAGTTGCATAGGACGGAGGTCATCCACGATTTTTTGAGAAATTCTTTCATAATGTTTTGTGATCCTATGTTCCTTTTGTGTTTTCTGCTTGGCACTGCCTGTTAGTAAGCACTTAGGCTGGAATAATGTCTTCCACATAGGATGCCCATTCTTATTTTGCCTTGCTTGCTATATGCTTTATTCATCCTGATTTTAACTTTTTTTTTTAATATCTTGATTCTTGATGCCATGAATTATTGAGTATAGATAATATATTCAAAATTTAAAGATGAGTTTCTCAGTTTTAGTTTATATCGACTTGTGTGCTAAATTTTGATCGTGCAGGCTGCCACAGTCAGCACCCTACAAATTGAGGTGTGATAAAGAGCCTTTGAATTCCCGGTAATTTCTGCAATTAAACAATTTCCTTATTTAATTTATTAGTTCTCAGTGCATGCCAGTTTTTCTTTTAGCCCAAGTAAGGACACTGCAGGAAATTTATAATTTAGCTTTTAGGCCCTTTCTAATATACTTTCTTTATGTTCTCAATTTTATTTTATCAAATAATGTATTACAGAGGCTTTAGAACTTTCTGATTTTATGCTTGCATTTGACTTTGATTACAGAATGTTGCTTGTTATTGTTATGATCATCATCTCACCTTCGTGACTATCCGTTTTCAGACTTGGGCCACCTGATTTTCATCCACAGACTCCAAATTGCCCGGAGGAGACTCTAACCAGGGAATATGTGCAATCTGGATACAGGGAGACTGTTGAGGGACTTGAGGTGTGCTTTTGGAACCAACTGCTATTTCATTCTCTCTTTCTTCTTCTTCCTCTTCTTCGATTTTGAAATTTTATGTTCTGATGTTGCTAGTAGACATCAAAGCGCAAATCTAGCGGTCTGCTGGTCATGAAATGTTGTGTATATGCTGAAAATTTTTACCAGTGAATTTGACATATCTGAAGTCATTCTTGGTGAATGACTTTGATCAAGCCAGTTGGTATAGCAATTTTGACATAGTGTTAGCAACCATGATTTGTTGTGTTTGAACACAATGTTACATATCTTACAATGTGAATTGGCACTCAAGTCTTCTTTCTTCTCTTCATGCTGTTACAACTTGTCTATCATATCAATTTTGTCTTGTAACATAGACATCATTAAAACCACTTTGAGCAGCTTATCGTATTATTTTATGACAGGGAGTATCACATGATATTATGGCTGTTGTGGAAGCGTAATGCCATTCTTCTATAGTATCTGTTATATTTAGAATTGTATGGAGTAGATGAAGTGATGAGAAGGAAAGATAGAGAGACGAAGGAGAGAATAATTTGCTGAAAAGAGAGGCACACTGAAATTGGGGTTTTCCTCTCTTATCACATATAGGAAGATAAATACAAAATACTGAAAATCCTCAACGCATAACTCAAATAAACACTCACCCTCAAGTTGGTGCGTAGATATTTTTTATGCCGAACTTGCACGCAATAGGATGAAACACCTTACCACTCAGCCCCTTAATGAATATATCAACTCCTACTGCATATGCAATATCTGGCTTGGTATGAGAAAGATATATCAATCTACCTAGCAAGCCTTTGATATCTTCCCTTGTCTACATGAACCTCATCACAATTGATGGATGCTTATCCCCTTCTGTTTCACTGATTTATTTCCTTTTACACTTGAACTACATGTATGTTACCTTGATTTGTTTGATGATGATGTCAACACATTTCATGGTCCTATTGTGTGTATGTGATGTAATTCATACCGTTCTGATTGTCTTTCAATTATGCTTGAATGCCTTCTGCAGCAAGTACATTCACTTTTGGATTTCTTGTTGAAATTGAATATTTTTTCTTTTCAATTACAATTTCATTATGTTACATGCATGCCGCTTGAATCATGTTAAACTTTTTGTATTATCGGCATTGCAAGCACTGATTCTCACTGTAATGGCATGTTAAAGTTGGTTCAGATATTTTCGAGTTTACAATTTCAGGATATGCTTGCAATTGAAGTCTCAACTGTCGAGAACAGATAGAGTTTGATGTGCTGTGTAATTATAATTAGTATTCATTTTAAATCCACATTATGATGTATCCATCTCAAACTTTTGTGTTCTCTCTGCCAATTGTGATCTGACTAAATTTCACTTGCTGTGTTTCACAGGAAGCTAGGGAGATTTCATTATCTCAGGTTCAAACTTTGCTAAGCCCATTATCCTAAAGTGCAAAGAGGTAAGACTCTTAAAGTATGAAGCTAGGATGGCTATTTCTTAATTGTTCTCATGGTTTGAAGGTTCACAGCTCTATTTAAGTCTGATCGTTTTCTCTTCTGCAGGCAATCAGAAAATGTCACAGGGCCATTAATGAATCTCGTGCTAAAAAGCGTAAGGTGATAAAATTTTCCTTTCTCTATTTGATTTTGATGTTTGCTAATACTCTCGTGCATGAGTTATTTTTTGACATTCCCTCACTATTTTGGTGCCTCTTAACACGTGTATAATAGATATATGTTTAATTGTATGTGCATTTCCCCCATGCCAATATGATTCTGAGCTTCTGAAATTTCATGACGGAAATTTAATCTGGAAATATATTCAATGATGTAACAGGCGGGTCAAGTATATGGTGTGCCTCTTTCTGGTGGACTATTAACTAAACCTGGTGTCTTCCTCGAACAGAGGCCGTGTGGAGAAGACTTCCGGAGGAAATGGATTGAGGTTAGATTTTTTACTTTACTGTTAATTTCACTTAATTGAATAAAGAGTGTAAGAGGAGGACATTATAAACACTTGAATGAGGCATGATTGAAGTTGAGTCGATGCACTGGCTTTATTGGTAGCCAATGTACCTAGTGATTACGCATTGTCTGTGTTCCATGTGGTATATCAAACTGTTAATGCTAAATACATTGTTAAGTATGCATTTCTGAGTAATGTGGTGTGCATATGATTAATATAATGGTAAATAGAAAATTCTAACAGAGAGGCCAATCTTATTATTATTATTATTTTTTGATAAGTAAAATTTATTAATAAGAGTGCCTTAAAGGGTGGAAACCTGTAACCCAAAGCCCAAATCTATAAGCTATAGATCCATGGGACCATGGGCAATTACAAGTCACCAATAAACTGAACAAAAGATGAAGCGAAAAAATGATAATCATCCTCACCAACAGAACAATGAGTTTTCAAACTATGAATAGAAGAAAGTAGAACATAAATGTTAATAGCGTAAGAAGAAATACTAAGAGGATAATAGTGTAGGCGTTAACACCTCGGTTGATTATCTACTCAAAGGAAGAAGGAAGTTAACAAAGAGAAGTTGAGCGAAAAAGATGGGGCTTGAAAATTTTGTAATTTGGAAGAGAAGAAAGTATAGGTCTCACCCATGTTTTACTTTGAATACTTGTATATTGGCTTGGAATGTTGTACTTCTCTGTGAATCACTCCATGTCACCTCACATGTTGTGGTGATACTTCTGTTAGTTGAGGAGTCGAAGAGGCAAATTGTATCTCTTGGACATTCATTTCTCTTATTTTCTTTCCTCGTTAAGCTAAACAAGCCTGAAAAGGGAGTAGTTCTATGTATTTCTCTTTCTCACAGTTGGTTTGTTCATATGGAGGTGGGCAAATAGAGCCACAGATGATAGCTGACTCTTGCAACAACTTGTAGAATGCATGATTCGGTCTTGGTACAATGGATTCGCTAAGTGGTGAAGATATTATGAAGATTGTAGTGTACCGATGAAGTATATATTTATGCTTAACTAATACCAAATTAAAGTAGGAGTGAGCTCATTTGAAGCTGGAAAATACAGCCACTAACTCATTTTTTTTACAACATCCGGTGGGGTGCATAATTATGCAACCTTGAGACAATGGTCAAAGTGTTACGATGGTTTTCTATGGATTGTCGAGGTGTATCTTAAGATGTATTAAGTTAGTTATGCTTAATTAATGCCAACTATGATCAAAGATTCGAAGGGTGACATGGCGTGGCAGCCAACATATTAGTGTTCCATCAATTACATTATAATTTTCCCCTTAAATTTTTATTTTGTCCACGTACGTCATATCTCCACACAATAGAGATATTCTATTCTCATTGTTTAGTCAATCCTTAAATATTGGAAGTCATAATTTGAGGATCTTCCATACAAACGATTCCTTTTGTTGAGTTTGTTTGATTCAATGATTGACGGAAGAGCTCAGGCATGGTTGCCTGGATGGAGAAGTTCTACTTGGAGGAGGCTTGGCGAATTTTCTATTGATATATTTGTTATTAAACTTCAACTGCAGCTGGGTGAGCCTTCACTTTTGGTTCCATTACATCAAGTGTATTATTATGATTGGCAAACCTTATGGTATTTCTTTTGAATCCACTATGGAGAGTGTCTTTCTATTTGGGAATGGAAAGTATTCACTTGTTCTGAAACTGTTTTTGTAGTTTGGGATAAATTCAACTATTGCCTGTTCTATGGTGCTTGTAAATTGTATATTCTACCAGGAGTTTATTTATTAAATTATACTAGTCAACTCCTCTTGATTGGGACACAAGGCTTGGTTTGGTTTATACTAAGTCAATCCCAAATCGTTAGTCGTTTCCAATTTGGGATGTCCCAAAATTTAGTCCTATTTGAAAGGTCAAATCGTAAGATTTTCAAAAAAATTTCAAATCTACCCTTTACAAATGGTTACAAATATACTTAAAAGTAGGGAGTATAAGGGCAATGTTGGAAATCAGTGTTTTTTATATGAACTTGAGGCATTAATTGCATGTTCCCTTAGAAAGGTGGTACTCCTAAATGGGAATAACATTTTGGGTTGAAGTGGCTGATATCTCAAATAAAGACCATTGGTTTGCGAAGTCTTCGTGAGTTGATCCATAACAAACTGACTCAAACCTCCTCTGGACTACTGATACCAAGGGTGGAGAATCTTTTTTGGAATATTTTCTGTATTTGTTAGAGTTTTCTATAACAGTGTGTGTGTTAAAAGTTGTATTACAGAAGGTTCCAAGGGGAAACAACCGTTATACAATCAAATTAAAAGACAAAGACATCTCTTTGGTTATTTAACTGTCTTTCTTCTGTCAATTCATTTCTTTTGACTAGTATCTTCTCCTAATTATGCATTAATAGCTTCTGAATGTATTTTTCTATTTCTATGCTTTGGACTCCTTTCTGGTTCATTTCAGTTTCCCTTGGGGGAAGTCAGATTGCTGTATGGTATGCCACTAATTCATTTACTGTTTGCTAAACATGAACATGATCTGAGGAGAACCGATTTGCTTATTGAGCTAAACACTCATCCTCTATTGCCCCTACTTGCTTCACGTCAACCGGATAAGGTTCAATTAGTGTCTGTTTAATTTGACCCCAGCATGAGCCCATCCCTTCCACCCCAACCTCCTGTTGCAGGGGTACTGGTATGAATTGAGCAATCACCTGCAATTACCTGCTCTTGTTTGGGTGTGCCTTATTGTGGTTAATATTTTAACCAATTTCTAAGTGTTAGTTGAAATTTAATGACTTTTAACATCCTTCCAGGGTTTATCACAACCCCATAAGCGTTTGCGTTCTTTGGCCGATCATGTTCCTCATGGCTATAGGAAGAAATCCCTTATTGAAGTTCTTATCAGGAATAATGTTCCGCTACTGAGGGCAACTTGGTTTATTAAAGTAACTTATCTTACTCAGGTATGAATATTTTGATCACTGGTAATAATATTGGTTATTTTTCACTTTCCCTTGGTTATTCTTTATATTGGAAGGTAGTAGATTATGGTTTCATCTTGCAGGTTCGGCCCGGAGACAAGACTCAGTTTTCCCGCACAGAGCTGTGGACAAAAGATGTTATTGATTACTTGCAGTGTCTTCTTGATGAGTTTGTTTCTAGAAATGCTTCTTATTCAAATAGTCATGTTAGGGATAGGTCACCACAGATGGGCTATGGTGGGTCGATGCAGCACAAGAGTGATCCTGCATCAGCAATCCTTGATGGTGAGGAGCCTTCTTTACATTTTAAATGGTGGTATGTGGTGCGGATTTTGCAATGGCACCATGCAGAAGGGATGCTTCTTCCTTCGCTCATCATTGATTGGGTTCTCAATCAACTGCAGGTACTTTAAGTAATTTCTTAGACCCATTCATTTGCAATAAGTCATAAAATAAGTTTTTTTGCAGGGAAAGTATATATGCGTCTATTAATTTTTGTGACTTAAATTTCATATTTTGCTTTCTGCAGGAAAAAGATTTGCTTGGGATTTTGCAGTTGCTGTTGCCTATTCTACATGGCGTTATAGAAACTGTTGTCTTATCTCAGACCTATGTACGTACTGTTGTGGGATTGGCTGTTCGTTTCATTCAGGAACCTTCTCCAGGTGGTTCTGATCTTGTAGATAATTCGCGGAGGACATACACTATGTCTACTCTGGCTGAGATGCTTCGGTACATGATACTGGCCGTGCCTGATACTTTTGTTGCTTTGGATTGCTTTCCTCTGCCACCTTGTGTAGTATCTTATGTGTTGACTGATGGGAATTTTTTGTCAAAGACATCTGATGGTGCTGCAAAGATGAATAGTGGTTCTGTAGAAGTTAGTAGTCTGCATAAAGATAAAGGGCTTGAACCTCAATATCAATCCTTATCCATTGATCGGGTTGTTTCATCAATTCGGAAACGTGCAGATAAGCTTGCTATCGCTGCAAGGCCTGGCTATCCAGGTCGCAATGTTGCGAAAGCAATACAGGAGTTGGATAAGGCACTTATAGAGGGAGATGTGAGAAGGGCTTGTAGTTTCCTCTTTGAAGATCTTTGTGATGGAGCTGTTGATGAAGGTTGGATGGCAGAAGTCAGCTCATGCTTGAGATCATCTTTGAAGTGGATTGGAATGGTGAGCTTGCCATTTGTTTGTTCCGTGTTTTTCCTTTGTGAGTGGGCAACTTGTGATTTTCGGGATTTTCGTACTGCTCCGCCTAGTGGCATGAAGTTCTCTGGTAGAAAAGATTTTTCTCAAGTGTACCTTGCTACTCGGATTTTAAAGCTAAAGATAAAAGACATGCCAAATTCACTTCGGCGCAAGAGCAGCAGCTTTGCAAGAGGTTCCAGTCAGCTGAATAACCCTTCTGTTAGGAATTTTGTGGGTATTAATGAACATAAAAGTAATTCTAGGAGTGTGGTTAGAAAAAAAGAGCTGTCAAATATTTTTGAAAGCCCAGGTCCATTACATGATATTATAGTATGCTGGATTGATCAACATGAAGTTCAAAATGGGGAAGGTTTCAAGCGCCTTGAACTCCTCATTATTGAACTCACTCGTTGTGGCATTTTTTACCCTCAGGCATATGTGAGACAACTGATTGTTAGTGGAATTATGGATAGCAGTGGACTTCTGGTTGATGTGGACAGACGGAAGAGGCACTATAAAATCTTGAAGCAGTTGCCTGGGCTCTATGTCCGTGATGTTTTGGAGGAGGCACAAATCACTGACATGCCAGTGCTTTTGGAGGTCATGAATGTTTATTCAAATGAACGGCGCCTTCTGCTTCACGGGCTTATTGATCATCATAAAAATCCGAAGAGTGCAAATAGTTCATCTCGGAAACAAAAGCGTCATCTTGGCTCAGGTGGGGATGGTGCTTCTCCCCCTTTTGTTGATCAGTGGAGAACTAATCCGGCATCATCCAGTCTGTCTGGTAAAAGTTTCAATAGAGTTGCTGGTGTAGAAGAACTAAAGGCTGCTATTTTAGTATTATTGCAGCTCCCAAATTCTTCTTCTACTACATCCACTGATACTGGAATTGATGAGTCTCAAGGGAGTGTTAAGAGGTTTGTTGGGTCAACTAGCAACAAAACCGATATGGGAGAAGGCACACCTGGGTGTGAAGAATGTAGAAAGGCAAAGAGACAAAAGTTAAGTGAGGAGAGGAGCTCATACCTTCAAGGGCATTCACCAAATCCATCGGATAATGAAGAAACCTGGTGGGCGAGGAAGGGTGTAAAATACTTTGAGGATTTGAAAACTGATCCGCCAGTTAAGCCAGCCAAGCAGGCTACAAGAGGCAGGCAAAAAATTGTGCGTAAAACTCAAAGTCTTGCTCAGTTAGCGGCTGCTAGAATTGAAGGTAGCCAGGGAGCATCCACGAGCCATGTTTGTGATAGTAGGGTAAGCTGCCCTCACCACAGAACTGGTTTTGACAAAGAAGATCCAAAATTAATGGATGAGAGCAGAACAACCCACTCTGGAGATATTGTTTTAGTTGGAAAAACTTTAAAGAGGCTGCGGTTTGTGGAGAAGAAGGTTATCACAGTTTGGTTGGTAACTCTGGTTACACAACTTGTTGAAGAGAATGAAAAGGCTGCTGCCAAGGTTGGCCAGTATGGTAGGCCTTTTCCTTCTGTTGATGACAAAAGCTCTGTACGGTGGAAGCTTGGTGAAGATGAATTATCTGCTATTTTGTACTTGATGGACGCTTCTAATGATTTAGTTTCAGCAGCCAGATTTCTTCTTTGGTTGTTGCCAAAGGTTCTCAGTAGCCCCAATTGTACATTTCATGGCGGGAGGAACTTTCTCATCCTGCCAAGAAATGTTGGAAGCCATGCGTGTGAAGTAGGGGAGGCATTTCTTTTATCATCTATTCGGAGGTGCACTCGCAATTCTGTTTACGTTGATAGTTTCTGTTTGTAATTTGGCCATTGTGTTTGTTGGTTCTTGTGTGTCTGCTTGTGTATTGTTTATTGTTTTTGTTGTGAAGTCAATGGAATTATGCAACATTCATGTCTTGTAGCTCACATTGCTGCCATTTTTTTAATTGAAATTTCTTCTTGGCACCTATTTTGAAAAAAATAATGGTATGTGCTTGCATGTAACACCTCTGATGAATTCTCTATTATTCTGAAATCCTCTTGAAGAAATAAGTAAAATATATGAAATGAAGAGGGAAAACTCTCTTTCTCATATTTGTTCACCTCCATATCGTAAGAAGGTTTGTAATGTAAAACACAGTTAATGAAACTTTGGTGACTCAATTGTTATGACCTGTCTCTGACTCTACTGAGTTCTGTGAGTTCCAAGCTGTAGGAGCAGTTTAGTTGAAGTGATGTCATTTAGATTGCTTGTACTTCTGTTAATTTTTTTGGATAGCTTTGTATAATCCTAAGATTTTAGGCTTGCAATTGTGTTATCTGAATAATTTTTGTGGCATTTCAATGACTAATTTCAGTTGAATGTCATCTGTCTTAAATCGGCTATTAATTCTTCATATTGATGGTGGATATTGTTTCAGAAATTTCTGACCTTTAGATTAGTTCCTTGTCCCTGTTTTCTTTTGGCGCATGGAGAGTACATAAGAGGAAGAAAAAGTTATCTATTTTCACTGTTGGTGCTTGTGAAAGAATTGAAGCTTAGGTTTGCAGCCATGTCTTTTAGGAATGGGAATAATATAATGTTGTGGCCTCAAACTACACAGCCACTTCTGTGCATTTGTTGAGCATAAAACAGCAATTTTTTGTTTTCAAGAGTTTCCTCATTTTAACTCCAGACACCATATTACTTTCTTCTCTTCTTTCTTTAAATTATTAATTTTATTTTACTATGATATGATTTATTATAGTATTGTTTGCAGGATACATTTTTTTATTCCGTGTACAATTTGAGTCACCTTTACTCTTCTGTAAATAATGCTGTTTTCATGGGCGAACTCTTTAGTTTATAGTCTTACTACATAAATTGGATTGCATATATTTAAGCTCTTGCATAATATCTGATGATGCATTTGCAAGTCTAGCTCACCATGTTTCACTAACTACGGGGTTTGGTTCAGGTATGAAAATATACTTGTTGCTACTGATCTTCTTCCTGAAACTTTGTCGGCAATGATGCATCGTGTGGCCACTATTATGGCCTCTAATGGAAGAGTTTCAGGTTCAGCAGCCCTAGTTTATGCAAGGTACCTGTTGAAGAAATACAATAGTGTAGCTAGCGTTGTTGAATGGGAGAAGAACTTCAAGGCAACAAGTGATAAAAAACTTATTCCTGAACTTGAATCTGGAAGATCACTTGATGGAGAGTTTGTGTTGCCACTTGGAGTTCCAGCTGGAGTTGAAGATATTGATGATTTTCTACGGCAAAAGATAAGTAGTGTCCGAGTTTCTAGAGTGGGTATGAGCATGAGAGAAACAGTACAAAGACATGTTGAAGAAGCTTCAAAGGGTTTCCATGGCAAAGAGAGAAAACTACTTGCAGCTAGTACAATCAAAGGCCCGTCCCTCGAGAAAGGCGATGATGGGTATCAAATTGCACAACAAATAGTAATAAGCCTAATGGAGTGCATAAGGCAAACTGGTGGTGCCGCTCAAGAAGGGGACCCCTCTTTGGTGTCCTCTGCTGTTTCTGCAATTGTCAGTAGCATTGGTCCAGCTGTAGCAACAATTCTTGATTTACCATCTAGTGGCAATCCTCCAAATTTTCTGTCTACTGGTGGTTTATTTACATTTGCTCGTCGAATTTTACGTATTCATATTACTTGCCTATGCCTCCTTAAGGAAGCACTTGGAGAGCGTCAAAGTCGTGTATTTGAGATAGCTCTTGCAACAGAAGCCTTTTCAGCCCTTGCTCAGGCTTTGGCTTCTGGAAAGGCTTCTCGTGGTCAGTTTCAACTGTCTTCTGAAGCTCATGATTCCAGTGCAAACTTGTCAAACGAAACAATGAATAGTTCTACAAAAGTAGTTTTTGGAAGGTCTGCAAAACTTACAGCTGCTGTTTCTGCACTTGTTGTTGGGGCAATTCTTCAAGGTGTTGCTAGCCTGGAGAGAATGGTGACTGTTTTCAGATTAAAAGAAAGGTTGGATGTGATTCAGTTTGTAAGGAGTACAAGATCCAATTCTAATGGGAATGCACGTTCAGTTGGGGCATTTAAGGTTGATAACTTGGTTGAAGTCCCTGTTCATTGGTTTAGAGTGCTTGTTGGGAACTGCAGATCAGTTTCTGAAGGATTAATTGTGGAGCTTCTAGGTGAAGCATCTATAGTAGCTCTATCCAGAATGCAAAGAACACTCCCTGTTAGCTTGGTTTTTCCACCTGCCTATTCCATATTTGCTTTTGTTATATGGAGGCAATTCATCTTTAACACTAGCAGTGTAAGCCGTGAAGATGTCCATCAAGTGTATCAATCTTTGACATTGGCAATAGGCGATGCCATAAAGCACCTCCCTTTTCGAGATGTCTGTCTGAGAGACACTCGCGGTTTATATGATCTTGTTGCTGCAGATACCACAGATTCGGAGTTTGCTGCAATGCTAGAATTGAATGGTCCAGACATGCATTTGAAAGCAATGATGGCCTTTGTTCCTCTACGTGCAAGGCTTTTTCTAGATGCCATTATTGATTGTAAAATGCCACACTCCATGGTTTCACAGGATGATGGGAAACGGGTCTCAGGGCATGGTGAGTCAGGTGTCCAGTATGCAGAAAGTGAGACAAAGCTTCTGGACAAGCTGGTACATGTTTTAGATACATTGCAACCTGCAAAATTTCATTGGCAGTGGGTTGAGCTCAGGCTTCTTTTGAATGAGCAATCCTTGATTGAAAAACTGGAGTGCCATGATACCTCCTTATCGGAGGCTATACACGCTGCCTCCCCAAATCCTGAAAAAGCAGCGGCTTCTGAGAATGAAAACAATTTCATTCAAATCATCCTCACAAGATTGCTGGTAAGGCCTGATGCTGCTCCTCTTTTTTCAGAGGTCATACATCTTTTTGGGAGGTCACTTGAAGATTCTATGCTATTGCAAGCCAAATGGTTTCTTAATGGCCACGATGTTCTTTTTGGAAGAAAATCCATTAGGCAACGTCTTATTAATATTGCTGAGAATAAATTCCTGTCAACTAAAGTCCAGTTTCGGAAGCCTTGGGGCTGGTGTTTTTCTTCTTCGGATCTCGTGACCAGCAAGGGAGACATGCGGAATTTTGAAGCCAGTTCTCTTGAAGAAGGAGAGGTTGTTGAAGAAGGGACTGAATTAAAAAGGTTGGGAAGAGGACCCACTCAAGCATTGGATGTCGAAGGCATTAATATCTGTCAGCAACATGTAACTGAGAGGGCTCTAATTGAATTAGTTCTCTCTTGCATTGATCAATGCTCTGATGACTCACGCAATACCTTTGCAAATGATATGATCAAGCAGATGAGTATTATTGAGCAACAAATAAACACAGTTACTCGTGGAGCAAACAAGCAGGTTGGAGCAGTTAATTCTGGAATTGAAGTTACGGGGATTAAAAGCAGTACTCGCAAAGGCATGAAAGGGGGCAGTCCTGGTTTAGCTAGACGATCAACAGCAACTGCTGATACTGTACCACCTTCCCCTGCAGCATTGCGAGTTTCCATGTCATTGCGTTTGCAGTTTCTCCTCAGACTGCTACCAATCATCTGTGCTGATGGGTAATTTTGCATTTTAATTACTGAACCTCAGTTATTGCAATTTATTATGTTCCAGGAGCAGCTTGTGAGTTTTTCTTGCTGTACCTGTTGCCTGAAAGGTTTTTGCCCCCCTGTTTGGCAGAGTTTTCAGGACTTGTTTTTTGATTTTTTTTTTTTTTTGGGTTGAAAAATTAGAAACTACTTTGATAAAAATTAACGCTGCAAAAGATATTTTTAAATTAGAAAAAAAAAAAAAAAGAGGAAGAAGAGAAGAGACCCTTGTGAAAATATTGAGTGTTTTTTATTTTTTGAAATTTTTTCACCAAATTAGTTTTTGAAAAAAATTCAGAAAACACTCTGCTAACTCAATCAAACATGTACTTTCACTTTGTTCCATCCATCCATTAAAATTGAGGGTTGCTTTTACTAATGGTAGGAAAGAAGTCCCATCAATTGATTGTATTCTTGTTGCTATTTCTTATGTAGTTTTATTTTTGTATATTGGTGTTCTCAGGGAGCCTTCAGTTCGTAACATGAGGCACATGCTTGCCTCAGTAATACTGCGCCTCCTTGGAAGTAGGGTTGTGCATGAGGATGTAGACCAGTTCTTTTTTCCAACAAACAGTTCTTTCTTAAAGAGGGATGTGGGATTGTCAATGGAAGCCTTCGCTGCTTCTGCTGTAGATTTATCTGGTGAAAGTCTCTTTGATCGCTTACTGTTAGTGCTGCATGGATTGTTGAGCAGCTGCCGGCCAAGTTGGCTGAAGTCAAGGAAGGAGTTTCCTGCGTTTGATAATGAGGTGGCACAGAGTTTGCAGGTATGATTTTTATTAACCTTAAATCCTTAATTTTTAATGCTTTGGTTTTGATGGACAATGCAGCTAGGGGGGAGTTTCGAATAAGGGGTTGGCCACTGAATCCTCAATATGAGTTTAAAGAGTACCCAACAAGAACAATTGAACATTTTACACTTCATTTATCTACTTACACTTCATTTATCCATAGCTAGTGTTACACGGACTCTTCTATTCTCCCAGTGTACCTTTGTCCATCAATACTCTCTATCTATACTATTATATAAAGCAAAGGCTAGAGTTGGTGTCTTAAAGCCTTTGCTTTTCTAAATGCCAAGTGGCATTTCATATTCCGAAGATACCCTTCACCACTGGTTAAAATCCACCCATAATCTCATAACCACTTGGAAGTTAATCAACAAAATAACTGTTGCGTGTAGATTTTAAATTTTTATTTATCAACAGAGTACAAAAATAAAATTCTATGTTATTTATTTATGTAATACTCAAATATTTATATCACACGCATTTGCATGAGTAGAAAACGCTAGTTAGGTATATATACTAATCTCTCGTGTTAAAAGATTATATAATAGAATAATATATTTAAATGTTTTGGACAGATGTGTCTTCGTACCATACCTAACTTTGGGATACATATCCCTACATTCTAAGATTAAGGCAATGTTTTGGTACACGGGGAACAGAATGAAGTGAGTACATAATGAGAGTGAGAATGGAATGGAATGTCCCATTCACATTCCACTGCTTGCTTGCCAATATGGAATGGTGTGTAAATGGATTAACCATTTCCATTTGCATGTTTGGTTACACTTGTTAAGCTGCTGGAATGAAATAAAAATTTAAGACTAGCATAATAAAAATGCCGTAGTGAAGAAATTAGTGCCTGCTTTGCTGTATAAAATCCAACGCTTAGAGACCAAGGTTCATTGGCATGCATAGCTAGTGCAAAATGTCTCAATGATTTTTTTATTTTATTTCAGCATTTTAATTTTAAAACACTGCGCAGAAAGTGAATTATGCAAATCAGATTAACAATTCTTATTTGCTCAAGCAATTGCTGCCATTGACCTCTGATTGTGCGTGCCATTTTTAGAGAGAGAAAGAGGAGGTGAGAGAGAGTGAGAGAGAGGTAGTTGAAAGATGGTAGCTCATGGTGGTGGGTCTTGGGGTTAGAGAAAGAAAGATGGTGAACATGATGGTAATAGTGGTTTCTGGAGGTGATGACACAGACATGGGACACGACACGGAAAAAAAGGGGACACGACACGCTGGGGACACGTTTAATATATATAATTTTATTTATTTATTATATATCTAAAATTTTAAAAAAAAATATTAGTTCCTATAAAATTACAATAATAATAAAATTAATAAACGCATTACTTAAATTTTTTTAATAAAAATTATTTTTTTCAAATAATTGTTTTTTATTTTTATTTATAAAGTTTAATAAAAGCATGGATATAAATAATAAAATAAAAGAAAATAAAGGAAGGAAAAGAGACACGTCAGGAAAAAAAAAAAAACAGGAGGGGAGAGAAAAAAAGGAAAGGGAGATAGAAGAGACAGAAAAGGGAGAGAAACAGAAAAGCGACAAGAGAGATAGAATAAACAGAAATGAAATCAGAAGAGAAGAGAAGAAGAAGATAGAAGAACAGAGAAGACCAAGTTGAAACAAGTTAGGGTTGGTTCTCTCTTTCCCTCGATCTGTCTCTCTCTCTTTCCCTCTATCTCTTCCCTCGATCTGTCCCTCTCTTTCCTTCGATCTGTCTTTCTCTTCCCTCAATCTATTTCCCTCTCTCCCCTTGATCTATCCGTGGCTCTCTCTCTTTCTCCTCTCCAACAGGTCTAGGGCTTTTTCAATCAACTTGTGTGTCTGAAACGTGTCATCACGTGTTCACCGCGTGTCCGACTAGAAAAATTTCATAAAAAAAAAAGGGACACGTAAGGGAGAGTTTCGAACACGTGTCCACAGCGTGTCCGACACTCGTACGCAAGCCTCAGAGACGTGTCCGTGCTTCATAGCTGGCTGCTAGTAGGTCCAGAATAAACTAATATGAAATTTAATGTAACACTAATGAACAGAGTCAATAGGAGATTGGGGCGGGGTTGCCCCTGGGCTCAAGTTGGCAGAGTTGCTACTGTGCTCCGAGGTTGTGGCATGTTTAACATCTTAAGTGGGGTTTATACTCAACAGAACAGAATTGTGTAAAAGGATTCAAGAAGCTGATCCCACTTGAGTGGGACACAAGGCATAGTTTGGTTTAGTTAAAGTTTATTTGTTGAAATGTCATGCAAGCTAGTGTGAATTACTTTTCTTGGGAGGTTTACTAACCCAATTATTATTAATCCATCTGAGTACAGTAGGCTATTGTTGATGTTATGCCTTTAAAGTTATTTATCAAAAAACAAAAAATGTTATGCTTTTAAAGTTCAAAAAAATAAAAAAAAAAATAAAAAAGAAAAATAAATAAAAAACTTGGTTCTTGAAGAATACTGTAAACTGTATGGTGTTTTAGGATGTACATATAAGAAGCCTTTTGTGTGTGTATGTGTGTGCCCTTTCTTTCTTTCTTTCTTTAACTCGTTTAAATTTATTCATCGATCTTCTCTGGTCAAGGAATCATTGAATTGTGACTCTGCACATTACTGTTAATGGATGCAGAATGACTTGGATCGAATGCTCTTGCCTGACTCAATTCGGTGGCGTATCCAAGCTGCAATGCCTATTCTTTTCCCGTCTTTTAGGTATTCCATCTCTTGCCAGCCGCCATCTGTCTCCTCAGCTGCCCTCACTTCACTTCAACCCATCATCGCAGCATCTGGGTCACATAGTGGAAATTCCAACTTACACCCAAGGAATCAAGTTTCTTCGACAAGATCTGCTACTTCTGTATCTGAAAAAACGAAGCCATTGCCATCATCGCAAGTCGACATGGATATGGAATTAGACCCATGGACACTCTTGGAGGACGGAGCCGGATCGGGCCCATCTTCAGCTAATGCTGCCGGTGTTGGTAGCAGCGACAATGGTAATCTAAGAGCATCCAGCTGGCTCAAGGGGGCTGTGAGGGTGAGGCGCATGGACCTTACATATATTGGTGTTGTGGATGATGACAGCTGATTATAAATTGATTTCATTCTTGATTTGCCTCCATGCCCCTAAGTTAATCGTTGTTGTTTTGCTTGCACACCATTGGTATTCGTATCAAGATTGCCATTTGGTGGTCAAAAGGAGCTATGGGAAGAGGTTCTTTTGAGCTTCCGTTCGCGTTTTGGGAAAGAGAGATGATGTTTCTCCTAAAGCAGCTCATTCAACCAGGTCTCGGGGCCCAGATTTACTACTAACCCTTCTTGTTGCTTCTCCTTTCTGAGCCGTGAAAGTTACATGGTGAAGTTTGGAGGGTTTGTTGTATATATAGAGATAATTGTTTCAATTGAGGTGAGTAAAATTTCTCAAGAATGAGCTTTATAGCTTGTTTTGTGCTCTCATCATTGTCTTGTTACATCTTCCCAATTGAGCTGATTCAAAATATGTCGACAACTATTTGTAGCTGTTTAATGTTATTCAAATCTCTCTCTCTAGTGTGTGTGTGTGTGAGACATATACATACATCTTAAAAGGCTTGTTTGCTTGGAATCTGGTATATTTGTAAGTTCTGTCTAGATTTGGATTTGTTTCGAATTTTGATTGGTTTTTACATTTAGATTTTTTATTAGACTTTTGATAAAAGCATGCTTGCAAGTGTACTAGAACAAACTAATTAGGAAAAGTCTGCTAATCCGATTTACCCATCCAGAATTTTCTGGCTGGGTGATTGTGTGGTGGATTATTAAATTTATGTGGTGTGGGATCCATATATAGAATAAATTTGAATTACAAGATAATAATTTTAGGTTATTCCTGGATAGTTAAGTCTTGATTTGTAGTATTACTGTTATCATTATGTATGTTAAATTAGGGCAAACTTTTTTTTCTTCTCTACTTTGTGTATCTATTCTTGGCTGCTGAACAGTAGGGACAAAGCTACTAAAATTTGTGTTGTCTATTTTATTTATTTGTTTCTCCTAAAATTTCTGTCGTCGATTTTATTTATTTATTTTGTGCGCGTGTTGAATTCTTAGATGTTTGGAGCAACTGTCGTTTTGGTGGGTATATATGTTGCTATTTCAGATTTAAAGGAAATGAAATTTTGGTGAAAAATGTGAATTTTCTTTAACCTGTCCAATCTATTGCAAGAACTTTGATTATATCTGTTATAAAAAGTTTGTGTTGTTCATGAGTACTGGTATTTGTCATTGTGGTTGTGTTGTGGCTCAAAGATCCAAATTGTTTATTTATTTTATTAGGATGTGTTTGGATGATGGATTTGAATAGGGGTTTGGAATGGTAAAATAGTTTAGCTTGTATTTCATTCTCATTTTTCTTACATTTTTTCTTATCCTTTTCAAATTCTTACTTAAATATGTAATCCAAACGCAATCTTAATCTATGTATGCTGCATGTTTGCAAAGCAATTTAATATGCTTCAATTGGTTTTCCATTGATTTTATTTTACGACTTATAAAAAAATATTGTTTTGAAGTTTGCAAAGCAATTTAATATGCTTCAATAGGTTTTCCATTGTTTTTATTTTACAACTTAATACAAAAAATATTTTTTAGAAAAAATATATTACAAAGAAAAAAGATTTTAGTTGAAATGTGACAACAATAAACATGTGTGGGACTAGCTTGACACTGAAACTAGTGCCACATAGGTTGTGAAAAATGATACACTAGTATCAAAATGGAGAATTTAGTAATTTAAAGCGATCGTAATTTTTTAAATATATTTTTTTAAAGTTTGTTGTGGGAGAAAAAAAAAAATATTTAATTAACTAAAATTTTGAGAGAAAAGAGTTTTTGTGTGATCAAATAAGGGTAAAATAGTGTTAATTTATTATTAATTGAGACTATCAATAGGTCTTAATAGTTAGATTTGATTCCTATCAAGTCCCACAAAAAATAAGTCCTAGTAAAAATTATTGTTAAAAATAATTTTTTATGATGATTTTTTACATATGTTGATAAAAATTGACAATTAATGATTTTTTTTGGTCAAGATTTTTTTAAATTATCACTAAAACTTACAATTAGTGATGTTTTTATGTGGTGAATTTTTCAAACTATCACTGAAAGTTAAAAATTAGTGACTTTTTGTGACGATATTTTTAAACTGTTGTTAAAATTTATAATTAGTGATATTTTTTATGACAAAATTTTCAAATTTAACAATTAGTGACTTTTTTTTTTAATAGTGTTTGATGAAAAACGCTATTAATTATTATAAGACCTATTAAACAATAAGTCTACATATTATAACATACACATAAATCCCCCTTACTAATTTACAAATATATCCTATTGGATGTCTAACTATCTATATATAATTAATTTACCTCTATCATATCACATTTTAGAACACATGACATTCTATATTTTCATTTCTATTCACTTATATCAAAACAATCTGCATTTCAAATAACACAATGTGCAACTCAAGTTTAAAAATCAGAAACCAAGATATTGAAAAATACTTTTCAGATTACATTGTGAGTAAAGATCTAACTTGATTAGTGTGTGAGTGAATTTCCGATCACACTGCCCTCCTTAGTAATCCAGCTGTAGAACACAGGCAGAATAGATGGCACCTTGTAATCTGCACAGAAAGAAAAGGCTCCGGCGGTGGTTCTTCCACCCGGGGGCACTCCGACGATCAATTCAGTATCTCTCAAAGATAATATATGTGCTTTAGTTACTGCTCAAGACTACAAATTGCGTACCTTAGACCCGCTGGGGGTGCCCTTCTTTTATAGTCTTTCTCTATCCTAGTCCCACTAGAAGTCTCACTTCCATGGACTCTAATTCCGGATCTACCTTGGACTCTTCAAGAGATAAGGATAGACTCCCTGAGAGTACTACTTATATCCATCTTGCAGTCTTTCTTCTTTCTAGGACTCCTGTCCCTTATCCACTTATCTCGGACTCCGGTTTCTTCGGAGATAACCTCGGCAACCCCGAGATCACCTCGGCATATCTGTCATGACACGTGGAACCTCGGCTAACACTTCGGCGTCACCTCGGCCACGTGTTGGTACTCAGAAAATATATCCCCACAACTGCCCCCTAGGTTCTATTACCTCGACATACTGAGGTGATGGAACCTATATTTGAACTTTTCTTCGTACGTCGGCTCAAAAAATTTCCAGCCGAGATCATTTATTTTCAGGCCGACATGTCTTCATCCAAGAACAAAAATTCACACGAACTCTCCCAAGTGTATGAGCTGTCATGCACCATTTTTCAACCGTTTCACTGACGCGTTTTTTCCTTATTGGTCTGTGTTAGTGACGCGCCCATAAGCCGTCTTTTCTCTGCTTGCGCCGTCTGACGCATGCGTTAACCCAAGCGCAATAATTGCTTTTGTTTTACCGCCGTTTCATGTTTTGGACAAAAACGTTTGCCTCTCTTTTTCTTTTCACTTCTGTATTTGAATACTCTGCATTTTCTCTCTCTAAAGCTTTCTTTCCTTCGAATCTTCCATTGCTCCAAGCTCTGAGCTCTGCAACCATCTCCATTTACTATTTCTGCGAAGCTTTGGCCACTGTTGCCTCTGTCGTCTGATCTCGGCGAAGCTCACTCCGGCCTTCATCTTTTCTGGTAAGCAACTGGCTTTTCTCCTCCAGTTCTTGATTTATCCCTGAAATTTCTTGCCATTGTTGTTCTGCTCTAGTATTTAATTTGTGAATCGTTCAACTGAGTGTGTATTATTTCCTGGTTTTTTGCACATGTCATGAACACTCGCACTGTTGCACCTCTTGTTCTTGGTCTTCCATCCTTTCTGTTCTTGAATCTGAGACTTCGTTTTTGCTTTTCTGTTTTCCAGATTTCTGCCTTCCATACTCGTTCTTTGTAGATTTAGGTTTGGGATTTGTCTGTAGGACCTTCATTTTTTAGGAAAAATTGAAACAAATTTATCAATACATACTTAGGTTTAAGCCGAGGTCCCAAGAACCCTTTAGGAATATTCTGTTTCTGTAGTCAAGTACTTGTATACCAAAACCATGGGTATGTGGAGAAATAGGGTTAACACCCCAACCAAACTAGAATATTTTAGGCAGGAGTTCTCCATCCCTGCCGATGTTCACTTAAGACTGGCTGGGGAGGGCGACTCCATTATGCCCGAGGATGATACCATGCCCTTTCCTGTTGTAGCCTTTGTCAAATGTGGGCTTCGGTTCCCTCTAGATCCCTTTTTCCGCGAGGTCCTTCATTACTATACCCTGAACCCTATGCAACTCACCATCAATGCCTATAGAACCCTTAATGGTATAATAACCTTAGCTCGGCAGGAGAGTGTCAGGATCACTCTTGCCGACATTCAATACTGTTACACCATGTGTGCCCTCAACCTAAAGGAGAAAGGTTATGTGTACTACCTCAAGCCGAGGTCCACCGAGTTTAAAATTGTAGCCGACCTTCGACTCCAACAAAGGTCTTTGGAGATGACTACCTTATTGCATCCGTAACCGGGAGTTTGGCCCGATGAAGAAGTCCATCTTTTCCTCTCAACAAAGAAAAAGGGCAAGGGTAAGAGCCTAACGTCAATCGCTTTAGGTTGCTTTCTTCAAGTTTTTCAAAAATTTTATCTGCTTCGATGTTATGTTCGCTTTTGCGACGTCAAGAAGCCTCCCAAGGACTTTCGCCAGTCCTATTTTCCTGGGAAAGGCCTGAAGAAGCTTCTGGACCTTCCAATCCACAAGCGCAAAGCTCCGTTGGTGTTGAACTTCATCCCAACTTACAAATCAACTCTTCCCGACGTCCCCAAACGAAAGAAGAAAAGTCGCTCTCCATCGTTTGTCATGTTTCGCATCAAGGCCCACATCACGAACTGACCAAGGATCAACGTCAGACCCAGCGGATTTGCCATCTACCTCGGCACCGTTCTTGGTTCCTATTTCTGAAAGAAAACGTCGGTGACGACTTGTTAAAACAGCTGAAATGGTTCGCCCGAAACCAGTTGTGCAAGACATTCTGGCCGACCTTCCAACCGACGTGGACGCTGTACCAACCCAAACGGTGCCCCCACCAAAACCAAAAAGAGTCAAAAAGGCCCAGCCAAAGGCCAAAGCTACTGAGGCCGAGGTTGAAGATGCCTTGCCCATCTCCCAACTAACCTCAACTGTGAAGACCACTTCTGCTCCCGCCAAAAGATCTGCTGAGGCCCAGCCATCGGGGTCAACTCAGCCAAAAAGGCCGAGGTTGTCGTCTGCGACGACTTCGGGGTCCAGGGTTCCCAAAGTTCCCTGGGAGCCCAAAATTACACTTGAAAATAGGCCCGTCTATGCCAACGAAGCGTTAGCGCCGCGTAGTGGCGCCAAGATCTAGCTTCTCCTTGAAGGCGATCTTGAGCGTAATGCCAAGATAAACGAATACGAGAACTACGCCCTCATGCTGCAGCGCTCTGTGCAAGTAAGTTTTAGAATTTGACAACTTTTCTTTCTGCTGCTTTCTTTAAACTTATAAAGTTTTGCAATATTCTGTAATAATTTCTGCCTTGTTTTCTTTCAGGCCATTCAACACGCCCACTCTCTCTCCATGCAGGCCTTTGAGAACAAGGAAAAATTGGCCGAGATGGAGAAGGAGTGCGCTGCCTTTCAAAAACAAAATAAGAGTCTTAAAAACAAAATGAAGGTTCTGGAAGATCAAGCCGAGGCTGCAACTCAGGCTCAGCAAGAGGCTGACGAAAAGGCTGAGGCTACTGAAGCCATTAAGAACGTTGCTGAAGCGCAGAAGAAAGAGGCCGAGGAAAAGGCGGCCGAGACCGAGAAAGAACTTCAGGAAGCCTTGGCTACAAAAGAAGCCGAAATCAAGGAAGCCGATGAAAAGGCTTACGCCCAGGGTGTAGCCGATGTCACCGAAGATTACAAGCTTCAAGTCAGGCAGGCATGCAATAGGGGATTCTTCTTGGGTTGGATGTCCCTGGCCAAAAAACTTGAACTTCCTGCTGACTCACCCTGGCGCAAGTCTGAAGCTATTCCTCTTCCGTTCCCTCCTCCTCCACCTCCAAGCCAGGCTGAGCAAGAAGCTGAATCTGAATCCGAGGCTGGAGATGAAGATGATGGTGATGATGAGGCCCTAATAAGGAAGCCCAGGGATGCCAGTGAGACCAAGTCTCCTCCTGGGGGTGATCAAGTCCTGGACTTAACCCAGAACGAAGATCTTGAAGGGGCGCCCAAGGAAGCTGACGTCGGCAAGTTATCTTCTGACCTTCTCTTGGCTGAGAGAAGTGTTGAGAAGACTTTGGCCGAGATTGATGCCGAAATTGCGGCTGATAAGGAGGCCGAGGTCGTGGTGGGAAAGCATGCTGAGGTTGCGGCAGAAAAAGATGTCGAGGTTGTTCTTCAAGAGCCCTCTGAGGTCCCAGCCCAACCTGCTCCTGAAGCTTGAAGAAACTTAGCTTTTTTTCTTTTTTTGTACTTTGTTTCTTTTCTTTGCTCTTGTTAATGTTCCCTGAACAATGTAAGCTTCTTCTTTATGGCCGATGTGCCTCTCTTTGTTGCTTTAGAACAATTTACTTCTGCTAGGCCATTGTGCCTCCTTTATATACAACTGTTTCTCTTTGAATGCTGTAGTTTTTAATTTTTCTTCATTGCTTCTGTATACTTGGAATATTTTGCTTGATTCATATAATTCTTCCCTTGCACAATCTTCTCGGGGTTACATACCTCGGGTATAACAACTCGGGTATGATAACTTCAAGTTTTACGTCGGCAAGATACCGACTTGTAAATTGCTGTAAATTGCTGCAAATTTCAACAGATGATAACATGTCGGCTTAACTTCAACCTGTAATATCAGTCCATCCTACTTGTAAATTGCTACAAATTTCAACAAGTAAAGATAAGGAATTTATCTCAGCTTAACTTTAACTTGTAAATTGCTACAAATTTCAACAAGTAAAGATAATAAATTTATCTCAGCTTAACTTTAACTTGTAAATTGCTACAAATTTCAACAAGTAAAGATAAGGAATTTATCTCGGCTTAACTTTAACTTGTAAATTGCTACAAATTTCAACAAGTAAAGATAAGGAATTTATCTCAGCTTAACTTTAACTTCATTAAGCATTACTATCGTTTTCTTCGCTTCAATGTGAACCAAAGTTCCACTTGGGTTCTCATTATTCAAAAAACAACATTATGCAAAGTTTTATAAGTTCTGAAAAATTCTGCTAAGATTTTATTGATCATATCAGCAAAAAATCAAAGAACATCTAATGATAGAAAAACTTTAAATTACAAGTGTTCCATGGCCTAGGCAATGCTTTGCCCTCATTATCTTCGAGCCGATATGCCCTATTTCCTAACACCGAAGTAATTCTGTAGGGTCCTTCCCAGTTTGGGCCAAGCTTGCCCTCTCTGGGATCCTTCTTATTGCCGACGACTTTTCTCAAGCCTAAGTCGTTGACTTGAAAATCCCTTGGATTGACCTTCTTGTTGTAAGTGTCACGACCCAAACCCGCCCCTATAGGTTTGGCACCGTAACCGGCCAGTAATCCGAGGATTACCTACGGCCTCTGAACAAATTAACAAAATATTAGGGGCTAGCGGAAGCAAATAATAATATACAATGTCCATTGAGCTGTGCAGACTTATATGAGACAGAAAAATTTTAAACTTTGTATTTACATATATACACATGACTTGAAGAACCAAACAAGAAAGCATAACTTAAACTTTACATTATATAACGATAACACTTAACATATCCGGAACCTCCACGGAGGCACGGATTCTAGGTGACACAGTTCTAGCCCGGTCACGCTACCGATCACCTACATACATAATTAACACAGTAAGCTAAAGCCCAGTGAATAATAACAGAGTAAAGGGTTTCAATGAATGAGTCCATATAGATTTCAGAAATCAATTCATATTATATCAAAATCATGCTTGATCTGATCGAAATCATAATTCAGCTTTATCAAATTCATACTTGATCAAATCATATATAGACAGAAATCATAAGTCATAGTTAAATTTACGTGATACATCCATTAGCATAATAGAACAGAACGCATAAAGCGTAATGAACGAGCATAAGCGTAGCGTAGCGTAACGCATAAGCGTAGTTCCACAAGGGAACCTCCGGATCCGGTAATGTACGAGCAAAGAAGCCCCATGGCGGGCCTCCCAGACGGTAATAAGCAGATAGACAGAACGCATAAAGCGTAACAGAACAGAACACATAAAGCGTAGTTCCACAAGGGAACCTCCGATATCGGGTAATGGCTGTAGGTATCACACAATACTAAGGATGTCACGATACATGTCAGAAATCGAACAGTCATTCATTGTACATAATATATCATTTCAGAAAACAGATCCCATTTTATCTCACAGAAAATAAGTACAGTTGAACATATCTTTACAATGTTATTACTCACAGTGGGCTGCAGAAGCAAATTAGACAGACTGGATATATAAGATAAATCAGGCAGTCAATGGCGCGTGACCTACACAAACATATAACATATACACATTGAAATACAATATTACTCCATTGATTAAACTTGTCCTTTCTAGTCTTTATAGTCCGAAGTTCTACTACGTTTATTCTTTCTCATTTAAATAAACCAGGTTCTTATTTCACATATTCTTTCATTACTAAGTTATTCTTTTCCAAATAGATTGATCCTTTACTTGGCTTCTTTAACAATTACCACACGATCAATAATTCATTCTTTAACTAACTAATTTATGTTGATTATTAGCTTATTAATCTTTATTGAGTCATAAATCATGTCTAGAATGTTTTGGAAAGAGATGAGGATAAAAATATGAACTAAATGTAACCTTCCAAAATGTGCTGAAAATGGGGTCTTCGCTCGAGCACCACTTTGGTCGCTCGAGCGAGCTGTAAAATTTGAAAAACTACTGGGAGCTTGATTTTCACGCTCGAGCGAGACTTCCTTCGCTCGAGCGAACAACGAAAATTCTGAAATTCTAAAATTGAAATTAAAGTTCAAATTTGGTATTTAAAGCTTTAAAACATGCACTTTAGTATGCAAACATGGAAAACCATTTATTAAAGTCATAAATTCTTGAGAAACTATTCACATGTATGAAATTGACATCAAAATTATTAGTTTTATATTCTTATAAATTTTTCAACTAGTTTCCATAATCTTGGACTTAACTTAATTTATAGCCTCAATTTAATTCATAACCATAGATGCCCCAAAATATGTTTAATCTCAAATTACAAGTATGGATTAAAATCTAATTATAAAATCAACACTTTATCTAACATTAGGATTAATTCTAATTTTTTCATAAACTTGATGTTTATAAAACATTTCATTTCTCTCTTCAAAATATGAGATTGAATTAATCCAAATCCTTCAAAATCCATGATGTATGCAATACAAATAGGCCCAATTTTATTATTAACAACAAAATCAACTTAATTATAAATTACACAAATCAATTTCTTAGAAATTCAACTTAACTCAATTTCTAAAATATACTTAAATGGAACAAACCTTTTAAATTAAATCATATGCATGGATTAAACAAATTCCTAGGTCTCATAATAAAATCAAAACTCATGAACTCATGATTTTAAAATCCTTTTTCCAAAATTAAATGCACAATAAAATTACATATAATTTATGGAGCTTGATTTAATTATAACTTCGAAAACCAAATCCAAAATAATTAATTTCTAATTAACCTTCATAACTTGATCTTAGCTCCAATTCTTCATTATTTTACTAATTCCTCTTAAATCATGAAATTAAAATTACAAACTCTTTTGAAGAAATATTTGCATGTGTGAAAACATAATCGAAATCAAATCATCTACATCAAAATCCCTTTCATTCAAAATTAAGCTCAAATGTTCATGAATTAATTCTTTAATTTCTCTAAATTACATACATGCAACCATAAGATTCAAATTCATATAAAAATAATTAATTTCTAAATAAATTTCCATAATCACTAACCTAACCCAAATTTATGAAGAATAACGAAAATCAAACTCAACTAATTAATTTCTAAATTAATTTTCATAACCATCCACATGCATGCAACCCATTTCAAATTAATTTCCCTAATCTTATTCTTAAGCTAATTTTCCTTCATCTTCTTGCTATTGATTCCAATTTCATCCTTAATTTCAAGTATAACATAAGGATTCTATAAAAATTAAGCATAAATCCATGCCTTAAACTTTAATTTTAGCATTTCGTTGATTCTCCTTTACTTCCCTTGTTCTTCCTTGCTTTTCTTCCCTTAGTCTTCCTTCTTCTTGAGCTGAAATCGTTCCCTTCCCTTCTCTTGACTCTCACTCTCACTCACGGGTTGCCCAAGCACTATGAAGTTCCTCTCTGTTTTTTTTTTTTTTTTTTCTTTTTGTTTTTGCTCTCAATTCCTCTAGCCCCGGAATGCACCCAACAAGATGAAATAATAAAACCAAGAGTTACCTACTCTCTCTCCTCAAGTACACACTCCCTTCTATTCAATATACACGTGCACACATGCACTCTTGCAACATGTCCAGCACAACACATGCATACACTCACAGAAGTTTCTTTGTTCACCCACACCCACATACATTTTAAATCTTATATTTAATTTATGTTTAGGATTTATTTAATTAAGCAACACTTAGTCTTAATAAATTTCAATTAACACATCATTAAATTAATTATGACTAATCATAATTTCCACATAATTTAATCGGTTTAATTTGACTTCCACTAAGGCCCAATTAATTATGTTTAATTTCATCAATCCGAATCAGATTTTTAGTCAGACTCCCAAAAGGCTCCAAATTATAAATTAAATTTATTGTCATTATAAATTTTGATTTCTTAAACCATTTAGGTCTTCAATTTCTAATCCGACATCAAATTTCCGTCAATTAAGTTACATATTTAAATTGATCACCTAATAATTACGTTAAATTTATAATGACCACAATTCTCAATCCTCAAGACTTAATCAACCCCAATTAGGACCTAATTAATCAAATTTCAATTTTACTAAACTGAATCGAATATTTAATTAAACTCCCAAATGGGTCCGTAATTAAAATTAACTTAATTCAACTTCTTATCTTCACTTCCTTAAGCCATTTAGACCCTTAATTTCTAGTTCCAAATAAATCCTTGATAAGACCATATATGAATTAATCTCCATAATTGTCGTGAATCCCAGATTAAATTATAATAATTGGTAATTAATTTCCAAATCTCCTTAATTAATGCTAATTGTTATACGTGATGGGGTCATTACTGAAGCTTTAGTTTTTGGCAAGTCGTTTGGTACGCGATCTCTTCTTTCTTCCAGTAGATCCAGATCTCGGGCTAAGAGCACATCATTAGACCCGTTCTCAACTCCCTGTGTTCTGATCCCTGGTATGCCGATCTCCAATGGAATGACTGCTTCTGTGCCATAAGCCATGGCAAACGGGGATTCCCCTGTTGATCTTCTCGGCGTAGTGCGATATGCCCAGAGCACGTTGGGCAATTTGTCTATCCACTTTCCTTTCGCTGCCTGCAGCCTCTTCTTTATTCCATCCAGAATTACTTTGTTGGATACTTCGGCTTGCCTATTACTTTGGGAAAAGCTTGGTGTTGAAAAGTAATTCTTTATTTTGAACTTTGCACAAAAATTCTTGATAAGTTTGCTGTCAAACTGTGTTCTGTTGTCGGCGACTATTGCTCTTGGAATCCCAAATCTGGTGATGATGTTTTTCCAGATGAAGTTCTTCACATCCACATCTCGGATTTTGGCAAGAGGCTCTGCTTCTATCCATTTTGTGAAGTAGTCTGTTGCAACCAGTAGGTACTTCTGCTGCCCAGTTGCTTGGGGCAATTGTCTAACGAGATCCATGCCCCATTGGGCAAATGGCCAAGGGCTGGAAACCGGGTTCAGGTCAGCAGCTGGCTGATGTATCAAAGGTGCAAACCTTTGGCATTGTTCACACTTCTTCACATAGGCTTCTACATTTTTTTGCATATAGGGCCACCAATACCCCTGGGTAATGGCCCTGTGAGCTAACGATCTATCCCCTGTGTGGCTTCCACAAACTCCTTCATGAATTTCATATAAAAAGTCTTCGACCTGAAGAGGGTGTACACACCTTAAAAGAGGTCCAGTGAAGGATCTTCTGTAGAGATGTCCTTCTGCTGTCAGACTGAATCTTGCCGACCTCAATCTGATTTTGTGTGCTTCCTTGCGGTCTTCCGGGCTTTCCTCTTTTAGGAATGCAATAATTGCATCCATCCAGCTTGGTCCCATGTCCACATAATGCCTCTTGCATTATGTTCGGCTCTATGCTCGGGCTTGATAGGTAATCGATCATTATTGTCCTCGTCTTTCCGGTTTGCATTGAACTTGCAAATTAATAGCGTCGGCGTGGTTGTTATCGTCTCGGTGACTGAAGAAGTCGGCAGTTTTGAAACATGTCTGCCAGCCTGATGACTTCTTTTGCGTATGCCGACATCCTTTCATCTCGGCCAGCAGACTCTCATGTAGTTTGATTTACTATAAGTTGAGAGTCACAAAAAACTATTACCTGATCTGCCTCTGCTGCTATTGCGATTTCGATCCGGCGATCAATGCTTCAGATTACGCCTCATTGTTCGAGGCTTTGAACCCCGATCGAATGCTCCAATATCTCTCCATCGGGGGATATTAACACTACTCCTGCTCCTGCCCCCTGCCGGTTTGAGCTTCCATCAACAAAAAGTTGAAAGGAGTCGCCGATGTAAATGCTACAGGGTCTGAGTTTTTCCTTCTTTGGTTCTTTAGCTTTTGGCTGGTCTTCTCCTTCCTTGTTGGGACATTGTTCATCTCGGCTCAACGGAGCCCGATGTTCGATGTATTCTGGCGAGAATTCGGCCACGAAGTCGGCCAAGACTTGGCCCTTAATTGCTGTTCTCGGCCTGAACTCCAGGTCATATTGGCCCAAAACTACGGCCCATCTTGCTATTCTTCCAGTTAAGTCTCCTTGTTGCAGCAAGGATTTGAGTGGGTGCTCTGTTAGAACCACTATCTTGTGAGCCTGAAAATAATGGTTTAACTTCTTCGAGGCCATTACCAAGGCCAGCATCAATTTCTCCAGTGGTAGATACCTTGTTTCTGCGTCGGCCAAGGTTTTACTTACATAGTAAACAGCCTTCTGCTCTCCCTTCTCTTCTCGGATTATCACAGCGCTTACTACGTGCTCTGAAACTGCTAAGTATAAAAACAGTTCCTCCCCAGGTTGAGGTGTTGAGAGGACTAGAGCCGAGGTAAGGTATTTCTTCTGGTCGGCCAAAGCGGCCTCACATTCCTCTGTCCATAGAAAATCCGTGGCCTTTTTCACCAGATTGAAAAAAGGTTTACATTTGTCCGAACTTCGGCTTATGAATCTGTTTAGGGTTGCGGCCCTTTCAGTAAGCATTTGAACCTGTTTTGCCGATGTCGGACTCTGTAATTCCAAAATGGCCTTGATCTGATCTGGGCTGGCTTCAATGCCCCTTCTAGTCACCAGGTATCCCAAGAACTTACCGGATCCGACTCCAAACGCGCATTTCGATGCGTTTAGTTGCAGCCGATATGTTCTGAGTATGTCAAAGACCTCTTCTAGGTCAGCAAGATGATCCTTTGGTTCCTTGGTCTTCACGACCATCTCATCAATGTAGACTTCTACAGTTCGGCCAATCAAGTGTTTGAACATCTTGGTTACCAGCCTTTGGTAAGTTGTTCCTGCGTTCTTCAACCCAAAAGGCATGACTCTGTAACAATACAGACCTTTGGGAGTGATAAACGTTGTCTTCTCCTTATCCGGGGGGTACATGGCTATCTGGTGATACCCCCTATATGCGTCCAAGAAGCTCATCCTTCCATGTCCAGATGTGGCGTCCACCAACTGGTCGATCTTTGGCAGAGGGAAGCTGTCTTTGGGACAAGCTTTGTTCAAATTTGTAAAATCTACGCAGACCCTCCACTTGCCATTCTTCTTCTTTACTACCACGGTGTTTGATAGCCATGTCGGATAATTGGCTTCTCTGATGGCCCTGGCCTCTAGAAGTCTGTCTACTTCCTCCTCCACTGCTTCGACGTGCATCAACGTCGGTCTTCTGGCTCGTTGTATCACAGGTTTGGCCGACCTGTCGCGTTAAGTCTGTGACATGTGACCTCGGGTCAATGCGGGCATTTCATATGGTGTCCAGGCGAACACCTCAATATTTTTCCTCAGAAAGGCTTCCAGCTCCCTTTCCTCTTCTTCGGCTAACCCTGTGCCGAGAAGAAAGAAGCGTTCTTCATCGTCCTCCTGGACGAGGATTTTCTTTAGTGCTTCTTCACTTTTCTCGATCGGCTCCTTGCCAACATCATCCAGGACCTTCATGTCCTCCTTTTCAACTTCTGCTTCCTCTGGTTCCCGAATCTGCGGAGTTAACTTCATTCTTTGCCATGGAGCAATTTTTACTTCTGGCGATCTCCTCGATTTCCTCAATCCCATGTTACATTGGGAATCGCAGTTGATGCAATGTTGAGAATCGCCCTTGCATGCAACCATGGCCTCCCCAGGATGATGTTGTAAGGCGAGGGCGTATCAATCACAATGAATTCTGTCTTGATCTTCTTCGTGCCAGCTTGTACCTCCAAGCTTGTTGCACCTAAAGGCCATGTCGGCGTTCCATTGAAGTCGACCATCGGGCCGTTTGACTGCTCCATGTCATCAGGGTGAAGGCCTAACTCCTTGTAACATCTGACATACATGATGTCGCAGGAGCTGCCTTGATCAATCAGGATGCGTTTCACCTGGCACTCCCCAACCTGGAGGGATACTACCAGGGCATCATTGTGCGGGTGCTGAACCATATCAAGGTCGGCTTCTGTGAAGGTTATCATCGGTCCTTGGCAATCTTCAAGTCGAGGTCTTTTGATCCGACTGGTTGACGTCTTTGCGGTGTTTTACCCTCTGTGTCTCCCGTATGTCGTTTTCATTCACCTTTGAGTGGATCACGTTAACCACCCGAGGTCCACACCGTGGTTCTCTTGCTGGGGTGCTTGAGGCAATCGTGCCTGTTCTTTCCTGGTTCTGGCCTCATCCACAAGGTCTCTTAGATGGCCTTGCCTCACCAAATCTTCTAAGTGTGCTTTAAGGGCTCTGCAACCCTGAGTTGGGTGCCCCTCCTCATTGTGGTAAGCACAACGCCTACCAAGGTTTCTCCCCATAAATTCCCCTGGTGCTCGTGCCGGCGCCCTGAAGTAGGGCTGATTTCGAATTTGATCGAGGACTTTTGTGGACTGGAATTCGAAACACCGTCGTCACCGCCTGCTTTGCTCTTAACTCTGTCTCTTGTTTGTTGGGTCCATTGTTACCTCGGCCTCGCTTCGGCGAGCCGTTGCCTTTTTCTGGCTTTGTCTCCTTATTCCCCGACGTATCTTCCTCGGCTCTGGCATACTTCTCGATTCTCGCCATGAGCTCTTCCATGCTCTTTGGCAGGGTTTTTGCCAAAGACTTCCGCAGTGGACAGTCATCCTTCAGGCCGTTCTTGAAAGACACGACCGCCACCTCCTGGTTGCATTCAGGTATTCGATTGAACACCTCATAGTACCTCTTTGCATAGGCCCTAAGGCTTTCATCTTTGCTAATTTTTAGGGCCATCAACGCATCCACCCTCAATGGCTGCAGTTTGTTTGTTATGAACCTGGCCACAAACATCTCGGCCAGGCCTTCCCAGCTCTTCATGCTCCCCTTTGGTAGTTTGTGGAACCAATCTGATGCAATCTCCCCGAAGGATGAAGGGAACACTTTGCAGAGCAACGGCTCGTTCCCACTGTATAATGCCATTGAATTCAAAAATAATCCAACATGGAAGTTAGGGTCCGACTTACCATCATATATCTGGAGCCTCGGCATCTTGAATCTTTTCGGTATGACGAATCTATCAATTCGCCGAGAATGGAGTCCTCGGCTTAAGGAAGTTACTTGACTCGGCATTCTCCTGTTTCCTCTTGAGGTAATCTCTCAAGTCCTCTTTACTTCTCCCTGCAGCCCAGTTGTCATTGGACTTCAGCCTTTTCGGCGCACTACTCTCTGCCTCATGGTGGCCCCTTTTCGATCCTTTTCCGCAGGACATATCGAAACACAATATCCACCCCGGAACATGCCGATGTTCTTTGGGGTCTGCTTCTTTCTCGCGATATGTCCTTCGGGACTCTTCTCTTCTCGGCTCTTCTCGGCCGACTTCCCTGGAGTTTCGGTGAGAGTGCCTTCCACTCCTCGTGTGCTGAGGGGCCTCGGGGATTTCTTTCCGCCCCTTCTTCTGGGCGTTTGTTGCTGGCATTGGTGTGTCCTGTAGCGGGTATGGCGGCTGCATGACATTATTCTGCATCATGAAGTTGACGACCGATTGAAGGTCTGCCAACTTGTTTGCCATCTCCTTTACTTCTTCATCCCTCCTCAGACATCTGTCTTTCCAGGTCTGGAGGTCATCCTCGTTATAGTATTTGCCCCTGTTCGCTTTCTTTGATATATCACCATCTTGGCCGACGGCTTTCTCTGCGTGATTCTGATCACGAGTTTTTTCGTTGTAGTCTCTTCCTTCAGCGTTAGGGTCGACGGGTCTTCCATTCCCAGCTGGAGTGTCGTCCCCAATCTTTTCCTTCTGCGTGTTACTGGCCATCTACTCCTCTTTTGTTTCCACAGACGGCGCCAAATTGTGTGAGTGAATTTCCGATCACACTGCCCTCCTTAGTAATCCAAGCAGAGAACAGGCGAGAATAGATGGCACCTGTGTCTGCCTGAGAAAGAAAAGGCTCCGGCGGTGGTTCTTCCACCCGGGGCACTCCGACGATCAAGTCAGTATCTCTCAAAGATAATATATGTGCTTTAGTTACTGCTTAAGACTACAAATTGCGTACCTTAGACCCGCCGGGGGTGCCCTTCTTTTATAGTCTTTCTCTATCCTAGTCCCACTAGAAGTCTCACTTCCATGGACTCTAATTCCGGATCTACCTTGGACTTTTCAAGAGATAAGGATAGACTCCCTGAGAGTACTACCTATATCCATCTTGTAGTCTTTCTTCTTTCTAGGACTCCTGTCCCTTATCCACTTATCTCGGACTCCGGTTTCTTCGGAGATAACCTCGGCAACCCCGAGATCACCTCGGCATATCTGTCATGACACGTGGAACCTCGGCTGACACTTCGGCGTCACCTCGGCCACGTGTTGGTACTCAGAAAATATATCCCCACAATTAGTATTAAAAAAGCCAAACCAAGTTCAAGTTAGATTAACTTTCGAACTGAGCTCGATCTGAATTTTTGAGCTCCATATGCAAAGTAGCTGAGCTTAAATCTTGAAAGGCTCAACTCGTTTGTTGCACTAGGGATATCACTATCTTCTTTGTTTACCATGAAAAACAATTATAGGATTTGATATAGGTCAAAATTTATTTTGCTCTTTTGAGATTTGAGATCAGAGCACTTTACCTCCTTTGTGATTCAAATATAGTAGAAAGTCTCTAAGTAATTTTGGACGAAAGTGTAACTATTAATACCGTTAACTACAGATGTGAAATGATTATATAATACTCTCAAACTCTATATTTTTTCAAATTCTTACTTAAATATGTAATCCAAACACAATATAACTATAGATGTGAAATGACTATATAACACTTTACTTACTTTGTGATTCAAATATAGCAGAAAGTCTCCAGGTAGTTTTGGACCAAAGTGCAACTATTAACACCGTTAAGTATAGATGTGAAATGACTATACAATACTCTCAAACAAATGACTATAAATCTCAAACTCTATATTTTTTATGTTATTTTCTCTCCTCTCTCATACACATAATTTATAGTGTCTTAACATTAATTCAATTATATCGCAATTAATTTTAAATTCTTAATTGTTTATTGTAATTCTTAATTTTTTATTCTACTTATAATTTATATCACAATTAATTCTAAATAATTAATTATTTATTGTAATTCTTAAATTTTTAATCTAATTTTAATTAATTATATTTTAAACCACAATTAATCCTAAATTTTTAATTATTTATTGTAATTCTTAACAGGTTAATCTAATTTTAATTTAATTATATTTTAGATTATTTTTAATTATTCTATATTTTATATTTTAAATCAATCCTTAATTATATTTTATATTTTATATTTTAGATCAAACCCAATATTATTATGAGGATACACCATAGGCTCATTAACCTATTTGGACTTTTTTTAATTCAAAATTAAAAAATTAGGTTGCTTTTTAAATTGATTCCCAAAATGGGTCAAAATATATTTGCAAAATATGTTTTCCGTTTTTATTTAAAAAAAAAAAATTACTATATCAGTTTTTTTTATTAATTATTTTTAAAAATAAATTATGTTGAAAATGTATTTTGTAAATACGTTTTTTAATTAAGAAAATGTATTTTACAAAGTACGTCTTTTTAATGAATTTTTTTTCAACAGAAAACGTATTTGCAAAATTCTAGGTTCATCTTGTTCTTTCCAAATTCTACTTTAACGGAATAGACTTACAATTATTGTGTTTTAGGTGGTCTCTTGGTGCAATTATGTATGAAATTTATAAGGGTAACCTAAGAATGCTGCTAATCAATATCTTGTTTGCATTAAAATGAAATAAAAAATCATATGCCAAGTTCTGGTGAGTTTCAGTATTATTTTTAGAGAAAAGCTAGAGATTATGAAAAAACTTTCATGAAAATGATCATGAAAGATTTATGATCCTTGAATTATTTTGATTAGTGTGTGGTATTTTATTTTAAGTGTAATTCAAGGGTCATAAATCTTTCATGATCATTTTCATGAATTTTTTTTCATGATACCTAGTATTGCTATTATTTTTATTTACTTCACCACTTTAACCTGTGTAATCCCCACTTTGTTGTGAGATTTCATTACATGTATGCTCTCATCTAGTTTAAGAAATTTTGGTGAAGCTTTTTGCACATTTCTTTTATTTCATACTTATGTTTCAATGTGTTCTTATTGTTGAATTACCTTGCAAATTGTTTTCCATTTTTCTAGTGACTTTCATTTTCTTCCTAGTTTTTGATGTGATTCTGAACTTGAAGATAGTGCCCAAGGGAGAGGCTTCAGATCCTCTGTCCCAAGTTTATATCCCAACCCTTTGTACCATTCCCCTGAGCTGCCACGACGCCACCACTTAAGTTTAGGCAAACCATATAACAGAACAGCAACACTAAATTTTGATGGACATATAGGTGGTGCAAATCTTGACTGCACAAAACCTTTTGATTTAGAAGTTGACAGATCTGGAGGAACAGCGGAAAAACACTCCCTCCAAGCACCAGTGCAGTTTGAGTCTGATTGACTAAAAACCGGTTCATCAGATGGCTGCATTATATAGCCATGATCTGAGGACACATACCACTTCCTGATGAGAATATGTTGTGTGTAATATTCCTTGTAAGCATGTTACACAATGAATCTAAGAAAAGGAAAATTCACCTTCAAGTAGATTATGCCATCACTGGATTTTTGCATCTTTTGTCTGCAAGGAGTTTGCCAATCTCTTGATGATCTTGAGTTTCAACAGTTGAATGCCTTTAATGTTGTGTTTGGTTGAGGGATTTGGGAAGGGATTTGGAAAGGGAAAGGAAAAAGGTGTGTGAAACTAAGGGAAATGTAGGTATATTTTATTCATATTTTACCAAACTTTTCTCTTTCCCTTTCCAAATCCCTCTTCAAATCCTACAACCAAACACAGTGTAAGAGATTCAAGGCACAACATTCTGGTATCTTAACAAAAAGAAATCCTCAAGTCAACATTCTGGTATCTTAACAAAAGAAATCCTCAAGTGTGAGGCATATATTTTGCAATTCTACACATGGTTCAATTAACATTTCATTTTTTCACTTTTATTTATCACTTTTATTTATAGGTTTTGAGTGTAGGTTGTCGGTTTATTCACTGAAAACCAGCTTGTTTAGAAGACAACTGGAGTTGCAAGCCATTACATGATGGAGAGATGACATTTGAGCAGTGGCGTTGTGGCAGCTCAGGGAGAGAGTGGTACAAATTGTTGGAAAATGGCTTTGGCAAAACCTTATTTTTTGCTAACTTTGAGCATTAATTAAGGTGGGACCCAAGGGATATCCAAGTTTGTGGAAGGATGATGTTATAGGTAAAGTGGGCTATATCCATTGGACCCAAAACAAAATCCCCATGCGCCGGTGCGTGGTGTGAGGTTGGGCTTGTCCGGCCCAATGCTTATCTTTTGAGCAAAAAACTTTTGTAATTTATTTATTTATTTTTAATTTTGGTTTCAAAATTCAAAATAAATTGGTTCAGGTTTTTTCCTTCGCCCAAACAGATCCCTAACGAGTTCAGACCCACCCGAACAGATTCATACCTGCTGAATTCAAACTGAATTTGTCTGAACAGTTGCCTATCTGTTGGCAGCTGTTCGAACAGCCATCATTCCTCCTATAAAAAGCCAACAATTCAGAGATAAATTTTTTCCCTCAAAATTTTGTCCTTCTCTTTCTGTTCTTTTCTGTGTTTCTGCATCTATTCTGCATTTAATTTTTAGGAAGAAAGAGAAAGAGTTATAACATAATTTGGTTCGCCAGACTTGATTTTGTAGTGCTGTAAATTCAAGTGTTAGTCATTACATCCTGGAAAGTAGACGTTGGTTAAAATTTGAAGCTTCGGAGCGAGGGCGAAATCTACTTTAAGGAGATTGTGTCAAACACAAGCCTCGACTTTAATTTTTGTAAGCGTTTAATTCGGAATTTAATCTATATAATTATTTTATGAATTATTTTATTTTGTTGTTTATTTTAATTATACATTTAATTTACACACATCACTGTGGATATAACACAAATAGTTGGGACAGGATCCCAAGTTTGCAAGGGAAGTCTATCAACCTGTAATTTATTCAATTTGATGAAATAAAGGTGTTGAATGCGGAGTCCTGTTCTATGCTCCTTTATTGGTTCCATCAATGAGTTGCAAACAAAGGGGAACTACCTGCTATTGTCTTCTATTTTAGATTTTAAAAATTGCCCTTCTGTTCAAATTATAATTGCAACCCACCTTGATGCATTTGGGTTATGCTGACCCAGGTGCTTAAATTGAGCCATGACATTACAATTTATGTATGCAGGGTGGTGCTATGGGGTTGTCAAGTTATGTGCCAAGATAAGGAAAAAAACAAAGGTAAAGAGGGGGGGAAAATGTAGGAGTGATAGTTCATTGTTAACACATTTTTATCTCCTCTGATGAGGAGAAAAAAAGTGTTTCTAGTATTTTTCTCCTGCATACTTGCCTTTTGTAACTATTGGAACGGTGGATTTGTAGGTGGTTATAGATGTGGAAATCCAAAGCGTTATGGGGAGAAAAAGAAGGTTATCAGGGACTGGAACTCTTTCTGCTAGTTTGAGTGCTTCGTGCTCTGAACTTTTGTTCAGACAGTCAAGCAGATACTCGGGGGAGAATTTGTTTTCACCATACACGTATTGGTAGATTGTATCGCCTAAACTTGCTTTTCCAATCTGAAAACAAAATTTTCCGACGTGGGATGTGGAGTTAGAAAATTTTCTAGACTAATGTAAAGAAGGGTAGAATTTAGAAACAGAAAACAGTATATGTAAAGAAGGGTAGAATTTAGAAACAGAAAACAGTTTTGCCACGAACATAGAATGGAACAAAAAATAAATAAATAAAAAGAAATATTGTAATGGCAAAAAAGATTAACTTGTATTTCATTCGCATTTTTCTTTTCTTTAAAAAAAAAGAAAAAAATCTTTACACAAATTCATAATCGAAACATAACTTTAATCTCTATATACTCCATGTTTGCAAAGCAATTTAATAAGCTTTGATTGGTTTTCCATTATTTTTATTTTACAACTTAATATGAAAAAATATTAGAACTATCATACCACATTTTATAACATGTGACATACCATGTTGTCATTTCTATTCCTTATATTAGAACTATCTGTATTTCAAGTAACATAACATACAACTCCAGGTTACAAATCTGAAACTAGAATACTGAAAAATGCTTCTCAAATTACATCGAACAAATTGGCTTTATAGGGCATGCAAAAAAACAACTCATTTCAGATACTTGTAATAGAGTAATTAAGGTTTTACTCCATATAATGAGCTTCCTCTCTTGCAAGAAATTCATTGAAACTTGGGCATTTGTTCTTCTTGTAGTTGTTTCTTCTATTGGTCTTGTTGGTTGTTTTTTGTGGATTTATCTACAAAGAGGACATCATCAATCCAAGCAACAGTGTTGAATGCCAAACCTTCCAACACCCTTGAGTAGCTCTCTAGGATTGCTTGCCCCACATCCTATAAAATTGCAACACTTTATTACTTCTCAAAGTAATACTCATCAAAAAAAAGAAAAAAGAAAAAAGAAAAAAGGAGAAGAGAGTAATATTCACACAAACATGTAAAATCTCACAACTGTATACCATGGTTTGTTAATTTTAAGCAAGACGATTGTCACACAATAGTAATATTACAAACACACAGTTTTTTTACATAATGCAGTTTTGCCAGTATTGCATTCATCCTAGTGAAGTGAGCGTATTGGCAACACTGTATTTTGTGCATTTTTCAATTCTTTGTGTGTGTGTGTGTGTGTGTTTTCGAAAACTAAAACAATGGAAAGTTTGAAAGCATCTGTTATTTTTGTGCAAAATGGTTTTTGGAAATTCAAAAACAACTTTTTAGTATTTTTGAAATAGTGAGTTGTTTTCAAAAATAGTTTTCGGAAACAGTTCCCCAAAGAAGAAGAAAAAAAAAAAAAAAAAGAAGCAAAAAATGACAACACAACCAAACACTATTTTCTGAAAAAAGAAAAAAAAATTGATTGGCAAATTGTTTAAAAAAAAAACTACTTTTGATAAATGTATATATATATATATATGAAAAAGGCCTTCATTTTAGGAAACAACAAAAGTCGAAACATGAAACCGATAAGTGTTTTGGACCTTTTTAATGTTTTGTTTCCAAAAACAAAAACATAAGCAATTGGAAAATGCACTTTTGATTCATCACTTCAACATACCAATAACCATAAAAACTACATATGCTTACCTTATTGTATTGAATCTTGCATGTATCCAAGCTTGTTTGTGAAAGTTCAGGGTACCTCTGCTTCAAACAGAACAACAAAACCTCTGCTCTCTCTGCTAAAACTTGGTTTTTGTCACTTCTATCAATGTCAGACATGAAATCCTTAACCATGTCCCATGATGATTTTGAATGGCTTGTGAATGCTTTACGCCTCCATGTATACATCGATTCTTCGACTCTGTCTGCTAGCTCGAGCGCTTCGTGCTCCGAGCTTATGTTCAGACAGTTGAGCAGATAATCGGGGGAGAATTTGTCTGCAACACACATGTATCGGTAGATTGTATCGCCTAAACTTGCTTTTCCGCTCTGAAAACAAAATTTTTCCACATGGCATGTGACGTTAGAAAATTTGCTAAACTAATGCAAAGAAGGGTGGAATTTAAAAACAGAAAACACTTTTGATACAAACACAGAATGGAACACAAAATACGCATAATGGGACGAGTTTTATTATCCGTCATGTATGTATTTTGTGTCTGATTCTGTCATCGATTTTTGTATTCTAAACTTATTCAACAGAAAAATGGATAGAATCAAAGCATGGTGGACTAACCTTAGGAAGTGATGCCATAAATGAGTCTGGAATTTCCATCTCAGATAGGATTGTACCATTGATAGCCATGGCAGCTTTGTGAATTTGATTCGCGCAATCGCGCTTTTTTCGCAAGTGTTTCCTTGATTTCTCAGAGAGGCCATCAGGCGGAACACAAGGCACGGGAAGCCACCACTTTTCCTCTTTATGTTGAGGATGAATAATCCGTCTGAATGAACCAGTACGCGTTGAATTACCTGACATACTTCCTTGTTCTGCATACCAAAACTCTGTTTCTTGGAAGCTATCCAATATGTCCTGTTTTTTAAGAAAATGAAAACAGAGTTACTCTGTTTAAACAAGTTTTATGTGTTTTTTTGAAAAATGAAAACATAAAACATAAAATGAACAAAATAAAACACAGCCAAACATCACTTTCCTTTTCTTAAAAAAAAAAAAAAACTTGTTTGGCAAACGGCTTCCTAAAATGATTTTTGAGAAAATTTCATGAAAAATCATACTCAATTTAGGAAACAACAAAAGGTGAAAAATGATATGAAATCGATAAGCGTTCTGGAACTTTTCATTGTTCTGTTTCCGAAAACACCCACATACAAAAAATAAAAACAAATAAATGAACACGGTTTAACCGAAAACACAACCAATTGAAAAATGCAATATGATTCATTATTGCAGGGTGTCAATGCACACCCCTGTTTGGAAACAGAGTAGCTCTTTTTCTGTTTCAAGAGAATGAAACTCGTCTTACCACAAGCATCGAGTCTAGCTTTCTCAATGCCGGGAGGTTGATGTAAATGTCTGATCTCGGTCTGCTTTCCATCACCTGGAAGAGAAAAGACCACTCAACACCTTACGCTAAAACACGCGAAAATGGTAAAATTCGTAGGTACCCTTTTTGAAATTTACAAGATTTAAAAAAAAAAAATTTACCTCAACTGCGGTTCCATCATGTAAATTTTGTGATGTGGTTGGGATGAATTCGACGAGGTAATCGCATACGGATAGAAGGCAGTTCATTTCCCTCTTCCACATCAACTTGTTCTCGGGATTTAGAGGTTCTAATTTGAGATGGTGACCAAACACAGAAGCTGCAGCATACAACATGACTAGAAAATGAGATAGAACCACGGTTTTGACTAATAGTATCGGGAAATGTATCTATATCAGCTACATGATCATAGGACAGTATCAGCCGATATATTAGTAATTATCGGTATAAGGTCGGAAAAAACAAACCATAGAGGTTGGTTATGGCATTAGAAATCGTAACAGCGGTGCAGACACCTTTCCCACTTCCGGACATGTCTTCACCGAGCAAAAGCTTGGAAAATCTTTCCCTCATCATTTCAAGTTCTGGGAAGTGTTTTTCACAACAAGATCAGCAATCCTGTATTTCTTTGAACGCTAATTTTTTTTTTTTTTTTTTTTTTTAAATAAGAATTTACCCGAAAGCTCACCTAAATCCACTGGCTCGTTATCGTCAGGCTTGTCGCCCAACGGGCTCTTTTGCTGCCCGATGCCCAGTCTGCTAAGAATAGGAGTTTTTCTCAGCGGCCAGAGCGGGGATGGTGTTCCCAGGCTGCTTTGGTCGTCAGTTGGCTCCGAGTAGCCTGACATCTCAGAGTTTGTTCTGCAGTATGGGAAAGAATCTGTGCTCATCGTCCAAAACCCAGTAGTTCCAGAGGGTGAATTGTCAGTTTGATCCACGGAAGAAGGTGAAGCTTGATAACCCAGATCATAATTCTCATCCGAATTAGACAAGTTGTCCATTTTTTGAGACTCTCTCTTGAAGGACTTGGTTTAAATACTCAAATCTGCATATGGTAATGAAAATGTTACAAAATGATTAAACCTGTTACAAAATTTCTAATGATTCGAAAATATTTTTGAAGAAAAATGGTTGGAGTTCATGGCTATCTAACACGACAACCGTGACAGAACTCGGTCTCGAAAACTAGCTGTGGAGGTGAAAGTGTTCTCACGCATTATTTTCATACTCAAGCAAGCATGTTTACTTTGAAAAAAATGAAATTAGTTTAACGAAAATAAACACTAAAAAAATATTTTAACATTTTTAAAAATTATTGTCCCAAAAGAGAAACCCATATCAAAATAACAAGTGTTTTGTTTTTTATCATATCAAACTAATTTCTATTATTTTGAAGGAAAAACGAAAAAGAAAAGAAAAGAAAAGAGAGAATATTTTGGAAAGGAAAAGGAACAGGGTGTATTTCTCTCCCTCTCTCTCTCTCTCTCTCTATATATATATATGGTATTTACTTACAATAACTACCCTGGAATCAACTTGAATTACAGAGTTCATTCATGAAAAAGCAAGACAAATCTTTAGGAGAAAAAAGCGAAAAAAAAAAAAAAAAAGGTCTATCATGTGTCATTGTTATCTGAAAATTTTGAATAATTCAACTGAAATTTGCAGCAAAGCATGAATGTGTAAAAAAGCAAAGTGAATAACTAAAATTTGAAAATTCAAAGGCAACGGTTTTCAGAAAAAGTAACGGTAAATCAATTATTTATGTTACCTTTAATAGAGAGAGAGTTGAATTTGAGCCGTTGAAAGCCTTTGAAGGACCGTTTGAAACCTTCCCTCCCTCCTATGAACTCATGAAACCTTTTCTTTTTCTTTCCAAAAGAAGTCTACTCTCTTTGAACAAACAAGAAAAAAAACACCATGATCATCAACAACAACAAATTCTAGCCGTCCGATTGCAAATCTGTCTTTATTATCGATTCAAATAAGGCCGACCCAGTTGCTAAAATAGCTGATAGACAAGATCTGAAGAGAATTTTTGCGTGCTGACTATCAGACTACATAACAAAACCCTCCCAAGAAAGCTTTAGAAGTGGATGGATATTAATATTGATTTTGATTGAATAACGACAATGAAGAATGGAATGTATATAGATAAAATTGGAATAATGGAGAGAGAATGTGGAACTCTAATTGTATTGATTGTATGATGATGAACTCAAATGATTCACAATTTTTATAATAAGACATTCAACTTCTGGATGTGCATGAAATGGTCCCACAGATGCTTCCATCTAGTTCAGAACTTTTGCACTTTCTTCAAAGAAAATGATTTTTTTTTTTTTTTTTTGCTCTTTTGCTTTTGCTTCTTTTATTATTTTGTGTTTTTATTAGTAATAAAAGAATAATAGTATATAAAATATGTATTCAGAATGATACAACTGCTTCGTGACTAGTCATTTTAAAACATGATATTCATTCAAATGACATTTAATTATTGAAATGTCGAAACATTCTATATTAAAATTATGAATAGAATAGCATTTTTCGTAATTAATTATCTATTAAAATGACATTTAAATGTTAAAATATCACTTTCATTCCGGTGAAAAATTATGTACACAAATTAATGCTATTTTTTGTAATGAAAGAAAAAGAAAAAAAATATATTTAGAGTAACGCTATACAAATAGAATTTTTTTCGTACACCATAACATGGCTTTTTATGATCGTTTCATTTCAACTCAAAACATCCAAAAATTATCTAGTAGGTCAAAACACCTGCCTCAGTATGTCCATCCAATGATATTCTATAATTTGTCCGCCATTTCCTTAATTTTTGGGCTATATATACTCATTTAGCCTCATATTATTCGTTAGGTACCCAACTAACATGAAATTCTTAAAAGACAGAATAATTTCTTCAAAACTTCTATTATTGTGACTTATAATGGCAACAATAGCATGATAGATGTATTTTATGTATACAATATATTTTATAAGATGTGACAGTGTATTAAAATATATAAGGCAATACTTTCTTTCTCATGTAATCTCTAATGTCAATCATCTCTTTTACACATAATTGAATATTAAAAATTAATGTAAAAAGTAGAGTTGTATATCGTTTTCTTTTGTAAATTATTTTTCGTTTAATTATTATTACATTAAAGGTGTGTCCAAATTGCATGTTCTTGGGAATTTAATATGATGTGTGGTAGTTAGGTTTGTCGGAGGTTAAGCTTAAGAGGCATGTGAAATATTTCACACTTGAAAAAGACAATAAAACCTCTTCTTCTTTGAGAATGAAGTCGTGACATAGACGTGCTTGCCATTAAATGGAGACTTAATGACACTACTGTTCTATCCATGGCATATGGAGGTATCATAGAATTAAGGCAATTGAAAAATCTTCAATTAGGTCCAACACTTCTATTATAATTTAATACATTGACCTACTTTTGGGTGCAAAACAAAATTTTAAAAAATAAAAATCATAGTTTAGAAAAATAATTATAATAAAATTGTACCCCAATGTACAAAATTCATACATATAGTTAAGTTTTAGACGGATAGTATTAAACAATTATTTGTCTCACAACTACATGGAATTGGTTGGGTGGTCAAGACTTGGGGTCTAGGGTATGCTCTCTTCAAGGTCTCAGATTTAAAACTTCTTAAATGTAAATAATATTTTGAGACTAGCTCATACAGAACTTTGTCCTGATTTTAATTGGTCCTTTAAATTAGTCAGTTCAATAAGTCGAATATTGAATTATCAAAAAAACAATTGTCTCCCTCACTTCATTCTCAAATCATCAAATAATTGGATGTTACTGTTTGGATGCATTCAAGAAAGAAAACTTTTGTCCTCTAATTTTAGATTGTCAATTTGTTGTTATTATGTTTATAATAGAATTGTCGGTTATGGTTCAACTTTGTCTTGGGTAAGTGTTTGTAGATATTTCGTATGTAGTACTCCCGTGTTATCAAACTTGTCTAGGTCCTTCATGTTCGACTTCCGTTAGGTAGAGATTCTTATAATCACACCTGAAGAGAGTTGTTTGATCAATTTTATTTTATTTTTTTCTAATGGAGAAAAAAGAGAGAGAATAAATTCTATACTTGGAGCCATTCTTTTGGAGGGTTTTAGGAGGCTTCTGAATCATTTGGAAGAACATTTTTTATAATATCCTACTGAATTTTCACTCGAGGGGCCTTGACCTTTTGCGGTGTGACCATAGAAGAGGCATTGCCTTTGTCATAGTGGTCTTCACCCACTAAGGGAGTCTCTGTGCCTGCCGCCTCCATCTATCAGCCCACCTCAGTGCCTTGCTTCCCCAAGTATTCATTTGGAAGAGCACTTTATATATAATAGAAAAGTCCATGAACCATGAAAGAGTAATAAAAAAATGCTCTCGAATTTGAAATGGAGGCTGTAGATTATCTTTTCTTTGTGGAATCATTCTGCGAATGAATTATGGCCTTAGATTGCACATTCTGGGTAATTTTTTGATCCATTTTTTTGGGTTTGCAGACCTCTTGATATATAGTTGTTAGCATTCTACATCAGATACAAATGATATCATGATGAATTTATAAGACGGCGACGATATATTTAACTTGAAGATGCCTTCTGGGCTATAGCTCTGTTTTTCCTTTCATTTTCTTTTATCTCAACAAATTCAGCATTGAAACACAACCCAAAGATTTTTCAAAATTTTGAAGAAGAAAAAAATCAAATTTTCAATATTTTGTTCTGGACTAATTTAAGAGCCCTTAGCTAGTGTTGGTTGATGGATTGATTCACAAGAGCGAGGAGAAAGATGAACCAACAAGCACATAAAACAATGAAGCCAAAGGTCACATACACTATCCATATTACAACTCAATTGCCTTTAAACTTGCTTTTGTTTGTCATTAGAACTTGTATTTTCACAGAAAAACAAGAACCTCCTCCATGGGACTCTCCAGAGATTCATGAATCTCGTGCATATCGATTGCCCTAATTCTTGCTCCTCTTTGACAAATATTCTTTTTTTCGTAGAATCTTCTTTCTGCAAAATCACAGTGGTCATATATATTTTCTCATTAACCTAAAAGTTCAAAAAATATTCATCATAGAAAGAAACAAATAGAATATATGTCTAAGCGATCTTACATTAGGGATGAATTTGAGCCCAATCTTTATTTGTCCTTTGTATGTGTCATCATCGAGCACTACATTGTATGGAGTTGGTCTTATTTCTACAATTTTCTCGTCATTTCCCTCCACAATTAACCCTCGGAGATAAACTCTACAACGTGGAAAGATTAATTAATTAATAATAACAAATAACAATATTAATACAGTTTCGCGACAAAAATCTGAAAAAACACAAATGGATTTTAACAAACCCCATTTCGTGAACAAATGGATGTTCATAATCACCATAAGTAAGCATTATTGCACAAACCCCATTATACATCACTCATCAAATCTCTTAAAAAAAAAATTAATGCCATATATTAGAATGTACTATGTTCAAAATTATGACTACCTATTGTATATTCATCCATAATAATTTTAAATACAAAATAAATAAATAAAACCCTAACTTTGTGATCATTTTCACAAATGCAAAATTTAGGTTAATAAAGACTATGAAAGCATTATATGGATGATAATTAACAAAGAAAAAATTTGAAAGTATGAACATGCTACTGAGTTAGAACTATTTACATGGTTTCACCAACAAATCCACCATCAGTGAAATATTCCTTGTCCATGATTTTGAATTTAAGGTGACTCATGTTTTCCAATTCAGTGGGCCGAAATTCAAATGTGAATTTTTGGTTCCAGTATATTTCTTTTTCTTTGTGATTACCTGCACCAATGAATTTTGTATAACTAGGATATAATCAGAGCATATTAGCATCGTGAACAAGAAAAAAACGAAGAAAAGATCATCAAGAACTGGACCTTTCGAAATTTTGCTTCTTTGCACTTGAGTTCCACATTCAACGACAACATAATAGGCTGGTCTCCCTGTGAACATAAGGTTCCAATTAGTACAAAACATAGAGAAAAATATTCCAAATGGAGAACCAAAATGAATTCTACACCCCATGTGAATTGCATAGACATTGCATCTATGATCAACTAAAAGAGAGAGAGAGCATGGTTTTAAATAACGGTATTGAGATAAATATCAACATCAATGATACAGTCATATATCGGCTTATATCAGACAGTATCAAAAAATATATTAGTGAATATTGATATTAAAAAGTCCAAAATCTCGATACATATTGGCTGATATTTAAAACCCAGAGACAGAGAGAGCACCAATAATATTGGTGTGTCTAATGCCTTTTGCACCAATAACAAGTACTTCAAGTATTCTTTCTTTCATGAGAACAGGACATGAATTAAGCAAATAGGGAAAAGATCTCTACATATTTATGTTGGAACAAAGAAATTAATTATAAACAGGGGTTACGATAGTTAATTTATTAGCTTTCAATTAGTTATTAATCCTTTACTTAAGCCACTACAAAATATAACAGCACATGCAACAAATATGTAAATTCTTATTTACTTCAGAGAAAGAAGGGTGGGAAAAGAGATAGTAAGAACAATTTGTTTTCAGAGGTAGAATGGAGGGGATTCATAATGAGGGGATTAATAGTAAAGGGATTGTTAGTGAGGGGATTAAGTAAAATTGTGTTTGTTTTGATGATAGTTGTTAGTGTAGGAATTGTTAAATTATTTTTATATAAAATAATAAAACAAATAAAAAAATATAAAAAATTAAACATTAATATTTTAAAAAAAAAATTCCAATATATAAAAAATAAAAAATTTCTAATTCCTTCACTATTTTTCTAATACCATCTCCACCTGCTCCATCTCAATCCCCCTTCCAACCTCTATTTATATCACCTCCTCCATCCTAATCCCCTCCACCATCCTAATCCCCTCCCCAACTCTACAAACAAACACAACACTAAATAACCCTACCTCCATCTTAATCCCCTCCCATCTATTTAACCCCAAAACAAACAGGCCTATGTTCTCAGAAAGGTGAAGGAAGGGGTTAGAGCTCCAATCCAATCCTCTACTAGCCACTATAAAATATAACTGTATACACAAATTGGCTTAGAAAGGATAAAATATCGCACCCTCATGAATTTCTTTCATAGATATATGGTGTGTTGCATTGTGTACATACAAAACCCAACTAGGATATGAACCGGGGCATAAAATTCAAAAAGCAATCCAGCAGAAGAAAATGAAAAAAAAAAAAAGTATGATTTTTCGTTTAGAAATAAATTCTACAAATTATTTCCAGTTTTTTACAAATAGTTAGAAAAACAAAATTAAAACTGTTGAGAGAATAATCAATTGCAGTTAATCTTTCTCATAGTATACATGTTATGAATTGGCTTCAATTATACTATATCCTGTTTCCTTCCTCAATCCCTTCTTGTCTACCAATTTCCGCATCTTTTCCACATCTTCCCATCTACACTGCTCTGCATACAAGTTCGACAAAACCACATAACAACTAGTATTTTCTGGGTCCAAGCAAACGAGCTGTTCAACCACAAATTCTGCAATCTCAATAGACCCACAAATTGATCTACAACCAGCAAGAAGAGCTCCCCAAATTCTGTTATCAGGCTCAATAGGCATACTTTTCACAAATTCAAGAGCATCTTCTACATGTCCTTGACGACTAAGCAAATCCACCATACAAGCATAGTGTGCAAGTTTTGGAGTAATACCATATATCTTTTCCATGGCATAAAACCAATTCCAACCTTCATTCTCTAACCCACAATGACTACAAGCAGATAGAAGAGAAATAAAGACCACCTCATTGGGTTTTATCCCGCAATTCAACATGTTCGAGAAAGTCTCTAGAGCTTCATTACCATACCCATTTATCCCATAACCGTTGATCATTGAACTCCAACATACAAGATCTTTTATTAGAATCTCATCAAAAATGGCCTTTCCTTGCCTTATCCTTCCAAATTTGCAATATAAATCAATCAATGCTGATATTAAAAATGCATTTGATGAGTAGCCGGCTTTAGTCATATGTGCATGGATGCTCTCCCCGAGCTCTTGAACTCCCATGGAAGAGCAACCTTGCAATACACTCACGAAAGTGATCTCATTTGGTTTCTCGTTTGTTGATTGCATCTTTTTGAAGGTATCTAAAGCTTTCAAAGAATGTCCACTTTGTGCATATGCCGAGATCATGGCACTCCACGCGATAAAATCTTTCTTTTGGATCTGACTAAATAAAATCCTAGCAGACCCAATTTCACCAAACTTTGCGTACATTTGGAGAAGTGCAGTCATGACTGAAACAAAAGCCAAGAATCCACTTTTTAGGATGTACCCATGAAGTCCCATACCCAAAGTAAACTTTTCTTCTTCTCCACATGCTCCAATTGCATCCAAGATTATAACTTCATCGGGTTTGAAACAACAAGATCGCATCCCGGAGAACATATTCAATGCTGCTCTTGGGCATTTGTTTTCGATACACCCATGAATCATAGTCCTCCAAGAGACAAGGTCCTTGTTTTCAATTCTATTGAAAACTTGAATGGAGGTCTCAAGATATCCACATTTTGCATACATATCTACAAGTGAGTTTTGAACATTGGTAAGAAAATAATATTCTCTTTTTATTGAGAAACCATGTATTTGCTTGCCAAATGACAAAGTGCAAAGAGCACCACAAGCAGGTAGTATGCTTACAATGCTCACATGGCTCGGTTGGACACCATTGTATTGCATTTCTCTGAAAATCTCAAAGGCCTCAATGTATTGCCCACTCTTCGTGCATACCGAAAGCATTGCATTCCACAAAACCATATCTTTATCGGGCACCTGATCAAACAGCTTCCACACAATTTCAACATCCCAACTAGTGTAAACACCTAGAAGGGTGGTTACAACCGACATTTCTGATTCAAAACCCATTTTTATCAACAACCCATGAATTACCCGCGTCATATTTTCAAAACCAGAAGCCCCAACAGCCCGTACGATGCTCAAAATTGTCACATAATTTGGCCTTTGCTCACTTAAAAGCATGGTTTTGAACAACCCAATGGCCTCTTCGGGCTTATCTCTCCTCACCAAGCTGGAGATTTTTGAGGTCCAAGATATAACACTTCGATTTTCACCGAAAAATTCAATTGGGTCTTCAAAATACGAATGGGTTTTAAACAATGTACTCTGTGAGAAACAATGTATCGAGTTCCGCATAAAATGGCACCATTGGGTCGTTTCGTCGAACAGTTTGTGTGCCTTTCGAAAAAGAGGATACATCTGATGCATTCAAAATTATGATTTTCTACAGATATATAGATGGAAAAGAGGTTTTACCGTTGTGGGTCTGAGAAAGTTAACAGCATAAAGGACACAGAGCAAGCTCATGAGAGAGAGAGAGAGAGAGAGAGAGAGAGAGAGAGAAGTCGTGAATAGATCTCAATGGACTGACCCGATTTTGGGTAAATGGCTGAAAAGTTGTCATTGTAAAAACACAAATGGAAAATTCTAATATACACTCATTTAAAAATTCTGTACATGTATTTTTATTTATATTATTTTTTTAATTATGATTAATTTTTTTTTAGTTGTGATTCATAATTTTTTTTTAATTAAGTCTCATATTTTAGTTAATTATTACATTTGTTTTTTTTAATTATGACTAAGAAAATTAAAATTATGCCTTTTTTCAAAGAAAATTATGAATTTTTATTGTGAAAGTTACAAATAATAAATTTAGAATGTGTACATTAAAGTGAAATTTATGAACTATTATAGTTTATATTATGAAGATTGTGATTCAATTATAAATGATGTGGTGTAAATGATATGAATCATATGTGATGAAAAAAGAGTTGTAGGGACGTAATTTTGAGTTATCCACGTGGCCTAAGTGGTTAGCCAAGATGCCATGTGAGTGATTTTGATTGGCTGAGGTGTGGTCAAATCATATGTGAATTTGAGATGTTCAAATGATGGATTAGAGTCCTAGATGACGACAGATTCTTTATTTGAACAAGGTTGTACTCTTGAGAGGGTTGATCTTAATTCAAATAGAAAAATTCTTGGATAATTGATATCCTTGTAAAGAATAGAATTTCATGAAGTAAGACTTTTAGGGGAAATTAAACACTTATCATTATAAAAGTAAGGCATCTCATGGGTTTGTGATTTATTTTGTGAGCTCTTGATTTGAGTTGATATCTTATGACATAAGTTACTGACTATAGACACCCCATTTTTGACCACTCGCAAGGCTCGGGTGTTTTGTCTAGTACACTCGATGATGAAAGTGGTGTTGTGCGTGCTTCGAGGTCTCAACGAAGGGGTTATGTTTAAGCTCCAAAACAATTCCAAACCTTCCATATTCCCACAATTTGTACCTCAGAAATCCATTTTTACACATTTTGCTACCTTATGTTGAGTCTGAAGTAGAGAGACAAGGGATCACAATGAGGCCCGGTCGTGCCTCATTGGGAGCTGGTCGTGGCCATTTATGGCCGGCCATGCCTTGGTAGCGAGAAACACTATTCTGGGTGGGAGCCCACCAGCTGTCTATTGTTGAAGATATTTATGACCTATTTTGCTCAAATTCTACAAAAATGAAGTTGTATCTCTATTTTGAGGGTTGAACAAATTCTAAACATCTTATACACCTTCTTAAGAGCTCATTTTTCTTGTGCAAACAACCTTTAAGCAAGCTTACCACCTTTAACTTATATCCATACACTATATACTCCTTCACACTTTAGCCTTAGAATCTTGGTTGAGCCTTGAGCATCACAATTCAAGCTTGAGAGTGTGTTTGGATCAAGTTTGATTCACAAACAAAGAGCTTACCTTTCTTGAGAGGTATAAGCTTACTATCTGTTCTCTTGCTCTCTTTGCTATCTCTTGCTACCTAGTTCTTGTATTTTTTGTATTGTTTTGATCCTCTTTTAAGTGTCTAAGCTTGGGTTTGTGTGACGGCCCCAAAATACGTGGCAAAATTACCTTTAGTTTCTTATGAGTTAATGTGATTTAATTCGAAAGTCTCTGTCGAATTAGAAAAGTATCTATTGGGGTTACAACTCTAATACTGAAATTGACAGCCTTAATGGGTTCAGAAACTGGAATTGAGTATATGGATATGTTAATAGGAATTTTTAGAGCCATTTGGGAAGTTTAATTAAAAATTGATTTTGTCTAATTCGTAAAGGTGTGTTTGGCTCTCATTATTGAGGTAAGATATATGGTTATAGATATATATGTGATATGAGCTCATTTTGAGTGCAACCAAAAAAATCTGAGAAAAGAAAAGAGAGAGAGAGAGAGAGAGAGAGAGAGAGAGAGAGAGAGAGAGCGAGAGTGAGCCCTAGAGAGTTCAAAGAGAAGAAGGAAAGTTTAGGAATCAAAGAAGAAACTCAAGATTTAGCTTGAATTTGTCAAGATTATGCAAGATCAAGTGTCTATAAAGGCTCTAGGTAAGATTTGGTCTCTTAAGCCTTGAAGATTAAGTGTAAAAGAGTGTGTTTCATGGCTACATATAATCACTTGCGTGTATTGTGTTTTATAAGTCAAAAAGATGTTGAATCTTTACATATATGGCATTATATCATGAAATTCATGTTTATAACTTGTTTGCTTGCAAGATTCCTAAGGAATTTTCCCATAGATTTTGAAGCTTGGAACTCAAATTTGTTTATTCTATGATTTTACACTTGAGGTTAAATGTTTTGATCCTTTAAGTGGAAATTGGGTTTGTTAAGAAGTTATGAGTTTTGTTTAAAGTTAATGATGTGTATGTCAACATGTTTTCATGAGTTTTGGGCTTTGAAAAGTATGGAATGGAGTTTGGATTTAGAAAAAGAGGAGTTCCAAGTGAACGAACCATTTTCAAACAGTTTTTCAACCCAGACCGTTCGAGCGGCTAAGCCTTGATCGCCCAAAATTGCCTTCTGCTTGACCATCGCTTGTGCGGTCAAGGCCACTGCACGAGCGGCCAGACCACTGCACGTGCGGCCAACAGGGTAGATCCAACCTATTTTTTTGGCTATGTCTTAGACTGTTGGGCTTGTATTTGCGTGGTTTTCATGTGGTTTCCATGTGCATTCACATCTTATAAACATGAAGGAAATTAAGAAATGAAACGGAAAGATTAGTAATGAGTAATTGAACCAGTGAGACTGTATATTAAACCATTGTGCTTGTCTGTGTTTATATAGGTCAGACGCTGCACCCTAGTCACGTGTCCCACGGAACGAACTGTGAGTAACAATGTTGTAAAGATATGTTTGAGTTATTCTTTCTGACTGTTATTGTTATTGTTAAGAATTGTTTCTACAGTGACATAATTTACTAAATAAATGAGTATATCCCATTTCATGCAATACACTCACATGGCCCATACCTGGAGGTAACAATACCATGGTTATGTTCATGTGGCCCATACTCGGGGGTAACAATACCGCGGTCTACGTTTACATGGCCCTTACTCGGGGGTAATAATACCGTGATACATGTTTACGTGGCCCTTACCCGGGGGTGACAATACCGTGGTATATATTTACGTGGCCCTTATCCGGGGGTGAAAATATCGTGATATATGTTCATGTGACCCTTACCCGGGAGTAATAATACCATGGAATATGTTCAGGTGGCCCACGCTTGGGGTAATAATACCATGGCTTTATGGAGATAAGATATTGGTTTATATAATCGTCTGTACCAACTATGATCTTATAGACTGCTACATGTATACGTAGCCCTTATGACTGCTATGCTTGCATTTAACGAACATGCTACAGTAACTGATTGATTTTAATGTCTTCATCCATAACTTCTTTATGCATTTGTTATTCACTGCGCTTTAGCTCACTATTTTTATGTATATGTATAGGTGAGCGTTTTGGAGGACAAGCCTATGAGGGGCCTTTAGCCGAGCCACTATTTTGAAGCTTATTGGGTTTTGGTGACTCCGAGTTAAGGCTAGGCCGTGATGACTGTTAGCAAGTATTGGACCCAGTTCCTTCATGTATGTGTTTTGAATAAGATGTTATAAGATATGTATACGTATATGTATGTGGGTAAATTAACGTTTATGTATGTACATGTTTGTTCATATAGATGCACAGCTCATTGGACGATTGCTATTGTTCTATATTACTTCTGCTAGCCTCATTTATTTTTGATCTATATAGGAAGGCCTTTGGTAATCTCGGATTACTGGCCGGTTATGATGCCAAACTTTTAGGGATGGGTTTGGGTCGTAACAGAGTGGTATCAGCGTACGAGTTAATTTACCCACACACGTGTCCAAATGAGCTATAGGGTGTTCTAGAAAAGATTTAGGGACATTGCATTGGCCTGTGTGAGTGTGTGAACCGTTATGAACATGACTGACAAGGAAATGAAGATGAATTATGTGAACTTTGTGAATATATTTGAAAATGAAATGAAATGAAAGCATGTGAATTGAAAGGCGTATATTTGAACTGAACTGAAATCTGTGAAAACTATAAGGAATTGTTGGCCTATGATTATGCATACTAGAAAGAACAAGGAACAAATTTGACAGGAATTGAACAATGTGAGAATTGTAAGAGTGTTGTCTATGTTTCTTAGTGTTCTGTTTACATATAGGAAGAAAAGAAAAGAACGGTCAATGGAAAGTCCAAATGACATGGACTGTGTGAATATGTTTGAACTGAAATGAGAACGGCAACTATGGAAACTATTGCCAGTGCTTATGATGGTCTCTACCTAGATAAAACTAAATCATCAGAGGCTAGAAGTAAGTGGTTAGAAAGAAGAGTGAGAGTTTTAATTGAACTAAGGAGACAACTAACACAGATTCTGTGCAAAATGTTTACGTGGAATTGAAAATTGTACACTTTTGACTGAAGATGTATATGTTGTGAACATACACTTTGATTTTAAATGCGCTTAAGATTTAACCTACGGAATAAAATGGTTAAATTGCATAACCTACTCAGTTATGTGGCATCCATAGCTTATGTGATTATTGACTGATTAGTCTCACCGAATGTGTTCTAAACCATGTGTGAAAGAACCAAATGGCTAATAACCGGTCACTTTGTTGTGTTACATTACCAAATCATGGTTGGCTTTTATTATATTTGGAAGAATTATGCAAGCATTGATGACTCGCTTCAGTATGTATCGTAAAATTTGAGAATGTGTTGGGCTAGTCCTTTACTCCGTATTTAGACAATTGAATATGAATTGTTATGAATGACATTTAGAACTCTGTTGGAAATGGATAGATATGAGAACATATATACGTATGGAACTAGGACTTCGGTGAAATATTGTACTGGGTCAATGATATGTGTAGTAGAACATGAAGAGTGATCTGAGCATTGTAAAACTAAAATTCTAACAATGAGAAATGCTTATTAAGGGAGGATATTTGTACTCACCCTAGGAAAACACCTTTCCCGTTATGACTAATTATAACTCTGAATATGATGCCGAATCTTCTGACTTTCTCTTTGGATGTATATACTTTTACGCAGAATGACAGTTATCATATTTGTTTCTATTACCTAGATTACTAAGATCATGACTGTATGCCTATGTGACTAGCTTGGGATGCCCGAATAGAAATTGTGTAGCATACGTAAATGTGAAACTGTTGACTATATGCCTAAGCGAATTGAGTGTAACTAATGGAACGAAATTTGATTTGGTAGAACTTTTATTTGACTGGATATAACTGAATGATCGGATTATACATGCTAAGAGAATGGCTAGACTCAGAACTTGAATCCATCTTAATACTTGACCTATTTGAAAGTAGACTATCCGACGTATGTACGTTTTTGACTCATGACCTTTGTGACTACTGCGATGACTTACTAACATGTGGTCTATCGGTATGGTTTTGATATGCCTCTGATATGCTTTTGAGAACTAATAAACTGAGAATAAATTATGAAGCTGATAGAACCCCTATCTGATTTGATTTTGGCTTTTAAAAAAAGAAAATTGTGTTATAGATGAACTGAATTGTCTAAGTCAGATGACTAATTGTCTTAAGAAATGGGTGATTCTATGAAACCGTATAGTATGAACAGTCTGTGAACTTTTGCTTTAAACTGATTGAGAACTTATGTATTGGGATAAAAATTGACTATATTAGCAAGTTTAGATTTTGCGAGTTATGTTATGGGAATATGTGAATTATTTGCAACATGTGATTAATTACTTTGATATGACCGATATTACTGTTACTATCATAAGCTGTTTGATTAAAAGACTGGTTACCTTCGTATTAATGTACTTAGAATTTGATGTTATAGAACTTGTTGACAGTAAATCATTGTGGTTCTAAACCCTGACTACCAGGAAGTATCTGAATTTTGAATGCTAAATGATTAACTATTTCACTAACAGGGGTGGTTATATGGAAACTGAAATGGAACATTGAACTGAGTAACCGAATAGAACTGTGGGTTTATGTCATATGTTGATGCCTTCTGCGTAATTGTGATAAATCGTTGTATCGCATACCGGATTGACCTGTGAACTGTTAATTGACTAAGGAATGAATTGAACATCTATGACAAAATTGGAAAATTATATGAGACCGAGATAGCTGATTCAGATTTGATACATAGTAAAATAAGTTTGGAGGACCAAACTTCTTAAGGTGGAGAGACTGTAACGGCCCCAAAATATGTGGCAAAATTACCTTTATTTTCTTATGAGTTAATGTGATTTAATTCGAAAGTCTCTCTTGAATTAGAAAAGTATATGTTGGGGTTACGACTCTAACACTGAAATTGACAACCTTAATGGGTTCAGAAACTGGAATTGAGTACATAGATATGCTAATGGGAATTTTTAGAGACATTTGGGAAGTTTAATTAAAAATTAATTTTGTCTGATTCGTAAGGGTGTGTTTGGCTCTCATTATTGAGGTAAGATATATGGTTATAGATATATATGTGATATGAGCTCATTTTGAGTGTAACCAAAAAAATCTGAGAAAAGAAAAGAGAGAGAGAGAGAGAGAGAGCGCCCTAGAGAGTTCAAAGAGAAGAAGGAAAGTGTAGGAATCAAAGAAAAAACTCAAGATTTAGCTTGAATTTGTCAAGATTATGCAAGATCAAGTGTCTATGAAGGCTCTAGGTAAGGTTTGATCGCTTAAACCTTGAAGATTAAGTGTAAAAGAGTGTGTTTCATGGCCGCGTATGATCACTTGCATGTATTGTGTTTTATACGTCAAAAAGATGTTGAATCTTTACATATATGGCATTATATCATGAAATTCATGTTTATAACTTGTTTGCTTGCAAGATTCCTAAGGAATTTTCCCATAGATTTTGAAGCTTGGAACTCAAATATGTTTATTCTATGATTTTACACCTTAAGTTAAATGTTTTGATCCTTTAGGTTGAAATTGGGTTTGTCAAGAAGTTATGAGTTTTGTTTAAAGTTAATGATGTGTATGTCAACATGTTTTCATGAGTTTTGGGTTGTGAAAGGTATGGAATGGAGTTTGGATTTAGAAAAGGAGGAGTTCCAAGTGAATGAACCATTTTCAAATAGTTTTTCAACCCAGACCGCTCGAGCGGCCTAGCCTTGATCGCCCAAAATTGCTTTCTGCTTGACCACCGCTCGTGCGGCCAAGGCCACCGCATGAGTGGCTAACAAGGTAGATCTAACCTGTTTTTCTGGCTATGTCTCGGACTATTGGGCCTCTGTTTGCTTGGTTTTCATGTGATTTCCATGTGCATTCGCATCTTATAAACATGAAGGAAATTAAGAAACGAAATGGAAAGATTAGTAACAAGTAACTGAACCAGTGAAACTGTATATTAAACCAATGTGCTTGTCTGTGTTTATATAGGTCAGACGTCCCACCCTAGCCACGTGCCCCATGGAACGAACTGTGAGTAACAATGCTGTAAAGATATGTTTGAGTTATTCTTTCTGACTGTTATTGTTATTGTTAAGAATTGCTTCAACAATAACATGATTTATTGAATAAATGAGTATCCCATTTCATGAAATACACTTACGTGGCCCATACCCGGGGGTAAAAATACCGTGGTTATGTTCATGTGGCCCATACCCAGGGGTAACAATACCTCGGTCTACGTTTACGTGGCCCTTACTCGGGGGTAATAATACCGTGATACATGTTCACGTGGCCCTTACCCAGGGGTGACAATACTGTGGTATATATTCATGTGGCCCTTATCCGGGGGTAACAATACCGTGATATATGTTCATGTGACCCTTACTCGGGGGTAATAATACCGTGGAATATGTTCATGTGACCCTCGCCTAGGGGTAATAATACCATGGCTTTATGTAGATAAGATATTGGTTTATATAATTGTCTGTACCAACTATGATCTTATAGACCGCTACATGTACACGTAGCCCTTATGACTGCTATGCTTGCATTTAACGAACATGCTACAGTAACTGATTGGTTTTAATGTCTTCATTCATAACTTCTTTATCCATTTGTTATTCACTGGGTTTTAGCTCACTGTTTTTATGTATATGTATAGGTGAGCATTCTGGAGGACAAGCCTAGGAGGGTCTTTAGCCGAGCCACCATTTTGAAGCTTATTAGGTTTTGGTGCCTGCAGGTTAAGGCTAGGCTGTGATGACTGTTAGCAAGTGTTAGTCCCGGTTCCTTCATGTATGTGTTTTGAATAAGATGTTATAAGATTTGTATATGTATGTGGGTAAATTAACGTTTATGTATGTACATGTTTGTTCATATAGATGCACAACTCATTGGACGATTGCTATTGTTGTATATTACTTCTGCTAGCCCCGTTTATTTTTGATTTGTACAGGAAGGCCTTTGGCAATCTCGGATTACTGGCCGGTTACGATACCGAACTTTTAGGGGCGGGTTTGGTTCGTGATAGTTTGGATAGCTACCAAAGGGTAGAGATAGTTACTACTCTTTCTTGCACCTTCACCTATAGCTCAAACCCTTGTTTTTACACCATTTTCTTTGCTTTCTAAATTAATTTTCAGATTTTAAAAGAGACTAAAAATCATGCTTTGAGGTTTCAAAAGTGGAGGGGTTATCCACCCTTCATTGTTTTTGCTTACTAGCCTTATTTTCTTTCTTTGTTGTTTAGCTTTTTGGGCTCTTTTCATATACTTTGAGCCACTATTTTTCACCCATTAAGGGCTATTTTAGGGTTGTCCTAGGTTATTTAATTAATTCATGCATTGATTGCTTTGCCTGTTGTCTCATATGTTCGCATATATAGCTCGTTGTATGTTGTTCTTGGCCTTTCTTTGTTTAATTTCCATGTTTAAGAATTTCATTTTAACAAGCAACCTATCATCAATTTCTTTCATTTGAGAGTTGTTTCAGCCGGTTGATGGTTGTTCAAAACATGAGCTACAGATCTATGCTTAATGGATTAATCTTTACGGAGGTTCATCGCCAACGGCATAGTCTCTCTTTCATGTTGAGAATCACTTTCCGTTTGACACGCTTCTTGTTTAGTGGACGTAATCATCACTTTGGACTTAATGGACTAAAGAATGGAAAGGTCTAAAAATTAATAAAAAGAACTAACCCACATAAAGAAAATGAGTTATATTGCTTGGATTCGGTCGGACGTTATGCCGAGTCTATTGTGTAAAAGGTTGTCTTACATTAATTCATGATGTTTTGATGAGCCTTGAAGCATTCTTATGTCCCTCTTTAAGCTTACTCCATAATAGGAGGGAGGGGTGGTTATTAATTCATTGCATTCATTAATTTTTGTCCAAAATCATGCCCTAACTCATCAAGCAATTAATTTGCTCATTGATGGTTTTGAAATGACTTTGTTCTTCTCTTGAGGTTTACCATGAGAGAGAAGAGTAGAAGGGACAAACAGAGTTCAGAATAACTCTGTCTACATTGTTTTCATTTCAGAGCACAAAAACAGGATTTTGTATAAAATTAAGGCACGACCGGCCTTATTTGGACCCGACCAGGCTTCATTGGGGGCTAGCCGACCATCAATGTTTGGTAAGGCAGTGTGTTTTGCAGAAGTAGAGGGCAGTGACTGAAGGTGAAACATGACATATTCCAAGGAAGGCAGACAGAGTTACTTCTGAAACCGCTACGAGCATGCCATTCTTGTGCATTAGCTAGTTAGTTAATTATAGCTTAGCTAGTTAGTTATTTATTCATTCACTTGGCTTTGTAATAATTAGTTTAAATCCGAACATTCAGATACTCTTGTGTGAGGGCCAACATGTAATAAGTTGTATGTTTTCCAACCCCACGTCTTTCTCCCTTTTACGTATTCGCTTACGATGATTAGTATAGAACATCATTTTTCAAATTAGCATCTTTATGCTTTGCATCCATTATCTTGCATGCATCCAAAGTTCAACTCATCATACTAACAAAATGTTTAAATTCATTGCTTGAATATTTGATTCATCACATGTCTTGAATGGAATCATATGCCATGTTCATAGCCAAGCCTATTAAAATTACATAACTTGTGCGTTGCATTTAGTCATATTGCATTAGTTAGAAGCATACATATTTTTTAAATTATTTTGCTTTGTTTTGGCTCGGAGTACTAGGTGAGCAATTTTGAGTTTTAACATCTTGCATCGAATGTTTGTGTTGCCATGCCAAGCATATTTCCACGAGGCTAATTGCTTAAATGATATATCTGCTTGAATGCCTGTAGATGGAGGCTAATTGCCAAAATTGGGACAAATTGATTAATGTACAAACTCACCTTTTCAAGTGACAAGTATCAAAAACAAATTTCAAACAAACATGAAATCAAAGTGTTCCAATCTTTGCAAATTAGTCTATACTTGTGTGCGTCACATAGTAATGCTAGCTTAATAATCGGAACAAGAGCATATAATGTAAATAAAAAACAAATCATGATTAGTAGAGGCCGATCTTTGATCGGGTGAGTGGGGTGCTCAATTCATGACCTTCCCCTTTTGTACCTAAGTTCCCAAGCTGAGACACTTTGGTGATGACGGATAAGTGGCCTTTGGCACGAGTTTTGGGTTTCTTAAATTTCTCAAAAATATTTAGGTGGCAATTCTGTAATTTGGCAAAGCAATCCATTTTTGGCATTTGATTCAAACATCGATTTTCTAAAAGAATTGCCAGATTTGGATTCTTTTTGTGTTTTCACTATTTCACATTGCACTTGTGGAATCAAATTCAGAATCACGAGAGTCCAAACTGTATGGCTAATCGTATCCGAAAGGAGCACGAAAAGCAAGCTACAATTTCTAGCGACTCTACTGAGGATTTGGAGAACTTGACTTGAAATTCATGATGTGAAATTTTATCTACACTTATATGTTCTTTGCATTGCATTTGCATTGTTACTTTAAGTCACTGTGTTTTCCATCTGCTATTCCTGGACGGTTTGCCGGAGGCTTGCTCAAAAGCTTGCCAAAAGGTTGACCAGTCATGGGCTCTGCCATGTTGGGAACACAACCCTTGGATCTAGATTATCACTATACCACTTGATCCTCCTTTCACTTCTCAATATTAGGTGTGAGAGGTATATTAGGTAATCTTGCCGAGGTACCCCTCTTGAACCAGTTAGCCTAGCTGCATATAGTAAAACTCTAGTGACTGTTCTAAATTAGGACATGATACTCTCTCATATGCAGGATGATGAGATACCGTTTGTTTAATAGTAAAGCTATAGATCATGCCAAAGCTAGGATAGGGAAACCCTAACCTCTCATAGGGGTGTTTTGAATGCTTTTGTGCAAAATATGAAATCTTTGGCAATGTGTTGTGCAATCCTTGGAGAGTCTTAATCTTGAGGTGATTCCTTTCAAAGGGTCATATCAGAATTAGAATTTGGGTCAAAATTCAGGGGTTTGTGTTTGATATGGTTGAAACATACCAAAACCATAACCAGAACTAGGGCCAAAAATTGTATCTTGCTTTGTTTCGACTAGCATACTGTGGATTCGCCTTTTTCCGCACCCCGCCTTTCGAAAAGGATTTGAAAAGAAGGCCTTACAGTTCGGACTTCCACGGTTTTGAATCTAATCTCACAAAGTGCAATGTGAAACTGATAAACACCAAAGAGTCCAATCTGGCAAATCTTTTTGGAAAATTGATTTTAAATCAAATAATGCCAAAATTGGACTGTTTTGCCAAGTACAGAGTCGCCACCTAAATATTTTATTTTGAGAAAATTTAGGAAATCTTGACTCGTGCCAAAGGCCACGTGTCCGTCATCACCAAAGTTGCCTCGGCTCGAGAACTTGGGTACGAGAGGGGAAAGTCATGCCCCGCTCGCCTGATCAAAAGATCGGCCTCCACTAATCATGATATGATGTTTTATAAACATTATGTGTTCTTGTTCCAGTTATTAGCTAACATTACTATGTGACACGCACAAGCAAGTATAGACTGGTCGTAAGAGTTGGAACAATTCAACTCATGTTTATTTTCGAAAATGGTTTGAATTTGCCACCTTCAAGTTGACTTAAAAGATGTGGATTTGCCACCAAACATAGTGGGCTTCAAAAATGATTTGCCACAACGAAGTGGGCTTAAAACTTGCATTCATTGAATTGTTCCAATTCAAACAACAAAGCCTTCATTTACAGGCATTCATGCAGTTTAGCATTTAAGCACATAGCCTCATGGCAAGCATGCTAAACATGGCATTATGGCAATCACACTCATGCAAGTATGCTAAAGCATAAAACTCACCGAGTACTCTAAACCAAAACAAAAACTAGTTAGCAAGATGCATGATCCTAACTATACAAGATATCTAATGCAATACATGCAATGATGCGATTAATAGGCTCGACTACTAAATGGCATATGGATTGATTTGAACAACATGCGATTAAACATGTATTCAAAGAAGGGTATTGAAATTGCAATACAGTTTGAATGATGCTCCGAGCCTCGGTGCATGCAAGACAAATGAATGGATGCAAGCATGCAAGCATAAAGTATGCTAATCGAAAATGTCCCTAATCTAACCATTAAAAGCGGGTAAATAAAAGAAAGAAAGACGTGAGGTTGGAAGACATACACACATGCACGTACACTTATTATAACATTACGCCCCCGCAAAGGAGGGTCTGGATGAATAAGCTAACTACCTACGCTAATTAAGCTAATTATTACAACATGAAACTAATTAATTAATTATTCTAAGCTAATTATTACAACACGAAACTAATTAACTAACTATTCTAAGTTAATTATTACAAACCGAATTAAACTAATTAATTACAATACGAATTAATTAATAAATAATTACAACACTTGCATGAATGAATTAGCTACAACTAACTAATAAAGCAATTAAATGGCCTCGAGGGACGAGGGATGCATGTGTGCTTGAATTCCCCTCCCGAAAATGCCACCGCCTTGTCTTTTGCAGCCTCTGTTTGCACTTGCTTGAACACCAACAGCGCTGCCAACTTCCAGAACACCTCTACTCCAACTCAGGAACACACTTGTGCAAAACTTCATTTCTAGCCGGTGAGCTACCAATGGTGGCTGTAGGCTACCATTGGTGGCCAGTCGGCTAATACAGGTGGCCAGTCAGCCACTACTGGTGGCCGATCGTCCACCCCTTCCCTGAACTTCTTTTTTTTGCTGCAACAGAGAGCAAACAGAGGCAAAGCAGTATATTCTCAAGGAGTGTATGTACTGCTACTCTTCTTATCATCACACAAGTTCAAAGGAGTGTAGCTCTTAGCCCTCAAACCATCAACCAAGCAATTTTCATGCATGATGGCCAAAGAACCAAGCTTGTACAAGCTTAATGAGTGCAAAACAAGACCTAATAAAACCACCACCCTATCATGCATGATCAAGGATAATGGTGACCAATAAAAATGGCACGTTTCATGACTTTGAGTATGAAACGTCCCATTTTTCTCGTGTTCGAATAAACGTCCAATTCGAACACGTGCAATGCAACACAAAGATGCTTTATCTTGCTTCTTTTACTTGTTCATTTTTATTTACTCATTTTAGCTTTCCAATCCATTCTTTAATTGATTAGTCCAAAAGTGAGTGTCCTCTAACTGAAAGTAGGCTTAAACCACAAGTGTCTTGAGCAAGAAAGAGACCTCATGCCGTTGATTAGTAGAAACCCTCAAAAGAGGATTGAAACCATTAAGCACGAGTGTCTCAATTTCACACTTAAGCCAACAAGGGGTTCAAAGCCACTTTCAAAATAAATGAAAGAGTGAAGAATAGAGGGAGATTGCAGAGATTTCAGTGCTGAAATGGAGTGAAAAATGACATTAAAACATGCAAGCAACTCATGCAATTCATGCTAAAAAGCCTAAAACATTAAGCTAATAAAGCCTCTGTACACTACAACCACACAATACAAGCCTCAAAGGACCAAACTAGCTCAAAATAGAGCTGAAACCAGTCAAAACAGTACCAAAAACATGCTGAGATTAAGGTACAAAATGCTAGAAAAACATGCTCACATGTTAAACTATTTAGGCATGCAAGCAAGACACAAGGAGGGGAGACTACCCCCTCCAATTTTGGACTTCAAAATGAGATTTTTCTCATTGAAATAACTCTGAATTTCAGTAGTCTAAAGGCCCAAAAAGTTTGATTTGAATATGCTAAAAGATGGTGCAAAAGCCTACAAAATTAAGCAACAAGAAGGGTGGATCACCCCTTAACACAAAATAGCCTCAAACCATCATGTTAAGCCTAAAAAACTAGAGTTTTTTGTAATTGAAAACCAACTCAAAAATAATATAAAAGGATGGCAAAATAAGTAATCAAAGCAAGTACACTAAGCAAGTGAACTATCTCTTGAAGCTCAAGTACAAAACAACTCCTAATTCCAGCTCAAACCTCTTTCAAGAGCTCAAACTAAACTCCAAAGAACCTCAGCTCAAAGGTGAGAATGTTTAGTTAAGGCTCTATGTGCAAAGGTGTAGAGAAACTACAGTTTAAGGCACAAAATAAGAAGAGAGAGAGAGAGAATTCTAGAGAGAGAGAGAGAGAGAGAATTTTGATCCAAAATTTTCTAAACCTTCTAAATGGGGGGAGCACCCCCTATATATAGAAAAACAAGATTGAAGCTTGAAATCATCCCTCCATACACGTGTATGGAGATGCACTTCAGTGAACAACAACTAGCAAACAAATATATGAAAAAGGAGAAAAATAGCCGTCGGCCACCACTAGTGGCCGACTGGCCATCAACATAGCCGACTAGCCACCAACATAGCCGAGCGGCCACCACTGATGGCCGACAGGCTATGGGGCTAGCCGATAGGCCACCCTCTCCTCCATACTTGAAACAACAAGCTCTTGGTCCACAACTAAGCACAAAGTAGACAAGTTTAGAGGCTCAAAGACAAGGCGCTCGGCCAAAATCTTCAGGCAGTTAAAACGAATATGAGCATACAAGATCATCGAGTGTTCAAATGATGACGTCCAAGTCTCGAGGACTGTCAAAAATGGGGTGTCTACACATACCTGATATCCCGATCTGATGGGGCATTTGTTTTAATGCTAGGTTTGTCTAAGCCAGAGAAGGAACAGTACCCAGAAAGCCTTAAACCATCAAATCCATCCAATCTCAGGAAAAAAAACCCCACTCGGCAAAGGCCCAGTCCATTTGATCCCCAAAGGCTAGCTCACAAAAGATCCATCTAATGCCAAAAGACCAATTCTAAAAAGCCTAATCCAGTTAAACCCATTTAAACTAATCCAGTTCAGATACATCAAGTATAACCGGGGCAAAATTCTTGTTAGTCAGCTCTAAGCTTAGACACATCCATTTTTCTGATTGCCAACTCGGCAGACCCATGATGACACAAAGTCAAAAAGAAGTTGTGGCCATGATAACGGCCCTAAACCAGGGAATTGCCATGCAGGATGAAAACAATGCTGAAATGCAATGCCCATCTGGGGCATCTACCACATATCCAATCCTAGGCCCCCAGCCAAACTTTGACCCATCTCCACCAGCTAAAGACTTGCGAGGCCTAGATCCTCAAGAAGAGTTGGCTCAGGCTCAGGTTTTTAGACCCCTAGTGCAGCCTAATAAGGGCCTTTTTTCTCCTTGATATTAATGATCTCAACCCAACCTTTTAAAAATTGCTAACCTTGATAAGCAATTTAAAAAGACACAGAGAATTAACTCTATTCCCGACATTGAGGATGGGTACACCGAGGCTGTCATAAGGCTCCCAGACAGATTTAAAATGCCACCTATTGACCGTTTTGATGGGTTTGGAGATCCGATGGTACATATCCGGCTTTTCTTGGGCATCTTGAAAACTGATGGGTCTGACTAAGCCTCATAAACTCTCTCTGTATGAAAGAACCCTGTCAGGTATAGTAGCTATTTGGTACGCCAAGTTGGAGGATAAAGTGAAGCAGAACTGGAAAGATTTGGCTGAGGTGTTTGTCAATCAGTATTCTTACAATACCCAAATTGAAATGACCACCCAAGAGCTTGAAGCAACTCACCAGAATCCTAAAGAACCTTTTGTAGAATTTGTTGCAAGGTGGAGCACAAAGGCATCACAAATGACAGATCGACCTTCTAAGAGGGACCAAGTACGGATAGTGGTGCAGAACCTTGAGCCAGATATGTTACAAAAGTTAATAGTTGCTCCACTATTCACTTTCAAAAATTTGCATGAATTAGGAGTTCAGATTGAGAGTGCATTTAACAAAGGAATTATTCCCAAAACAAGTGAACCAATAAGGAGGGTGTTTTTCGGGAGTACCAATGCTAGCAATAGTACTATTCCCAAACCCACTGAAATCAATACTGTTGCCATCAACCCACAAACTGCCGGCCCATTTGCCAATACCAACCCACAAACAGCCAGCCCAACCCAAGCTCAAGGCAGAACTTTCACCTCATCCATATGAGCCTAACTAGCGCACTAAAAGTCCTGATGGAAAGAGGGTATCTCAAACCCCTTTATCCCCAACCTTTTCCTGACCCACTCCCTGCTAGACATAACCCTACCAAATACTGTGCGTACCATCAACAGTGCGGTCATGGCATGGATCGTTGCTACCGCCTTTGTCATGAGGTTCAAAATCTCATCGATAACCAGGCGATGACTCCACCTCAAGAACCTAATGTTACCACTAACCCACTTTCCATCCATGACCAAGTACCTCCTCCTCATATTAACCTCATCCATACAATACCACATACCTTCAACCCTAGTATATACATCACCCCGCCCATTTACCCGAGCCAAAGGTGTTCATTCCAGAAAGCACTGATTTGTGCATGATGGATACACTCACTTCGGTTTGGACACATCAAGAGCACCAAATGGCTGAACCCACTACTATTGAGATGTTGAGAATGATTGAAGACCTTTAAGGAACGGTAACAGATTTGACCTTTGGGGTTTCAACCCTATCAAAGGATTCTCCAATCTTGGGACAAACTAAAAGTGGAATGGGCCAATCAAAAGCAAACAGGCCTTGCCCAGATACAGTTGTCCGACTCTGTGACAAGACTGAAGCAAGTAGCAAAAATGGGTATGGGGTGAGTATTGATCCCTATGCACATCTTCGATGGGCTATTGAGACTTTGAAGGTCAAAGGATTGAACAAACAACAAGTGTTTGCAGTTGTTACAAAGACTGTGGATGACACTTTTATCACTCAGGTTGAGAGTATTTTGAATCAAGAGACAAGCAATGAAAAGGGATGTTCTACCAGAAAGACTCATCCTGATTCTCGTCCTAAGCCCATGAATACCCAGCCAACACCCCCAACCCATTTTCCAATGTTTCTAAACCTAATGCTTCCTCCTTCAAAAAATGAACCTTTGCCCATCTCCATATAAGCCCAACCTGTGCATTGAAGGTATTAATGGAGAAAGGGTATCTCAAACTGCTCAATCCTCGACCTCTCCCTAATCCTTTCCCACCTAGACATGACCCTATCCAGTATTACACATTTCATTAGCAGTACGGTCACCATACTGATCATTGCTTTCGCCTTCGCCATGAAATTCAAGATTTGATTGACAATAAGGTCATCACTCCACCAAAACCGAAAGCTATCAATAAACCTCTCCCTAACTACAATAGATTGCCATCCTATAGCATAAATCCCATCCATGGTTTGCCAACAACCAACATTGACCCCAGCCAGCACGGCTAGGGAGATGTGTGGAGACAACTAGGACAATTGTAAGGCTCAATCTGTGAGACACAGTTTGAAAGCTTAAAATAAATCATATTGGGTGTGGAAGTTAGTATTGCTAAATTAAAGGCAAGTTTGGACCTTCCCGTGGGCTACTTGAAGTTGTTTTTGAAATTCTACAGATGGACTTAGAGAAGGAAAACCCTTTTTGTCTCAAAAATGCTGATTTTGTTTTGAGTTGTGTCCTGGAAATAGTCGTGTTGTGAGTTTTATTTTCTTTGTCTTTTCTTATGTCGTTACGTCAGTTGAGTCTTTTCCTTTGAGTCGGTCCCGTGTGCCCTCAGGTATTCGTTTTGTTGTTTTAATCGTTTTGTTATGCCTACAGGAATGCAAGTGTGACCTTTTAAAAATAGAAAAAACTTCAAAATTGTTTTTTGAATGAGATTCTGTTAATATGCTCAAGCGTTGAGAAGGATCCCCGAAATGGTTTGAGTGGATTCTGAATTATCGGCGCAAAGTCCTTCATGATTTCCAAATTTTAAACTCTTTCTTTTGTAAACTTGCGAAGATAGATTCAAAATTGTGTGTGGTATTCCGCATTGTCCTGGGGATGCTCTTCACCTTTAAGCGATCATTTTGGCAAACACAAGATGGCTTTCAAATCTCATAATCATAGAATTTCTTCCCCTGGTGTTTTCATTATTTCAGAAAGAAATGAATAAGTGAAGCCGAAAAAGAAGAAAAGAAAGAAGAAAGGAAAAGAGAAAGGAAAAAGAAAAGAAACCAAAAGAGAAAAAAGAGAAGAGAAAAGAAAAAGAAAAAAGAAGAAAAGGAAAAAAAGAAAGAAGTCAACCATCAAGCCAGGGGTATCCATTGGAATGAAATCCAATCAACTGTGAGGAGTGGAACTTTTGTCTAAATCCAAGGAAGCCAATGTGAGGAAATACCACATTGCGAGAAGAACCAACTTTCAAAATAGAGTGAAAAAAAGAAAGAAGACATGCATAAGGGAATGGAGAACCGAACTCAAATCAAGGCGAAGCTAGTTCTGGTGTTGAGGCGAGGATGACTATTGATTGAATTTACTACAAATGTTGTAATGCTATCCTTGAGGGAATTGCTAGGCCGAAAACCCAAAAGGGTGACTTGGGAAAAAGTTAGAGCATGAAAAATGAGAAATCAAATAAATAGAGCTCGCAAAGTTGAAAACCCCGAAGGGGCGACTTTGGCAAAAGTTAAGTGTCAACACCTGAGTGAACCTCAGCCATGAACTACATTGACCTGATTCCCATTCTTGGGAGACGTAGGTAACTTCATCCTGAAGTTCGGTCTTAACCATATCCATCTTGTTCATCTCGGCCCAATCATCTTGTCCAATTCACATCGTCAGCTTCGCATCATTCCATGAGCTACACTAACTACTACACATACTTGCGTTGGGTAAGGAAGAACTAGCTTGAATCAATAAGTAGAGCAATTTTCAATACTTGAACTCATCAGTTGAATCTCTAACTTGAGCCAAAAAAGAATCAAAATTGAGTTCTAGAGGGAACACAAGTAATACTAGGGGCACTATGAATGATCAGTTACCTTGAGTCTTTTTTTTGCTTTTAGGTCAGTTGTGAGTTCTGTTGTGTCGTGCCTGGTGTTTGTCTTAGTCTACACTTTATATCGAGTCACCATAGCATGTATGTCGCTCAAAAGCGCTCTTCATCGAGTAACAGCGTGTCTGTCGCTCAAGTTCAACAGAGTGGCATGGCCAAAATTCCATACATGAATGTTCGCTCCAAACTCGAAAACAAGTCCGTGTGTGGAATTCATAAACGAGCTAAGAGTGCCCATACAAGGGGCATCGCATTCACGATCATTGCAAAGTGTATATGAGGAATCTGTCACTGTTTCGGAGGGGACTGGAATAAGTTCTCAACATGCTAGAACATAAGAGAAGCATGAGTTTGATTGGTTGGCAACTGTTCCAGGATCTGATGATCCCCATTACATGTGCTTGCATAATGTTGAAAATAGTGGCCAGTGACTGGACACTAGGGGCAATTTTTAGTACATCTGATCGAGCCATCCATTGAACAAGGGGCATGAACCCAAACGGTGGCTAATGATTGGGCACTAGGGGCAATTTTTAGTACACCTGATCGAGTCATCATCTGAACAAGGGGCATGAACCCAACCTTTCCCTCAGTCCACTCAAAGCCTTTTGTTCGGCACTTTTCCCTAGATTAGGGTAGCTCACCCCTATGATGATTCTGATATGATTCAGCTTTCGAAAATTGTCTCCGACCATTTCAAAACTCTCTTGGGATTTCCATTTTCCCTCTGATTAATACATGTGTTTTGGATTATGCATATATGCTCATACATTTTGGGTGATTTCAATTACATGATTGGTTGCCCCTGTTTCATCGAGTTGCCTCCCTTTGTGTTACATTTCAGTAAGTTGTGGCAAGCTGATTTCAAATAAATTGTGGCAAGTTGCCCTGCACTCATTTCATAAGGTACATGACACACTGTGGACTCGCCTTTTTCCACGCCCCACCTTTCAGAAAGGGTTTGAAAAGAAGGTCTCACAGTTCGGACTCCCACGGTTCTGAATCTAGTCTCACAAGTGCAATGTGAAACTGATAATCACCAAAGAGTCCAAATTCGGCAAACCTTTTTGGAAAATTGATTTTAAATCAAACAATGCCAAAATTGGATTGCTTTGCCAAATACAGAGTCGCCACATAAATATTTTATTTTTTGGAAAAATTTAGGAAATCCTGACTGGTGCCAAAGGCCACATGTCCGTCATCACCAAAGTCGGCTTGGGAACTTGGGTACGAGAGGGGAAAGTCCTGAAATGAGCACCCCCGCTCACCCGATCCAAGATCGGCCTTTACTAATCATGATATGTTCTTTTATAAACATTACGTGTTCTTGTTCCAGTTATTAATCTAACCTTACTATGTGATGCACACATACAAGTATAGACTAGTTGCAAGACTTAGAACAATTCGACTCGTGTTTGTTTTTCAAAAATGGTTTGAATTTGCCACCCTCAAGTGGGCTTAAAGATGCGGATTTTGCCACCAAACATAGTGGGCTTAAAACATGATTTTGCCACAACAAAGTGGGCTTAAAACATTCATTCGTTGAATCGTTCTAATTCAAACAATAAGCCTTCATCCACAGGCATTCAAACAGTTAAGCATTTAAGCACATAGCCTCATGGCAAGCATGCGAAACATGACAATATGGCAATCACACTCATGTAAGTATGCTAAAGTGCAAAACTCACCAAGTACTCCAAGCCAAAACAAAAACTAGTTAGAAAGAATGCATGATCCTAACCAAGTTAAGTATCTAATGCAACGTATGCAATAATGCAATTAATAGGCTCAACTACTAATATGGCATATGATTCAATTTGAACAACATGCGATTAAACACGTATTCAAAGAAGTATTGAAATGACGATGCAGTTTGAATGATATGCCGAGCCTCGGTGCATGCAAGACAAATGAGTGGATGCAAACATGCAAGCATAAGGTATGCTAATTGAAACGTGTCCCTAATTTAACCATCGAAAGCGATTAAATAAAAGGGAGAAAGTCGCGGGGTTGGAAGACATGCACACACATACGCACACTTATTATAATATTGTGCCCTCACGAATGAGGGTTCGAATGAATAAGAGCTAAGCTAGTCTAAGCTAAGCTAATCAAACTAATCTAATTAAACTAATTAGACTAATTATTACAAACCAAATGAATAACTAGCAAACTACTAATTATTACAACACTTAACTAATTAGCAAACTAATCAATTAAAACGAATGTACACTAACTAATGCGAGATATTAAGCTACGATGCCACTACTCCGCCTTAGGAAGTGGAAGATGCATGCGCTCAGTTTTCGTCCCAAAAAGCCCTCCGTTTTGCTCTCGAAAGGCTCTGTTTGCAGGGTTGAGTACACTTCAGAACCCTTCTGCTCCAACTTACCAAATCTCTGCTAAGGATCACACCAGTGGCCTGTCGGCCATGAATGGTTGCTGTCAGCCCTCTGCCGGCCAAAAGGGTGCCTTGCCAGCCAGAAATAAGGCACTACCGGCCACTAATGCTCTGAGTCATCATAATGCAACAGAGCACAAACAAAGCAAAAGAAAGGTTTTTCCAAGGGTTTGTTTGTATTATACCCCTCCTTATCATCTCAAAACCTCAAAGGAGTGGCACACTTGGATCCAAAACCACCAATCAAATAATTTCATTGCATGATGGCCAAAGATCCAAGTTGTACAATTTCAATAAATGCACAAATATGACCAAATGACCAACACCCTATCATGCATGATCAAGGGTGATGGAGACCAAGGAAAATGGCACATTTCATCACTATTGAGTATGAAATTTCCTATGTTCCTTGTGTTCGAACACATGCAATGCAACACAAAAGATGCTTATCTTGCCTCTTTTACTTGTCCAATTCTTGTTTACTCATTTTAGCTTACTAATCCATTCTTTAATTGATTAGTCCAAGGGTGAATGTCCTCTAATGGAGGAGGTGTCAACCAAGGGATGATTTAAGGCAAGAGAGAGGTCATGCATTTGATTAGTAAAAACCCTTAAAAGAAGATTGAAACCATAAAGCATGAACCTTGATCTCAAGCTTAAACACAACCCAAAGGTTAACCAACCCCCAAAGAAAATGAAAAAGTGAAGAAATAAGGAAGGTTGCAGAGATGTTCAGTGTTGGAATGGAGTGCAAAACAACACTAAATCATTCCATTAACTCAAAAGAAAGATGATCAAGGCCTTGAAACAACTAACTAGTGAGGAAATTGCACTACAACCATGCCATACAAGGCTCAAAGGACCTAACTAGCCCAGAACAAAGCTAAACAAGTCAAAATAGTAGCAAAAACATGCTGAAATCAAGTTACAAAATGCTAGAAAAACATGCTCACATGTTAAGCTATCTAGGCATGCAAACAAGACACAAGAAGGGGAGGCTAACCCCTCCAATTTTGGACTTCTAAAGAAGGTTTTTGTCACTAAAATAACTCTGATTTTCAGTGGTTAAAAGGCCCAAAAAGTTTGATTTAAAGGTGATGAAAGATGGCACAAAAAAGCTAAACAATTAAGCAACAAAAAGGGTGGACTATCCCTTAACACCAAATAGCCTTAAACCACCATTTTTAAACCATAAAAACAAAGTTTTTTGGAGTCCAAAATCAGCTCCAAAACAGTGTAAAAAGATGGCAAAACAAGTATTTAAAACAAGCTTAAAATACAAGTGATATACCTCTTGAAGACAAGATGCAAGTTAGAGCAACAAAACAAGCTAAATCAAGCCAAAATCCTCTTCTAGAGCTCAAAGAGGGCCTCAAGAGATCTCAGTCCCAAGGTGGTCAAGTTTGATCAAGGGTTAATGTGCAAAAGTGTAGAGAAACTAGACTTTAAGGCACAAAAGTGTAAAAGAGAGAGAATTCTAGAGAGAGAGAGAGAGATTTTTTGTCTTCAAATTTTTCTAACCCCCCCACATGCAAGAGGGGGTCCTATATATAGAAGATGAAAATTCCCTTCACAAAGATCCAGCCACACACGTGTTAGAAGATGCATGAACCTGTGCATACAGCTGGCACAAAATATCACAAAATATCAGCTAGAAACACTGATGGCCAGCAGGCCAGCAAGGCTTCATTGATGGCTGGCAAGCACATCAATGGCCGGCAGGCCAAAAACCATGGCCAGTAGCCTTCAAAGATGGCCGATAGGCCATCAACAACCTTATGCTGAAAAGACCTAAGCATGGTCCAAAGATGAAGCAAAAAAAGATGCAGGGTTTGGAAAACTCAAACCTGTGGCGTTCTGCCGTGGACTTCGAGCGTTCGGTGAGCAATCTGACTCGCCATTGGATGTACCTACTGTAGACACCCCATTTTTGACCGTCCTCAAGGCTTGGACGTCACCGCTTGAACACTCGGTGATCCTCTTTGTTTGTGTTTGTCTTGAGTTCCCGAAGGTCTTGGCTGCGCGCCTTGCCTCAAGATCTCTTGACTCGACTGTTCCGTGTTTGGTTTTGGCACCAAACACTTGTGTTTTTGCCTTGAAGGGCAGGGAATGGCTTGTTGGCCATCCCCACATCCCACCGGCCTTCCCCTAACATCACCGGCTGTTTATGGGTGCCGTCGGCCATGGTTTCTTAAAATCAATGGCCGGTCGGCACTATATTTGGCCGACCGGCATTTTATTTTGCCGGCGACCTCTTTTGCTGGCCGGTGTGACTCCTTTGCACCCTTGAGGCATGCATGCGGTAATGTGCAGTGGAATGCACCATCACCTCCCTCCGCGCTTTGGTGGTGTGAACCTTTGAACCCCCTTTCCTTCTAGAAGCTTGAACCCTTTGGCCAAGCTTCTTGGGGAAGCTTGGCCAGTTGTATTAGCTTCTCCAAGAAGCCAAGAATCCTTTGCACCCTTTGCCCATTTCATCTAGCTTCTTGGAGAAGCCTAGAACCTTGACCTTTGCCTATATAAGCACCCCTCCTCTCCCATTGTTAGGGGTTAGAGCTTTTGAACCAAAAAACCAGAGCTTCTATATCTATATATCTGTATTATACCTTCTCTCTCTATATCTCCCTCTCTCTCATCCTTTGTGTGTGTTTCTAGGCCTAGAAAGTGCATTTTGACCTTACTTTTGCACTAATACACACACCATTACACCTTACTTCGAGTTTGAGAGGCATTGGGGGTTGATTCTTGAGGTTTTGGACTAATTTTGGTCAGAGGAGGGTGGCTGGAGCTTCTGTTCTTGAAGTGTTCTTCAAGGGTGAGATTCTTACTTTATTTTCCCCAATCTTGCACTAGTTTTATACCTATCTTGAATGCTGATTTGAACTTTGTGTACAACATAAAAAAGTCTTGTATTTTCATGCTTAACATCTTTCATTAAGGGTGTTTTGGCATTGGGGTTCGAACTCCCCCTCTTAGGCCTCTTTTGGCCTATTTTGGTGCCTTTTCTTTAAGCCTTGTTTACTTTGTTGTGTTGGTCTTCTCACCACTGAAATCCAATGGATTTTCAGTGGTGATGAAGTGATTTTGAGGTCTTGTGTAGGGGAGGGACACCCCTCTCCCTTTGTGTCTCATTTGTGCATGTTTTTGGCTCATAAGGATAGCATGCATGAGTAGTTGCATTTGGTACCATTTCAGAGTTTTTTGGGTGTTTTGGGTCATATTATATCCCTGTCCAATGGTGGTTTGTCGGCCCTTAGCATGCATTTTATACTTGCTTTGTAATTCTCTATCTTGCCTAGAAATGTGCTATGTATTTAGCCTAGTATATCCTCATGTTTTAGCTTAGATTATTGAAGCTTTTGGTCATGATTTATCATGCTTTAGGTCTGTTGGCCACTGATTTTGTCATGTTTGACATGCCTGGTATAGTTGCTTTGCATTTTGGCTTGTAAGCCTTAGTTATGTGGGTCACTAACATGCTTAGCATAAGCTTATTATCATCATTTGGCATCATTTGAGATCATGTTTCAGTCCATATAATGTGGTCTTACATTGTCCTTTGTGTCTCTTTTAATGCTTGGAAGTGTTGTGATTTCATGCCTTGAAATGTGCATTGTGTATGCCTATGTGTTTGGATCATTTGGGATGCCATGTGTGTGAGTTTTGGAGCTCATTTTGCATGCTGAAATTCTGTTTTTGGTTGCTTGGTTCATGCCATGAGTGGCCTTGTTAGTGGTAGCAAAGTGCTCCATTTTGTGCCTTAGTCCTTGGGCTTATTGGCATGCTTGTTTGCATGAATATTTGTCCTTGTTTTGGGCATTTTTGGTCCTTTGTTTGGGTGGGCTGAGGTCTGCCTTTTGTGATTTGGAACCACCATTGCATGATCATGTTGCATTGGAGTCATGCTTGCATGGTATCATACGTGCATGTTTGCATATTATTGACTAGTTGCATTTCATGTCTCGACTCACATGTTAGAGTGTATTGCATTGCATCTTGCATGCCTAGCATTGTGCATTTGCATGTTTAGTTTACATCACATTTTGGCATGTTTGTTTACTTAGCCTCATTTGCATATTTGAGCCATGTTGCATAATTTGAGCCATATTGCATACATGCATTACATTGCTTGGTTTGGGGTGTCAAACCTAGTGTGGGGGTTGAGGGGTGTTTGTACTTCAAGTGACAAAACACATCTCAACCCTTGGTCACCGAGGCCCTTGACTTTGACATGATAGGGTCTTGGTCCTCATTTGTGTGTTGCATGCATTTTACATTGAATGGCAAGCTTAGTCCCTTAGGCTATCATGCACAATTGATGGCCCAAGGATCGAGGGCCATGCTCCCCTGAGTTCAATGCATGATAGGGAACATGACCATGCTTACATGTGCTTGAAATTCTATGCCATACACCTGCTCCTCTGTCATCTGTTTTTCTGCAGGAAGTTTTTGCCGACCGACAACATTTAGTGCCGATCGGCCATTGGTGAATGGCCGATAATTTCATCAGCAGCCAATGGCATTTTACCATGGCCGGTGGTCATTTCCCTTAGCCGATGGTGTTCTGCAGTGTTCATAGAAGATACCCTGGGACTTTGGCAGTCTTCAGAGAAGCAAGGCAGTGAAAACAGAGGCATTAGTGCTATGGCTATGGGTTTCCGGGCAAGATGGTTCGAGCATGCATCATTCGCACATCCCGAGGCAGGGTCGCGGCCATCTCTATTCTGCATTTAATTTGTTTAAATTAGAGGGTCTGTAATAATTAATTAGCTAAGATAAGTAATTCATTATTCAGTCTGTATTATTCTTTTGGACCCTCCGAGTGAGGGCAATCGTGTAATAAGCGTGCGTGCGTGTATGTATGTCTTCCAACCCCACGTCTTTCTTCCCTTTTATTTACCTACTTATGATGGTAGACTAGGGCATATTTAAAATTAGCATACCTTATGCTATGCATGCGTGCATCCATACATTCGTCTTACATGCATCGGGTTCGGCACATCATGCTAATTGCACTTGTATTTCAATTCCAAGTTGAGTACTCGTTGAATTCTGAGATTTCACATGCCATCTTTAGGATAGCCGAGCCTATTATAGTTGCATTTTGCATGTGTTGCATTAGCCATCTTAACATGAACTAGGATCATGCATATGATTACTAACTAGTTTCTGTTTTGGCTTGGAGTACTAGGTAAGCTTTTATGCTTTAGCATATCGCACGCGTGTGAATGTTGCCATAATAGCATGATTACCATGAGGCTAGCTGCTTATGTGATATAATTGCTTGAATGCCTGTGGATAGAGGTCAAATTACCTAAGTTGGAATAATGCATTAAAACTGTGAGTTTTTTTAAGCCCACTAGATAGTGGCAAAACCATCTTTTCTAAAGCCCACTTGAGGGTGGCAAAATTTTCATTTTAACCTACTTGCGAGTAGTAAACCATTTCTAAAACTAACATGAAATGTTTTGTTCCAATTTGGGCGATTTGGTCTATACTTGTTTGCTGTGCGTACAACATAGTAATTCTAGGCTAATAACCGGAATAAGAACACATAACGTTTTCAAAATTGGATATCATGATTAGTAGAGGTCGGTCTTCGAACCGGGCGAGAGGGAGTGCTCATAGCTGACCTTCCCCAATCGTACCCAAGTTCCTGAGCCGAGGCAACTTTGGTGATGACGGACACGTGGCCTTTGGCACCGAGTCAGGGTTTCCTAAATTTTCCCATTAAAAAATATTTAGGTGGCGACTCTGTATCTAGCAAAGCAGTCCATGTTTGGCACTTCTTTCAAAATCTGTTTTTCTCAAAACGATTTGCCGGATTTGGACTCTTTGGTTCAGATTTAGAACCGTGACAACAAATCGAGTCCGAACTGTAATAAGCCCAATATGAACGGAACGGGGGTTCATCCTCCCGGGGTGTTCGAGGACATCTACACCTACAAGAACATCCAAGTCTTAAAAAGCCATAAAAAATGGGGTGTCTACAACATTACTTTGAGTATTGCTCATTTTGCTCTACATACCATGCATCTTTTAGTTTGTATCGCACTGTTTTGTGTACCCAGTCTCGCATTGTTTTGTGTACTTTGCATCGCACTGTTTTGTGCTTTCATACATATTCACCTTGTATTGCACTGTTTTGTGCACCCTGTCTCGCACTGTTTTATGCACCTTGCATCGCACTATTTTGTGCACATTGAGTTCGCATTGTTTTGTACACCTTGTCTCAGACTATTTTGTGCATCTTGTATCACACTGTTTTGTGCATTCACCTTGTATCGCACTGTTTTGTGCATTTACCCTGTCTCACACTATTTTGTGCATCTTGCAGCGCACTGTTTTGTGCATTTTAAGTTTGCACTATTTTATGCACTTTAAGTTTGCATTGTTTTGTGCACCTTGAGTTCGCACTATCTTGTGCACCCTGTATTGCACTGTTTCGTGCACCTTGAGTTCGCATTGTTTTGTGCACTTCGCATCGCACTGTCTTGTGCATTTACTTCGCATCGCACTGTCTTGTGCATTCATCTTACATAGCACTGTTTTGTGCACCTTGAGTTCGCACTATTTTGTGCACCTTACACCCCGTCTCGCACTGTTTTGTGCACCTTGCATCGCACTGTTTTGTGCACCTTGCATCGCACTGTTTTGTGCATTCATACATCTGTTCCTTTGTATCGCACTATTTTGTGCACTTTGAGTTCGTACTGCTTTGTGCACCTTAAGTTCGCACTGTTTTGTGCATTTACCTATTTTGTGCACCTTGCATCGCACTGTTCTGTGCATTCATCTTATATCGCACTATTTTGTGGACCCATAGCACTGTTTTGTGCACCTGCATCACGCTATCTTGTGCACCTTCACCAGTACTATTTTGTGCATTCATTCACTGCGCACTATTTTGTACACCCCACCCACACTGTTTTGTGCACTCCGTGGGTCTAGGAGACCTTAAATCCTCTAAAGGTGCAATTCCTTTGGTGTTTGTCGTGCCCGAATGACTTCCGATGGTCTGGTATAGCCACCTGACTATGTTTCTAATGAGTTCCTAGGAGATCAACTGAGACAGTAGGAACTAGAGTTCGAATGACGATACCTAGAACACAAAGGTTTGGAATTTCCGAGACTAAAGTTTGGTTTAAATACCTAGGGGTGTATCCTCGGCTTGAAATTTGTATAGAAGCCCTAGAGGTTAAGGTATCTTGTATGCGCCTCAATTTTGGATACTGAACCAACCTAGTCTATCACCCTGTTGGAGAATAGGGAAAGTTGTAAACATAACCAAGGAGAAAAGTAGTACCTGTGGTTTTGAAGCGCAAGATGAAAGTAAAAGCCTTAAAACCAAAAAGATGAGGAAGCCCCCCAATAGCGTAAAGTGAGTCCTTGCCAATTACCTTTGCAAGGTACTTCAATTTCCTAGCTATTACATCATATTCATCATCTAGTATCATCTATTACATTGCATGTAGCATCTATCATATGCATCTACTACACTATCCATTACATCCATTATATCATACCATTTTATAGCCTGTATCCTTTTCATGTTAAGTTTAGTTTAGCATGTGCTCATATCTTTCCCTCGTTGACATATGGTTTTGTCATGTGTAAGTACCCATGCTGCGCTGAGGCCAATATTGAGGGTGTCAGCACCTTTCCTATGTTGGACGTGGTCTATTTTGTGTCCATGCCTTTTCTAGGTAAGACATAGTTCGGCATGCACCCTTTATTCACTGCATCCATTGCATTGTACTTTGTCTTGTTGCATTCAGCATTTAGGATCATTATCTTTCCCTTGCAAATCATTCCTCACTTATATCATGCCACCCAATTACTGGTACTCTTTCTCTTTTTACGAAAAACATAGTTTTACAGGTGCTCGCACCCTTTTCACGTTAAAACATGGTTCTGTTATGTGTAAGCATCGATGTTGCGCTGAGGCCAGTATTGAGGGTATAGGAACTTAGCCTGTGTTAGGCGTTGTTGGGCTCGTGCCCACACTTCTTTTCTATATAAAATGTAGTTTGATTTGCATCCCCATTCCATTATGATCTTTGTGTAGAAGGCACTATCCGTGGTTTGATGATTTCGTTATATACATACGTTGTATATCATTTGCATTGTTTTGTTGCATTGTGTATCATTTGCATCATGCCTCTGAACTACGCTGGTTTGATTCCTTGCAAAGGGATACGTAGGCAACCCTCGGGTTCAACCAACTGCCTCTGCATTTTGTTTGTTTGCCCAAATCTTACGGCCTTGTCAAAATGGGTCGTCTTTAGGCTTTGACATTCACTTACGTCACTATATGACTTCGAGCTTTGTCAAATAAGGGCAACTGTAGACACTCCATTTTTAACCGCCCGCAAGGCTAGAGCGCTTTGCCCGGTACACTCGATGATGAAAGTGGTGTTGTGCGTGGTTCGAGGTCTCAACAAAGGGGCTATATTCCATATTCCTACAGCTTGTACCTCAGAAATCCATTTTTACACATTTTGCCACCCTATGCTGAGTCTGAAGCAGAGAGACAGGGGATCACATTGAGGCCTGGCTGTGCCTCATTGGGAGCCGACCGTGCCTCGGTAGTGAGAAACACTGTTCTGGGCTAGAGCCCGCCAGCTGTCTAATTTTGAAGATATTTATAACTTCTTTTGCTCAAATTCTATAAAAACGAAGTTGTATCTCTGTTTTAAAGGTTGAACAAATTCTAAACAACTTATACACCTTCTCGAGAGCTCCTTCTTCTTGTGCAAGCAACCTTTGAGCAAGCTTACCACCTTTAACCTATATCCATACACCATATACACCTTCACCCCTTTGCCTTGGAACGTTGGTTGAGCCTTGAGCATCACATTTCAAGCTTAAGAGTGTATTTGGACCAAGTTTGATTCACAAACAAAGAGCTTACCTTTTTTGAGAGGTATAAGCTTAATATCTCTTCTCTTGCTCTCTTTGCTATCTCTTGTTATCTAGTTCTTGTATTTTTGTATTGTTTTGATCCTCTTTTAAGTGTCTAAGCTTGGGTTTGGATAGCTACCAAATGGTAGAGAGAGTTACTACTCTTTCTTGCATCTTTACCTATAGCTCAAATCCTTGTTTTTACACCCTTTTCTTTACTTTCTAAATTAATTTTCAGAGTTTAAAAGAGGTTAAAAATCATGCTTTGAGGTTTCAAAAGTGGAGGGGTTATCCACCCCTCTTTGTTCTTGCTTACTAACCTTATTTTCTTTCTTTGTTGTTTAGCTTTTTGGTCTATTTTCATACACTTTGAGCAACTGTTTTTCACCCATTAAGAGCTGTTTTAGGGTTGTCCTAGGTTATTTAATTAATTCATGCTTTGATTGCTTTGCTTGTTGTCTCATATGTTTGCATATATAGCTCATTGTATGTTGTTCTTGGCCTTTCTTTGTTTAATTTCCATGTTTAAGAATCTCATTTTAATAAGCAACCTATCATCCATTTCTTTCATTTGAGAGTTGTTTCAACTGGTTGATGGTTGTTCAAAACATGAGCTAGAGATCTATTCTTAATGGCTTAGTCTCTACAAAGGTTCATCGCTAACGGCATAGTTTCTCTTTCATGTTAAGAATCACTTCCCGTTTAACACGCTTCTCATTTAGTGGACGTAATCATCACCTTAGACTTAATGGACTAAAGAATGTAAAGGTCTAAAAATTGCTAAAATGAACCAACCCACATAAAGAAAATGAGTTATATTGCTTGGATTCGGCCAAACGTTATGCCGAGTCTATTGTGTCAAGGGTTGTCTTACATCAATTCATGATGTTTCGATGAGCCTTGAAGCATTCCTACCTCACTCTTTGAGCTTACTCCATGATAGAAGGAAGGGGTGGTTATTGATTCATTGCATTCATTAATTTTGTCCAAAATCATGCCCTAACTCATCAAGCAATTAATTTGTTCATTGATGGTTTTGGAAATGACTTCGTTCTTCTGTTGAGGTTTACTATGAGAGAGAAGAGTAGAAGGGACAAACAAAGTTCAGAATAACTCTGTTTGCACTGGTTTCACTTCAGAGCACAAAAACAAGATTTTGTATAAAATTAAGGCACGACCGGCCTTATTTGGACCCGACCAGGCTTCATTGGGGGCTGGCCGACCATCAATGTTTGGTAAGGCAGTGTGTTTTGCAGAAGTAGAGGGTAATGACTGAAGGTGAAACAGGATAGATTCCAAGGAAGGCAGACAGAGTTACTTCTGAAACCACTACGAGCATGCCATCCATGTGTTTCCATTGTAAATTGTAAATTAATGATTTCAACATTGTTGTAATTATCATCATCGTAATTAATATTGTTGTAGCGATGATTCGTTAGATAGTTAGCTTATTTTGTTGTAATAAATTAGTTGGTTAGTTAATTATAGCTTAGCTAGTTAGTTATTTATTCATTCACTTGGCTTTGTAATAATTAGTTTAAAGCAAGACATTCAGACACTCATTCAGACCATCTTGTGCGAAGGCCAACATGTAACAAGTTATATGTCTTCCAACCCCATGTCTTTCTCCCTTTTATTTATTTGCTTACAATGGATAGTATAGAATATCATTTTTTGAATTAGCATCTTTATGCTTTGCATCCATTGTCTTGCATGCATCTAAGATTCGGCTCATTATACTAACCAAATGTTTAAATTCATTGCTTGAATACGTGATTCATCACATGTCTTGAATGGAATCATATGCCATGTTCATAGTCGAGCCTATTAAAATTACATAACGTGTGCGTTGCATTTAGTCATATTGCATTAGTTAGGAGCATGCATATTTTCTAATTATTTTGCTTTGTTTTGGCTCGGAGTACTAGGTGAGCAATTTTGAGTTTAGCATCTTACATCAAATGTTTGTGTTGCCATGCCAAGCATATTTCCATGAGGCTAATTGCTTAAATGATATACCTGTTTGAATGTCTATGGATGGAGGCTAATTGCCAAAATTGGGACAAACTGATTAATGTACAAACTCACATTTTCAAGTGACGAGTATCAAAAACAATTTTCAAACAAACATAAAATCAAAGTGTTCTAATCTTTGTAAATTATTCTATATTTGTGTGTGTCACATAGTAATGATAGCCTAATAATCGAAACAAGAGCATATAATGTAAATAAAAAACACATCATGATTAGTTGAGATTGATCTTTGATCAGGCAAGTAGGCTGCTCAATTCATGACCTTCCCCTCTCGTACCTAAGTTCCCGAGTAGAGACACTTTGGTGATGACGGATAAGTGGCCTTTGGCACGAGTCTCTGGTTTCCTAAATTTCTCAAAAATATTTAGGTGGCGACTCTGTAATCTGGCAAAGTAGTCTATTTTTGGCATTTGATTCAAACATCGATTTTCTAAAAGAATTGCCGAATTTAAACTCTTTTTGTGTTTTCACTATTTCACATTGCACTTGTGGAATCAAATTTAGAACTACGGGAGTCTTAACTATAGGGCTAATCGTATCCGAAAGGAGCACGAAAAGCAAGCTACACTGACTTGATCATCGGTGTATCCCTGGGTGGACGAGCCATCACGGTCTTTCTTACTCTCTTGTGCGCAGGTGTTTGGCTTAATCTATTATGTCGCGTGTTCTCCAGCTAAATTCTCTGTTTGGTTGTGAAGTCAAAAATTAACAACCACAACAATTAACAACTATAACAATTATGACTTATTATGGTGTAAGTTATGGAATGTTACAAATCAATTCATAAAATTACTATTAAATTTAATCATAAAACTAAACAAATTATTTTAGTGGAAAATAGTTAAGAATAAATAATCACAACATTCCATAAAATTATTAAATTTAATCACAAAATTTTATATTAGATTAAATTAATAGTCATGTGTTAGGGAAAATATGTGATTCCCCACAAGTAAATCAATCAATGGGAATAAAAACTAATGCAGAAAAATTAAGTTAGAAGCAACACAAGAATTTTTACGTGGTTTCCTCAATGTGAGGTACGTCCACGGGATCGAAATCCGATTCCACTATCAACCAAAGAGTTTTCAAACGATTACAAACGAGACACGAATGGTCTCACAAAACCACCCTTAAGTGAATTCCAAATAATCACAAATAAACAAGAGGAAAGACCTCACCAAAATAATAACCAAATCAATCCACACAAAGATTGCTGAAATCCAAAGTAGCAAAAAAAATTAGAATTCTTTTAACAAACCAATTGGGTCCGACACTCCAATAAGGAGGTATACCCAACAATTCTCCCCATACCGACTTAGGTGGAGAGATCAACCATACCCGCCAAAGTTCGACACTTAAAATGTTTATCTCTCGACAAAGTCTTAGTCAACATATCCGAAATATTATCATCCGTGTGAACCTTTTCGAGTTACAACAATTTCGAATCTAACACATCACGAATCCAGGGGTATCTCACATCAATGTGTTTCGATCTCGAATAAAAAGTAGAATTTTTACTCAAATGAATATCACTTCGCTATCACAATAAAGCACATACTTTTCTTGCTTTAAACCCAACTCTTGCAAAAATTTCTTCAACCATAACTCTTCTTTACAAGCTTCTGTAATGGCAATAAATTCAGTTTCGGTAGTTAAGAGAGCAACACATTTTTGTAATTTAGATTGCCATGCCACAACTCCCCCTGCAAAAGTCATCAAATACCCCGAAGTAGATTTCTTAGAATCAACATCACCGGCCATGTCAGAATCTGTGAACCCATCAAGCATCGACTTACCATCCCCAAAACACAAACACACCTTCGAAGTACCTCGAAGATACCTTAGAATCCATTTTACCGCTGCCCAATGTTCTTTACCCGGATTAGAGAGAAAACGACTCACCACACCAACGGCGTGAGCAATATCCGGCCTTGTACAAACCATGGCGTACATCAAAGAACCAACTGCTAAAGCATAAGGAACTTTCAGCATCTCTTCCTTGTCTTTCTCATTTGTAGAACATTGATTCGAACTAAGCTTTAAGTGACCCGCAAGTGGACAACCAATCGGCTTTACTTTATTCATGTTGAACCTCTCAAAAACTTTCTCAATGTAGCTTTCTTGAGACAACCAAATCAGCCCCTCCTTGCGATCACGAACAATTTTCATACCAAGTATTTGCTTTGCCGATCCCAAATCTTTCATAGCAAAAGACTTGCTCAACTCCAATTTCAACTTGTTTATCATGGTAGAATCTTGACCCACAATTAACATGTCATCAACATAAAGCAAAAGAATAATAAATTTGTCATCCAGAAAATTTTTCACAAACACACAATGGTTCAAAGTGGTTTTAGAAAAACCATTATTCATCATGAAAGAGTCAAATTTTTTGTACCATTGTCGCGGGGCTTGCTTGAGACCATACAAACTTTTCTTCAATTTGCAAACAAATTTCTCTTTCCCTTTTTTCACAAAACCTTTCGGTTGCTCCATGTAAATTTCTTCTTTAAGATCACCATGAAGAAATGCGGTCTTCACATCAACTTGCTCAACTTCAAAATTCATACTTGCAGCTATGCCAAGTACAACCCGAATAGAAGACATCTTTACAACCGGTGAGAAAATGTCGTCAAAGTCAATACCTTTCTTTTGCCCAAAACCTTTCACAACAAGACGTGCCTTGTACCTCAGATTCTTGCCATCATTCTTCAATTTGAAAACCCACTTATTTTTCAGAATTTTCCTCCCTTTAGGCAACTTCACTAAATCATAAGTCTGGTTTTCAAGCAAGGAATTTATCTCCCGTCCATGGCCTTTTTCCAATCACCTTTCTTTGCATGCTCAATTGCTTTTTGGTAGCTCTCAGGCTCCCCTTGATCGGAAATCAACACAAATTCATTGGGAGGATACTTTCTTGAAGGTTGTCGGTCCCTTGTAGATTTCCTCAACTCAAGTTGTGGTGGCGGTTCTTAAGTTGGATGCTCTTCCTCAATTTCTGGCTCAACTTCATTAGGATTAGCATCATCCCTTACATCTTCAATAGGTGGCTGCACATCTCCCTTGTTTTCTGTAACAACCCTCGTACTGATTATCGATAACCTACTGAATTACGTACTGATTACTGTTAAACCGAACTGATAATGACTGATAACTGAACTAACCGGAAATCTTGGTGATTGAGATCGAAACTGAAATTGAATAAGTTTATCTATAATGTTGCATTTCTATCTGTTTGATTGATTGATTATCTGTTTGTATTTATGTGTTTAAACTGTTAATTGAAGGCCTTATCGGCGGCCGAATTAGGAACCGTTTAGTGTTTTGTAATCAGGAGAATATTTGTGATTTAATGATATATTTATCTGCAAATTGATTAGGAATGATTAAATTGATTAAACTAGATTAAAATTGAGCTAAGTGCAAGTGTTAGTTGATTTACCAAATTGCCATGGTGAGTGGAGCTTTGTTTATTCAATTATATTGAGCCTTATACACCTTATACACTTAGAGAAAACTTTTCCTCAGCCAAGAATTGAGAGCCCAGCTGACCAAACTTAGAGAGAGTGAAGGAGAAGAGAGAATTTAGCTCATTTGTTGAACTTGCTTGGAGATTGCTTAGAAATTGAAGTATAATTGGCATAATCTAGCTTCCTTACCTTGAATTGAGACTTAGGTAAGTGAATTCATTGTCTCCTTGTTATCTCTAAGCTCTATCTTGCATGTATCATGGTTTGAGTCTTGATTTTGTTCATAATTGTTGAATTAGAGCTCCATTGTTGCATGCATGGTCATTTTGGTGCATTTGGAAGTTGAATTCATGGTAGATTGTACATGCATGCTCATGTTTCTAACAAAGTCCATGTTTTCATCTTGTTTTCCGACTATTGAGCTCATTAGAGCATCACATTGGAGTTTAAATTGGTTTGAATGCATACATGTCATGTTCGAATGTTGTTCATGCATGTTCATGTAAATTAGTTTGAAATTGAGTTTAATTGAAACACCCTTGGGCCTTGATTTCTTAAATTGAGCTTTAAAACGTGTTATTCTATGTGTTTGAAGGAGTTTTCCAGAAAATGGGCCCAAGAAAATCGAATTTGGAGCATCAAACTTGGTTTGGGAACTTGGAGGTCAAATCTGGATTTCCCAGATTTTGGCCGTCCGCTCGAGCGGGGAAAACAAGCTCCCAGTATTTTTTTTGGCATGTTTTATAGTCCGCTCGAGCGGAGTTTTTCACGCTCGAGCGGGAAAATCGAGCATCCAGCATCTTGCACTATTCATCAGTCCGCTCGAGCGGAGGAATGTGCGCTCGAGCGGAGGATTGTGTGTCACGCTCGAGCGAGGAAGTTGACGCTTGAGCGGGGACCATTGTTTTGCTTGTCCGCTCGAGCGGGGAAACCTGAGCTCGAGTGGAGGCCTTGTTTCACTGAAAATTCTGGAATTGTTTTCTAAGTGTATTTTCGCATCCTCATTCCATCCTAGGCATCCTTAGGCCTAGTTTAAGACATCTTAATGAGGATAGATGTAGAACACACCGAGGCATACTAGGGAGTTAATTATTATACTTCCCAACTGTTAAACTTAGAGTGTGTTCATTTGTTAACTGTTTAGGGTTGGCTCTCGGGGACGCGCTCTAGCTGCTATTAGCCCAATCTCTGTGAGTAACAATTGTGTAAAGATATGTTCAAAATGGTTATCTTTTGAATACTGAACTAAAATGTTTATTGAACTGATATTGATTACTGAATGAATGTATGTCCTGTATTCTGAACTGTATTGTGGCATCCTTAGCATTGGTATTCTTTATTCTGAGCTCTGTCGGTTCCCTTGTGGAACCATCTTGTTATTGTGATGGCCATCATTCTTGTTGGGTGCATAAGGCACTGGTCCTTTTGGACCCTCTTGTTTATAGGCTAATGGATGTACCACATATGGTGATTGGTGAAATCTTGAAAAGTAAAATCTTGTTTAATGAACTGATTTCATTACTGTAAGGACATTCATTCATAACCTCTTTACGCTGTATGTTATTCACTAGGCTTTAGCTCACTGTTTATATATATATGTAGGTTCTCAGCGGCCAGACCGGAGCTAGGAGCGTGGGTTGGTCCCCAGTTTTGTTAAGCCAGCCTATGTGCCTCACTGCGAAGTTCCGAGTTGCCATGCTATGGCTTGGGGTGTTTTTATTGTCCCCACCTGTCTCCTCACTGTTTTGTACTATTGTATAGACTGTCTACTGTTTTACCGTACTGTTATCGAGGGACTTGGTCCCCGTACTGAATGTTTGTAAATGATTGTATAGATCGCACCGTTTTGAACTGTATGAATGCATAAAAATGTTTTGGCATACAGATTTTCACAGCTCAATGGACACTAGTTATTTACTGTATTGGCTTCCGCCAGGCCCTGTACTCTGTTTAACTATATTCTCGTTTCGGGCCTTGGTAATCTCGGATTCTTGGCGATTCTGATGCTAAACCCATAGGGCCGGGTTTGGGTCGTGACATTTTCATTATCCACCGAAGATGAAGGAGATGGATCCAGGTCAATGAGATCACTAGTTTTTGGCTCCGGTTGATCACCTTTGCCAAAGTTTTCAATTGTTTGGTCTTCAAGAAACACAACATCACGGCTTCGAATGATTTTCTTGTCGACCGCATCCCACAATCTATACCCGAATTCATCACGCCCACAGCCAAGAAAAATACATTGTCTTGACTTGCTATCAAGCTTGGACCTCTCATCTTTTGAAATGTGAACAAAAGCTCGGCAACCAAACACTCTCAAGTGCTCATAAAATACATCTTTACCGGTCCAAACTCTTTCTGGAACATCACCATTCAAAGGATAGGAAGGAAACAAATTGATTACGTCAACCGCTGTCTTCATTGCCTCACCCCAAAAGGATCTTGGCAATTTAACTTATGAAAGCAAACACCTTGTTCTTTCCACAATGGTGCGGTTCATCCTCTCGGCAACTCCATTTTGTTAAGGAGTCTTCTTAACTGTCTTTTGATGCCGAATACCTTGGCTGCGACAATACTCATCAAATGGCCCAATGTATTCACCACCATTGTCTAATCGGATGCACTTCAATTTCTGCCCTGTTTCTCTTTCAACCATGGCCTGAAAATGCTTAAATACTTCTAGAACTTGATCTTTAGTTTTTAGTAGAAAAGCCCAAACTTTCCTTGAATAATCATCTATGAAAATAACAAAATAAAGTGCACCACTATGTGTTCTAACTTTTAAAGGACCACAAACATCCGAATGAATCAACTCTAAAATATTTTCTTTTCTAGAGGCAACATTTTTATGAAAAGAAACTCTATGTTGTTTACCCGCCAAACAATGAACACAAGTTTTAAGATATGTACCTTTCAAACCGGATAAAAGCTCTTTCTTGAACAATACTTGCAGCCCCTTTTCACTCATGTGGCCAAGCCGCTTGTGCCGCAATTCGGTAGAAGTATCATCTTCAAGTGCATTGACAACACCTTCACAAATTTTTCCTTGCATCGAATAAAGTGTATGAGTCTTTTTGCACTTAGCCACCACCAACGAACCCTTTGTGAGCTTCTATATTCCATCACCAAATTTGTTGTTGAAGCCTTCATCATCTAGCTTCCCAGTAGAGATCAAATTGAGGCAAATGTCGGGAACATGCCTCACATCTTTAAGCAACAACTTGCAGCCCAAATTTGTTTCCAAGCAAACATCACCCATGCCAATAATCTTGGACAAACCTTCATTACCCATTCGAACAGAACCATAATCTCCTTTGGTGTAGGAAGTGAAGAAATCAACTCGAGAAGTTACATGAAAAGAAGCACCGGAATCAATCACCTAATTGCTCTCTTGGCCTACAAAATTGATACAATCATCTTCACAAATGACCATGAGATCATCGGTAACTGCTGTTGTGTCTTCTTGCTTCTTTTTAGTTTTCCAATTTACCCAATTGCTTCCATTGAAACAAGACATCCGACCCACATTCCCCTCCATTGATTTACACAAATAAAGAGACCCAAATAAACCGTAAGCTCTGATACCAGTTGTTAGGGAAAATATGTGATTCCCCACAAGTAAATCAATCAATGGGAATAAGAACTAATGAGGAAAAATTAAGTCAAAAGCAACACAAGAATTTTTACATGGTTCCCTCAATGTGAGGTACGTCCACGGGATCGAAATCCGATTCTACTATCAACCAAAGAGTTTCCAAACGATTACAAACGAGACACGAATGGTCTCACAAAACCACCCTTAGGTGAATTCCAAATAATCACAAATAAATAAGAGGAAAGACGTCACCAAATAGATGAACCAAAATCTTCAGAATCAGAATTGAAGAAGATCCAAAATAATAACCAAATCAATCCACACAAAGATTGCCGAAATCCAAAGTAGCAAAAAAAAATTAGAATTCTTTTAACAAACCAATTGGGTCTCACACTCCAATAAGGAAGTATACCCAACAATATGAAACTGTTACGGTGCATGTTATATGACCGTATTAATATACATGACATAATCACAATGTTATACAACAAATATAATAATAAAGTATAATTATTTTTATTAAAATGATTAATAATATTCCTCATCATGGTTAGTATAATTTACACATCATTCATAATTTAATGACAATGTTCGTAGTATAAGGGTTTGTTTGGGATATGAGTTAATTTTTTGATTTTTTTTGCCTGGGGCTAAAGGACTCGTTTGGAATAGATTTTTTTGCTTTTTTGAATTTTGTGAAAGAAAAAAATTAAATGATTATTATTTGGATGTGACATTTTGTCTCATTAATTTTTTAATCTATTTTATCTTTTTGTGACTAAAATAACCAAAAAACTAAAAAGTTTGGCATGCCAAACGAGTGCTAAATCACAATCTTATCATGAAGGGGCAAAACACACCAGAAATATTTGTAATTTTTATCATAAAATTTTATAATTTTTTTAAGGAGAAATTATAAAAAAACAAAATCATAATTTGATTCTCGTAACAAAATAAATTTTTAATTTTTAATTTTATCAGTTTAAACCTTAATCATTTAATGTGTTTTCCATCTAAAATATATACATAATTTCATTAAATAAAAACTGACATAAAAAAATATTTTAGTCATTAAACGCAACAAAAAATGATATTTTAAATATTTTACACATACTTACATTGAGTTTAATGACTAAAATAAATATTTTTTTTATAATTTTACCTAACGAAAATAGACGAATAGTTTAAATTAACAACAAATCAAAATATTAAAATTTAAATTAATAAAATGAAAATATTAAATTTTATTTTGTTATAAGTATTACAATTTTTTTTTGTAATTTTATTATGGGGCACTGACAATAAGTCCCATACACAAAATTCAAAATCCATCTAATTCCAAAACAAATTACTTGCACCAATTAGTCCTACATATTTTTAATTGTTACCAAAAACTCAACTTTTTATTATTTTTATCACTTTAAAAATGCTGCTACATCCAACAACTTTCGTCAAACTCACCGAAGACTCGCCAGAATATTCAGCATCACTAGAAAGTCGACGGAGCATCACCAAAAGTTTGCCGGAGTGTTTTGAGCATCACCAGAAGTTTGCCAGAGTGTTCCGAATGTCACTGGAAAACGTCAAGAACATCATCGAAGATTCACCGAAATATTCAGAATATTGCCCAAAAAAAAAGAATAGAAGTTACAGTTAAAAAATATAACAACAACAAACAACTAAGCAAATAATCTATAATATTGATCAAATTGAAAAGTAAGCTTTGAAACTATAAAATGTTACAGTTTCAAAGCATTATTCTATTAAGTTAGAAAACATGATATGAAACTGCAAAATTTTACAGTTTTAAAGCATAATTCATTTCAGCACCAAAAAAAGCTAAAACTGTAAAATTTTACAGTTTTCACCACTTGTAACTAAAACTTAAAAACAACTTATTTAGAACTTGAAAATTTTCTCCATTAAAATAGAAAAATAGACTTGTGTAACAGAGAAAATGTTGAAAATTTGAGAAATCGAAGGAAAAAATAGATATAGAAAGAATAGATATAGAAAAAATATTGTACTTCAGTAACTATTTTTGGTTTAGATCTTGTCGGATCTCATGTAGATCTACTCAGATCTGTTGTAGATCTGAGTAGATCTACTCATCTTCTTCGTCGTCAGTAAAGATGAAGTAACGAGTTGATGTCGATAGTTGATTGTTGCCAGTGAACCCCAATCAATGGTGGTCGTCGGTCACCAATGACTATATATTAGAAAGAGAAAGAGAATAAGGAAGGTGTGATCATTGGTCGTCAGACATAACAAAGAGAAGGAGAGGAAAACGTAGAAAAAAAGAGAAAGGAAAACGTAAAGAATGAAAAGAAAAAAAAAAGCAGAGAGAGAGAGAGAGAAAGTGTAGGACTTTTGGGTCTACTCAAAAAGTTGTTAGATTAAATAATGTACACATATTTCAAATAGAACCTACGTATAATTTTCCTTTTTATTGTTATTATTTATTTTACGTTGTGTTATTTTTTTATCCACTATAAATTTCTCCAATTTTGTATGTATACAGGCAAATCATTTTAGTAATTAAAAAAAAATACATATATGCCGTTGAATTTTCTTCAAGGCGGATTACTTTCAGCCGTAAGATCACCTCATGACTGAGGTGGCACGCTCTCCTAATATCTCTACAAGACCTGGATAGGGTAGACCTCCAGAAAGGATATTGATACGTGTTTTAAGAAGTCTAAACGTGTGGCTAGAAACCGTGTCGTACAGAGGACGCACTCTTAATCAAGTTACTGGAATTTGACTCGTATTTGACTCAATTTTTAACTTATTTAAGATTGATTTGTTTGAACAAGTTAAGTTTCAATAATTTTTTAAACTTGATAAATTTTTACATTTTAGCTTTTGACTTTTATTATTAACTTTCAACTTAAAATAAAATAAAATTATACCAATAGTTTAAGCTACCCAACCCGATTAACTAACAAAAGAATGGATTAATTGGTAAAAAGTATATTACTATGAAAAATCTATTATTTGGTTCAAGATTTAATCTTTCTTTATGACAAAGACACATGTTGAAAAGTTGTTAGCGTTGAAAAAAGTCACCAGTGTTGGTTAGTAGCAATGAAATAGATAGATGGATAGATAGATAGATAGGTGATACGTGTACTAGATAAGATATGAATAGATAGTTGGACATATATGTAAAATGTGTATAGATAGATGACTTTTAATTAAACAAATAAACATATATATAAGCTTTGAACAAATAGGTGTTCCTTTTGGACAGATAATGCCCTTTAGGCCCAATAGTTTCAAAATTGGCTCAAGCTTAAATCTTTTTTTGGCCAAAAGTACATTATTTGTCAAAAATCTCACATATTTGTCTAAATGTCACATATCTGTACATGTGTTAATTATTTGTTCAAATGTCACATATGTATACATGTTACCTATCTATTCACCTATCTGTCTAATGTTATCTATTTGTCCACCTCATCACCACCAGTCAATGTCGCCCATCTCTGTTGGCCATTGCTAGCCGCTAGCGACTTTTTGGTTGCTTTTACAATGACTTTTCTAACGTCGGCAATTTTTACAGCAACTTTTTAACAAGTGTTTTTATCACAAAAAAAAAATTAAGGAAGCATTACCAATAAATCCAATATGTTGGAATTATGTTCCAATTAGTCTCATACTTTTTTTATGTTCCATTTAGTCTATTTAGTCTTTTGGATGTGTAAGAACATATCCATCAAAATAGTCAAATCTTTAGTTAAATTTTAACTAAAAGTCTATTTTTATATTTTATCTAACCATCTTTTCAAATACATTCTTCAACAAACTCTCTATTTTTTATTTCATTTGTTGAGCGATCTTTCCCTAATTACATGCAACTAGTGGTTTGATATTCAACTAAATTAGCTAGCCAATAATTGAGTTTGATAAAGTGTATTTCTACAATTTTGTGCTATAAAATAGCCAAGGGAAGGCTCTAATGAACTTGATAATAATACTCTAATGACCCATTAGCCATTATAATTTCCTTAATTGTTATTGTTTGTTGTAGTATTATGTTTGGAAAAAGTACACTAAGGAGTTTTTAGTGTGTTACATTAATTGGAGTGTTATGTTTGGAAAAATATACTAAGAAGTTTTTTTTTGGAGTGTTACGTTGTTACGTTTGGAAAAAGTATACTTGTCACGACCCAAACCCACCCCTATAAGTTTAGTGTCGTAACCAACCAGTACTCTGCGATTACCAAAGGCCTACTTAACGGTAATACGGTAACGGGGCTAGCGAAAGCCAATAAATAAGAAAATAAAACGTGCAACGAGCTGTGAAGACTTAAATGAAACAAAATGAACTTTTATATATATATATATATACACATACGTACAACAAGTATATTACAAACCATTGACAAGAGATGCACAAAAATTAAGAAACTTTCATATCACTAGGATTTGTCACAAAATGGATGAAACTCGAATCACCCATAAGCCTTGACACTAGGCCAATAGGAACCTCGCGAGGAGGCACAGAAGTTGGCTTGACAAAATAGAGGCTGGGTCGACGCCAGTAAGTCCTCCATTACACTTGATCACCTACATACATATACAAAGCAATGAGCTAAAACCTAGTGAATAACAACAAAATAAAGGGTTTATGAATGATGTCCTTACTGTAATCCAAAGCGATCCATTTTAGTAATAAACAGAAAAATCATAAGTATATGCTTAGCATTTCATACAGAAAGCATAGTAGTTATATGTGGTAAATCCAATAACAGAGTAAAATATATGGTCATGAAGACTAAATAGTCATATATAATGGCCATCAACACCGAAAATAGGAGTTCCAAGAATTGGAACTGACAGAAATCACTATAACAGTAGTAATAACAGATGCTAAGGATGCCACGAATACAGTTCATAAAACAGGACAATCATTCAATCAGTTAGAAAATAGCATTTCAAAAATAGAGCATTTGATAAGTTATAAAATACTTATTGTGGGAATGTATTTTATGAATGACAACATGTGACCAATGTGACACCGAAGTGTCAATTGAGGTGCTACGTGGCTTGGTTATGCACCGAGGTTATCTGCGGAGATACCAGAATCTGAGATGAGTGGATAAGGGACAAGAGTCCTAGAACAGAGGAGGATCTCAGTCTGGATAAAGATAAGGCTCAAGAAGAGTTTATCTCTATCTAGATGAAAATCCAAGATGAGCATTGAACTTGAGTCCATTGAAGTGAGGCTTCTAATGAGATCAGGTCACTGCTAGTTATAAAAGCAAGGCACCCTCATGGGTCTAAGGTAAGTTCTTTCTTATGAGTTTAAGCACAATTTTCTATCTTTGAGAGATATTGATTACTGACTTAATCGTCGAAGTGCCCCCAAGTGGACGAACCATCGCCGGATTCTCATCCTCTTGTGCAGGTTGTTAGGCTTAATCTATTCTACCGGTGCTCTCTAGCTGAGTTCCCCTTTTGGTTGTGTGGTCGGAAATCAACACCCACAATTTGGCGTCGTCTGTAGGAACTTAAGGAGAATAAATGGCCAATGATAGGCAGGCAGAAAAGATTGGGGACGATGTCCACAGTGAAAGTAGTAACCATACAAATCCTAACACAGAGGTGGAAAATCGTAATGAAAGAGCATAGGATCTGAATCTTGTGCAAAACGACGTCGGCAAGGAGGGTAGTGCCTCAAAGAAAACAGGCCAAGATGAGTATTACAGCGAAGGCAACCTCCAGGTATAGAAGGATAGATGCCTGAGAAGGGACGGCGAGATGAAAGAAATGGCAAACAAGTTGGCAGATCTACAATCGGTTGTCAACTTCATGATGCAGAACAACGTCATGCAATCACCGTTTCCATTGCAGGACACGCCGATGCCAGCGCCCAAGATTGATGCCCAGAAAGGGGGGCAGAAAACAATTCCAGTAGTCCCGCAGCATGGTAAAGAAAAGGAGCGCTTACATCGGCCTTCACGGGATGTCGGGCAAGTAGAGGTGATTCGTAGAGGACGCCTCGTACCAGGGGAACTTATGTCAAAGAACCCCGACATATCTAAGGGAAAGGCCTATGTTTTGAAACGGTGAATGAGGAGAAATCCAAGAGAACACATAATGACACCGGGAGCAGTGCACCAAAAAGGCTGAAATTTGTTGACAGCCGAGCTCCTGGTGGGACGAAGAAGGATTTGAGGGACTACCTCCAGAGGAAGCGACAGAATGCCGAGGTCATATCTCCCATTAAGCCAAGAACATTGTTCTCAGTGGAGTTGGATAGGTTTGAGGCACCAAAGAGGTTCCATATACCTCGATTCCAGATTTATAATGGTAAGTTCGATCCGAACTTTCATGTCAGCTTATATCTGAATTCAATGGCTTTGTATACCGGGAACGAGCAGTTGCTGTGCAAGGTGTTCCCTTCATTCTTTGGGAAAATCATATCGGATTGGTGCCACAAGTTGTTGAAAAGAACTGTGAAGAGTTGAGAAGGCCTGGTCGAGATGTTTATGGCTAGGTTTGTTATGAACAAGTTACAACCACTAAGGGTAGACTCTCTGATGGCTCTGAACATTAGCGAGGGTGAAAGCCTTAGGGCTTATGCCAAAAGGTATTATGAGGTGTTCAACCGAATACAGGGATGCAACCAGGAGGTGGTGATCATATCTTTTAAGAACGACCTAGAGGATGAATGTCCGCTTCAAAAATTGCTGGCGAAAACTCTACGAAAAAGTATGGAGGAGCTTATGGCGCAGATTGAAAAATACACCAGAGTAGAAGAAGATACGCCATGAACAAAGGCACCGAAGCAAGAGAAGAGAAACGTCTCGTCGAAACGAGGCCGAGGTAATAATAGTTTTAACAGGCAGGAGACACGCTTGAAGGCTGCATAGGCAGTCACCACTATGTTCCGGATCTCGATTTACAAAGTTTTAGAAAGAATCAAGAACCAGTCGTATTACAAAACGCCGGAGAAGATCCCTGGCGAGTTTATGGGAAAGAGCCTTGGGAAGCACTGTGCCTACCATAATGAGGATGGGCACTTGACTCAGGGGTACAGGGCTCTGGAAATGCACTTGGAGGATCTGGTCAGGTAGGTTATCTGAGAGACTTAGTAGATGAGGCCAAAACAAGAGAAGAGCAGGCAAGGCTGCCCCAAGCACCGGTAGCACCACCTCCACCACCGAGACCACAGCAAGCAGATGGACCTCGGGTGATCAATGTGATTCACTCGAAGGTCGATGAGAATGAGGTGCATGAGGAGACTCAAAGAGTGAGACACCTACAGTATGTGTATCAGGTCCAGCAAAAGAAACCTAAGACCAATGAGTACCAGGGACCAATGGTCTCTTTTCCCGAGGCAGACCTGGATATGGTGTCGCATCCATACAATGATGCCTCGGTGATAATGCTAGAGATTTGAGAGTGCCAGGTAAGGCGTAGACTGGTTGATCAAGGCAGTTCTTGTGACATCATGTATATTAGATGTTATAAGGAACTTGGCCTTCACCCAGATGATCTAGAACAGTCTAACAGCCCGATGGTTGGGTTCAATGGAACGCCGACATAGCCACTAGGAGCCACAAATTTGGAGGTGCATAGGAATGGCAATGGGGCGAGGCGGGGCCGGGGATCACCCTCCGCATCCCCGATCTCCGAAACTACAAACTTCCCCGTCCCCGGCCCCGATCCCCGGCAGGGAACCCCTCACTCTCCCCGGCCCCACCCCCAATGGGGATCGGGTTTCCCCGACCCCGGAAAATTCTCGTCTCTGTTTAGCTTATCATCATCAATAACATCATCGATCATCAACACCAACATCATCGATCATCAACAACATCATTTTCATCAACGGTAACATCATTAAAAAAAAAAAAAAAAAAAAAGACAGATCTAGTAGGAGGGAGGAGCCGAGCCGACGGATCTTCTCAGATCTGACGGTGGCCTAGCGGAGAAAGGCGGCCGCGAGAGGCGACGAGAGGAGGCTACGAGAGGCGATGGAAGAGGAGGATGAGGAGGAGGAGGAAGAGGAAGCGACGGAGAGGCAGCAGTGGCCTGGAGAATGAGGAGGAGGAGACGGTGGTGGCCTGGAGGAGGAGGAGGCAACGAAAGGAGCCGACTGCGCTGCATAGCGTTTGTGATAGAAGAAAGGAGTGAGAGAGTGAGAGAAGAGAGACAGATCAGAGAGAAGAGAGATCAAAGATATATAATAGATATATAATAGATTAGATCAGGGATTTGATATATAATATAATAATAGATATGAGGGGATTTAATATATAATATATTAATAGATATATAATAGATTAGATCGGAGATTGGATTTGATATATAATATAATAATAGATATATAATAGATTAGATTGGGGAGAAACGGGGTGGGGAACGAGGTAGGGCATTTGGAGCAGTTGTGAAAGTGATCCGTCTGACCAATTTGATCGGGGATTCAATTTTAAATACCATCCCCAGCCCATCGGGGGTATTTTTCGGGGAAAAACCAGTCTTATCGAGGATAGAGGGTCGGGTCCCCGTCGGGCCGGTTTTAAATTGCCATCCCTAGAGGTGCAGGCAGGCACGAAAAAGGTAAGCATGGAGTTCACGATAATTGACACCCTCTGCCCTTACAATGTTATCTTGGGCAGACCGTAGTTGCACGCAATGAGGGTTGTTCCCTCAACATTGCACCAACTATTGCAATTCCCAACTGAACATGGGATTGAGGAGGTCAAAGGGGATCAGGTGCAGGCAAAAAACTTCTCCATGGTAGCAATGAAGTCCACCTGTAATGTGCGAGAAACAGAGACAGTGGAAATTGAAGACGAGGATATGGAAGTCCTAGATGATGTCAGTAAGGAACCAGCCGACAAGAGTGAGGAGGCTTTGAAGAAAATTCTGATTCAAGAAGGTGATGAGGAACTCTTCTTTCTTCTCGGCTCAAGTTTAGCCGACGAGGAAGAAAAGGAGTTAGAAGCTTTCTTGTGAGCAGACATAGAAGTGTTTTCCTAGACGCCATACGAGATGCCTGGCATTGACCCCGAGGTCACTTGCCATAGGCTCAATATAGACAGGTCGGCTAAACTTGTCATTCAGCGAGCAAGGAAGCCGACGTTGATTCATGTGGAGGTAGTAGAGGAGGAAGTGGACAAGCTGTTAGAAGCCAAGGCTATTCGGGAGGTGAACTACCCAACCTGGCTGTCCAAAACAGTAGTTGTGAAAAAGAAGAATAGGAAGTGGAGGGTCTGCGTGGACTTCACCAGCCTGAATAAGGCTTGTCCTAAAGACAGCTTCCCTCTGCCCAAAATTGATCAGTTGGTGGATGCCACTTCAAGGCATGGAAGGATGAGCTTCCTGGATACTTACAAGGGATACCACCAAATAGTAATGTATCCCCCTGACAAGGAGAAGACTTCATTCATCACCCCAAAAGGGTTGTACTGCTACAGAGTGATGCCTTTCGGGTTGAAAAATGTAGGAGCAACCTACTAGAGGTTAGTGACCAAGATGTTCAGACATCTTATTGGCAAGATAGTAGAAGTGTATATTGATGACGTGGTAGTGAAGACCAAAGAACCTGGGAATCATCTGGCCGACTTAAAAGCTATTTTTGATATCCTGAGAACATATCGGCTTCGACTCAATGCTTCGAAATGTGCATTTGGAGTCGGGTCTGGTAAGTTCCTAGGATACTTGGTTACCAGAAGGGGCATTGAGGCAAATCCAGATCAAATCGAGGCCATTCTTGACTTAAAGAGCTCGACGTCAGCCAAGCAAGTCTAAATTTTGACCGGCAAGGAAACAGCCCTGAACAGGTTCATTAGCTGACATTCAGATAAATGTAAACCATTTTTTTAGTTTGTTAAAAGAAGGCCACAAATTTTTTGTGGACAGAAGAGTGCGAAGTCACCTTGGCTGAGTTGAAAAAGTACCTGATAACAGCTCCAGTTTTGTCAAATCCAGTACCTGGAAGAGAATTGTTTCTATACTTGGTAGTTTCAAAACACGCAGGCGGTAGTAATCTGCGAAGATGAAGGAGAATAAAAGGTAGTATACTACGTAAGTAAGACCCTTGTAGATGCAGAAACTAGGTACCCCTTTGGAGAAATTGACACTAGCCCTAGTGATGGCTTCAAAAAAATTGAATCACTACTTCCATGCTCACAAGATTGTAGTGCTGACTGAGCATCCTTTGAAATCCCTATTGCAATAAGGAGATCTGACAGGCAGGGTAGCCAGATAGGCAGTAGTGCTGGGCCAATATGACTTGGAGTTTAGGCCCAGAACAACAATTAAGGGCCAAGTTCTGGCTGACTTTGTGGCCGAGTTCACCCCTGGTGCCATCCCGTGTCGAACTCCAGTGAGGCGCGGTTTGGGATGCCCAGGGGAGTAGGGAGAAACCCAACCGGGGCCCAAGAACCCCACTCCAGCAAAACAGAAGAAAGTAAAGAAACCAAAGCCCTACGACATCTACATCAGTGACTCTTTCCACCTGTTTGTTGATGGAAGTTCAAACCGTCAATGAGTGGGGGTAGGAGTAGTGTTAGTATCGCCAGATGGGTGGATGTTAGAACAATCTATCCGTTGGGGTTCAAGGCCTCAAACAATAAAGCAGAATATGAGGCATTGATTGCTAGATTGAAGTTAGCAACATCAATGGAAGCTGATGAGGTGGTAGTCTTCTACGACTCCCAACTTATTGTGAATCAGGCAACGGGAGAGTATGCAACCGCGAGATGAACGAATGATAGCCTATGTCAAAGAGGTTGTCAGACTACTAACATTGTTCCAGGATTGTCAGCTACAGCAGGTTAGTCGAGATGATAATAGTCATGTCGATGCCTTAACTAACCTGGCAAGTGCAATGGAATTAGGGGAGGCAAGGACAATAATGGTTGATTATTTGTCAGGCCAAAGTATAGAACCACCGATCACAAAGTACAAAGCAATGTGTGTAGAGATGGGTCCAAGCTGGATAGATGTAATAGTAATGTTTTTGAGGGATAGCAAGCTGCCAGATGACCTAAAAGAGGCGCATAAGACCAGATTGAAGACGACTAGGTTCTGCTTGTCAGCAGAAGGATATCTTTACAAAAGATCCTTTATTGGGCCCCTTCTAAGATGTGTTCATTCATCTCAGGTTGAGGATTTCTTATATGAAATACATGAAGGTGTATATGGAAGCCATGCTGGAGGCAGATCACTTGCCCATAGAGCCATATCCCAGGGGTACTGGTGGCCCTACAGGCAGAAGGACACTGAAGCCAATGTCAAGAAATGTGAGAAGTGTCAAAGGTTTGCACCTTTGATGCATCAGCCAGCAGTAGATCTGAACCCAGTCTCCAGTCATTGGCCATTTGCTTAGTGGGGCATGGACCTAGTGGGACAACTGCCCTAAGCAACTGGACAGAGAAAGTTCCTGCTGGTGGCAACTGACTATTTTACGAAGTGGGTAGAGACAGCAAAAATCTGAGATATTAATGTGAAAAATTTCATCTGGAAGAACATAATCACCAGGTTTGGGATTCCGAGAGCCATTGTGGCAAACAATGACACTCAATTTTATAGTAAATTGATCAAGAGCTTTTGTACCAAGTACAAAATTAAGAACTATTACTCTACTCCAAGTTTCCCCTAGAATAATGGTCAGACAGAAGCATCCAACAAGACCATCTTGGATGGGATCAAGAAGAGGCTAGAAGTAGCAAAGAGAGAATAGGTGGAAAAGTTGCCCAATGTATTCTAGGCATATCGGACTAAGTCAAAGAGATCAACTAGGGAGTCTCTTTTTGCCATGGCTTATGGCACTGAAGTAGTTATCCCATTGGAGGTCAACATCCCTGGAATTAGAACCCAGGGAGTGGAAGATAGGACCAACAAGGCATTCCTGGCTCGAGATCTAAATTTTTTGGACAAAAAAAAGGGAAAGAGTAGCAATTCGACTGAGGGCATACCAGCAGCAGCTAGCTAGGGCTTACAACAAGAAGGTCAACCCAAGAGAGTTCAAGGTTGGGGACCTCATCCTGAGGAAAGTTGTTGGCAACAAGAAGGATCCTAGGAAGGGAAAGCTTGGCCCAAATTGGGAAGGGCCATACAAAATTATCTCAGTTGCCCGCAATGGAGCATATTGGCTAGCAGACAGTGATGGTAAAGAGTTGCCACGACCCTAGAACACTTGCAATCTGAAGTTTTTCTATCATTAGTTTTATGTATTGATTTTATTAGCCGAAGTTTTAATAAAACACTAGCTTGATTTTGTTTTTATTACTGGTGATATTTGTACGATAGGACTAAAGTAGTCTTATGGCGATATTTTCGATTAAAACATGACAAATAACTTAAACTTATCATATGGTAGAGTTGAATTATACTTTTCATATGATAGAGTTGAACTAAGAATGATAGATTTAAGCTAAGTTTGCGATGTTTCCGATTGAAACATGACGAATAACTTAAACTTATCATATGGTAGAGTTGAATTATACTTGTCATATGATAGAGTTGAACTAAGTTTACGATGTTTCCGATTAAAACATGATGAATAACTTAGACTTATCATATAGTAGAGTTGAATTATACTTGCCATATAATAGAGTTGAACTAAGTTTGCGATGTTTTCTATTAAAAGATGACAAATAACTTAGACTCATTATATAGTAAAGTTGAATTATACTTGCCATATGATAGAGTTGAACTAAGTTTGCAATATTTTTGATTGAAACATGATGGATAACTTAGACTTATCAATTATACTTTCATATAATAGAGTTGCACTAAGTTTGCGATGTTTCTGGTTGAAACATGATAGGTAACTTAGATTTACCACTACGGCAGAGTTGAACTAAGTTTGATCTAGTTAGATTAATTGAGAACTGAAGAAGAAAACCTTGGCTAATCTTTGTTTGAATCAGACTTCAGCAAAAATTGGAGATACATGCTTAATGTGAACATAAATGATACTTAGGTTCACATTTGGGGGCAGGAAGCAGGAATAAGGAATAGGCTTGACACTTGTTAAAATTTTTGAAAACAATTTACGAGTTAGAGTCAGCCAAGGTAACCAGATCAAGGAATACCCGAGGTATTTGTTACCCAACATAACCAAACAGTTTGTCAAATAAAATAATGAAGTGTTGATTGAAGACAACAAGCACAAGTAAAAGAGGTAACACTTGTTGCAAGGTACTTAAAAAAAATTTATGAAATGCCAATTTGCCAACAGTGGACCCCGAGGCAAGTTGGTTCGAGGTGACCAACAAAGGGTACACCCGAGATGAAGTGTATCCAAGGTGATACATGATTAGATGTGTTCTTACCCGAAATCATTACACAGTTAAGGTGTACTTTGAAAATTTGCAAAAATATTGTAAGTATGGAAACATACCAGATACAAAAGCAACAAAGACAAACATTCAGCACTTAGAAGAAAAGAAGGCATGCATTCAAAGAAAACTTGTTCAAAGAAGACAACTTGTTCGGATACTGAAAAAGGTACATCGGCCAAATTGAAACGAAATGTTGTTCAAATAGCAAAAGTTACAACCGTTCAAGAAAGAAGTACACGCAAAGAAAAAATCCTAAGTACTGGTAACTTTAGCGTTAACTTCGGATTGCTCAACCTCAGCTATTGGTGTTGTGTCAGCCTCGGTTGGCGAAGCTCCCTCCTTCTCGGCCACTATCTCAGTATCAATTTCAAGAAGGGTCTAGTCCAAACTCTTCTCGGTCACAAATGAGGATTTTTCAACAGAAGTATTTTTTGTGAGCTCATCATCTTCTTCATCTTGAGTCAAGTCTGGGACTTGCTCATTCAGAGTCGGGAACTTGGCCCCATCAACTGCAACTTCTTCGAACTTATCAGCCTCGGTGTCTTCTTCTATCTCAGTCTCGTTCTCGAATTGGCTTAGAGTAGAAGGGAATGTAGAGCAAGTCGGCTGGCGTCATGAAGAGGCAAGTCGTCGGTGATGGCCAACTCTTTCAATGCAGCCATCCAGCCAAGGGTGTAACCCTTGTTGCGTGCCTGGTTGACTTGCTTCTTGTAGGCATCGTGAACGTCGGCGGTCACTTCAGCGTAAGCTTTCTCATCGGTAGCTTTGAGTTCGGCCTCTTTTGTGGCAAGTGCCATTTGGAGCTCAGTCTAGGCCTGGGCCTCTTTCTCTTTTGCTCTTTTTGCTTCAGCCTTGGTGACCTCGACAATGTTTTCAGCAACTTTAGCACAATCCTCAGCTTTACTTTAGGCCAGTTGGGCAGATTTGGCCTGGTCCAGCAAACCTCAGACGCAAGCCTCGGCTTGATTCAGAGAAGTAAAGAGTTTAGCTGCCTCCTTAGTCTTCTTGGTCAACTCCTTCTTAAACTCCTCGGTTTTGACAGCGAATGAGTGACCCTGCTGCATGGCCTGCAAGAAATGAAACAAATTAATAAAAATTTGGCTAAGTGTTGGAAAACTTTAAAAGATAAAGTAAAGAGACTTGCCAGGACACAATGTTGCATCATTAGCGTATAATTCTCATACTCCGTCAGCTCGGCCATACGATTTAGGTCGATCGGTAACAAAACAGTGGTAGAAATAGCAGCACCGACTTCCACACTGTTGAGGGCCCTGTCCCTGGCTAACAAAGGTCGGTCTCCGAACTTGACAAATGGGACCCAGGGCTCGTCAGCTGGAAAAGCACTAGGGTGAGTAGCACCTTCAAACCTCGGCTTTTTTATGATGGTGTTTTAGATGCCTTAGCCTCGGCTGGTCTTTTCTCGAATGCAGAAGAAGTCTTCTCTATTTCAACCAGCTTGGAAATTGGCATAATATCTTTTGACTCAACCTCGGTGGTTGTGGCTTTAGTCTTAGCCTTTTTTACCCTCTTCGCCTTGGACTTTTGTTAAGATTAGGATGGGAAAGAAGAATGAACCGATACCACGCTAGGAATATCAGCGAGGAGATCATCTGGAACAATTTTAGCATGCCCCATTTCGTCGGTGGTGGCGGCAACAGTGACTCTAGGGTCGAAACAAATTGCTGGCAAGGTAATTGAAGGATTAGATAGGTCGATGGCCGAGAAAACTAGACTTCGGCGTCTACGGCTATGAGTTCTTCCGGTTGGAGCGTTAGTAGGAGCTCGGCGCCGGTGCTAATGCTGAGCTAGAGGAATTAGCTAGGGGTAGAAGTAGACGGCTAGTCAGTAGGATCAGACGTGGAGGCCTAATCTGGCCTTGGAGATGAAGTAGCTAAAGGAGTCGCAGCAGATGGAGGAGTCTTGCTTCAGCAGGGAACGTCAGGCATGATAGATTTGTAGGTCGAAATATAGTTGAGCAGCAGCGGGGCCTTGCACTTCTTAATTGGCAAACCCAAGAGCCTTTTCAGGTTTGGGCTTAGGAAGAAGGTTTAACGGAAGTCCTTTGATGGTTGGGGAAAAACTGCAAAAGCAAAAAACAAACATTAGTATCAACAAATAAGTTGATGAATCTTAAACAGGAAGAGTTATGGGATGACTCCTTTCTTACCATCACCCTCTTTAAAAACTATTCAGTGCAGAGGATAGAAATGAAGATCGTCATCAGGCGCAAACTCCCAGTTGCTCGAGACGATGAAGTAATCATCTCCAACACTCTTGTTAGAGTCTAGGAGGTCAGCTATTAGTTTGTAGGTAGTGGATCTGGGCTTAAGGTAATATATATATAGCCTTTTTTTCCAGAATTAAGACCATACATTGTGTAACATAATTGGATGTCGACTAGTGTAATACTAGCCTTTTCTCGGCGTGCTAAGGCGATTATACCGTTGATAACCCTATCGGAACTAATGGCTAGTTGCATAGGATTAGTAGTAGAGGACTTTCCTAAATAGGGTGTCTAAGGGGAACCTAAGTCCACACTCTATGAAGGCAACTACTGAGAAGGGCATGGAATCTCTATCAGGCATGATAAAATCCTCCTCCCCAGTCAACCTAAGTTGAACATCGGCTAGGATGGAGAACTCTTGTTGCGAATACTCTATTTTGGCTGAGGTGCCTACCCTCCATCTAAACATACCCATGATCTCGACTTAGAGCATTTTGTGATGGATTTTAGAGAGAAAAAACTAGTAGGGTTTAAGAATCTCAGCTAAACCCTAAACAGGCACTAGAGTAAGAATTTTAAAGATCTAAGGGGAAATTTGTTTCAGTTTTTCCTAAGTGTGTGAGTTCTAAAGCAAATCTCAAACCTAGAACTACAGAAACAAGAAACAAGAGCAAGAATCTAAAAAACAGACAAAGCAAACAAAAATGCAATGAAGTTCAAAGCTAAGAAGGATTCAGAGGCAAAATTCAAAGAATCACATGAAGAAGAAAGAAACATAGATATAAAATCCCAAATCCTCAAAACACTGAGTGAGTGTGTGAGGGCAATGTGCACAGATCACAAACAAACATGATTGACAGTCAAGAGATACAGTGATAAAACTTGAAAGTATAGAGTAGATTCAAGAAATCGATTCATGATACAACTATGAATACGAGATTCAACAAACAACGAATGCAGTAAAAAGAGCATATGACGAGGAAACATATTCAAAGTAGTAAAAGACTGAACTTAAAGAGAAAAGAAATTGTGAACTTACCGAGTGAAATGAATGTTGATATAAAGATCGTCGTAGTCAGACAACAAGAATAGTTAAAAGCAGGTGATGAAAAGTGCACTGGAGGTAGTGAAATATGGCAATTGTAGAGCTCGAAGGAATGTCAATGGAGGTTTTTGGAGAAAAATGTTAGAGAGAGAAGATCTGAGGAGAGGCAAATGGAATTCGTAAAAGTGAAGAGACGAGAAAAGAGAGAGGGGCTTTTTTGTTAAAAACTCGAAAATGTGGAAAACCATAATGAAATGCCTAGGATGACGTGCCTGTCAGGTGGCGTGGACAGAAACGACACGACTTGATAGCGTGTGTCAGGTACGAACCAATAACTATGGGACACGAGGAAGAAACAGTTGAAACGAACCATGCGTGACAGCTCATACGCAGTTAAAACTATTGAAATTCTTGAAGTAGAAAGGCCATAACCTTGGCTAGAGAAGCGATCTTGGTTGAAGATGCTTAAAGAACTTGATTCTTGGTTCTTGACCCTTGGTAAAGTGGACATTTGAGTCTTGGGTACTTGAAGCCGACAAAATGGTCTCGGTCGTGAAGAAGAAATGAAATGTTAGCTGACATGCTATAGGGGCAAATGATGTAGGTTCCATTACCTCAGGTTATCGAGGTAATAGAACCTAAGGGGCAATTGTAGAGACGTATTTTGTGAATGACAGCACGTGGTTAAGGTGACGCCGAAGTGTCAGCCGAGGTACCACATGGCTTGGTCATGCGCCGAGGTGACCTCGGCTAGACCGAGGTTATCTACAAAGATAATGGAATCCGAGATGAGCGGATAAGGAAAAAGAATCTTAGAACAGAGAAAGATCTCAGTCTGGATAAAGATAAGGCTCAAGAGGAGTTTATCTCTATCTAGATGAAGATCCAAGATGAGCATTGAGCTTGAGTCCATTGAAGTAAGGCTTCTAATGGGATCAGGTCACTGTTGGTTATAAAAGCAAGGCACCCTCGTGGGTCAGAGGTAAACCTTTCTTATGAGTTTAACATAATTTGTTATCTTTCAGAGATATTGATTACTGACTTGATTGTTGGAGTGCCCCCGGGTGGACGAACCACTGCCAGATTCTCATCCTCTTGTGTAGGTTGTTGGGCTTAACCTATTCTGACGGTGCTCTCCAGCTGAGTTTCCCTTTTAGTTGTGTGGTCAAAAATCAACATCCATACTTATAGTTCAAACATATCTTTACAAGGTTGTTACTCACTATTGGCTTTTTGACTTGCATGGTAGGGACGCGGCGTTTGACCTACAAAGACACATGCAAGCTCAACAGTTCACAATACAGTCCTTCCATTCAATTAGTTCATAACTTATCCGTTACTTATTCTATAACCCTTTCCCATTCATTCTTTCATTTTCTTTGTGTTCATACAATGCATATGCATATGAAAATAGTTGAAAACCATGCAATTGGAGACCCAGAAGTCAGAGAAAACAAAAGGAAAATCAAACAGAGCTCGTGTCACGACCCAAACCCGCCCCTATGGGTTTAGTATCGTAACCGGCCAATAATCCGTGATTACCAAAGGCCTGCTTACAATAAAGACAGTAATACAGAGTAAGGGGCTGACGGAAGCCAAACAGTAAATAAGAGATGTCCAATGAGCTGTGACAATCTGAATACAAAAAGACTTTTACGAACAAGTCACATTCATAACCAAAACACATTTACATATCAGGTAAACATAACATATAAGTTAGGGATTCAATCCCTATGCCACAAATGTACAGTAGAAGTCTATAACATTTATTACAGAACAGAGACAAAGGGTGAAACTGAGACACCCCAAAACAGCCATAGCTTGAATAGACTTGGAACCTCGCAGTGAGGCACAACGGTTGACTTGACAAAACTGGAGCTTAACCTGACGCTCCTAGCATCGATCCGGTGCCTGGACACCTACATATAGATATAAACAGTGAGCTAAAGCCCAGTGAATAACAGCTATGTAAAGAGGTTAAGAATGAATGTCCTTCCAGTAATTAAACAGTCATATCAGTCACTTAGAAACCATAGTAGTCATATGTGGTACATCCAATAGCAAAACAGTACAGTAAGTCTTGACAGACCAAACAGTTAGTTGATGGCCATCATAACAGTAAACAGTAGTAGTTCCAAACATTGGAACCGACAGAGATCTCTGTAACAATAGCAGTAACAGTAATAGTACAGTAACAGTAAGTTGCTATAGATGCCACGAGTATAGTTCATAGAAATAGGATAAACATTCATTTAGTAAACATTGTCATTTCAGAAAACAGTACAGTCAATCGTTCAAAAATAGTTGTAATTGAACGTATCTTTACAACATTGTTACTCACAAAGTACTGGGCTACAGACAGGTTAACGAGCGTCCTCGGATGCCAACCCTACACAGTAACAGAACGAACACACACTAAATTACACACTAGGGATTAATAACTTAGCCCCTTAACTTGACTTGGTGTGGTTCTATAACATTATCCTCATTAAAATGCCTTAAACTAGGCCTAGGAATGCCTAGGATGAAATGAGGATGCAAATATGTACTTTAAAACACTTTTCAAAATTTTGCTGAAACAGGGGTCTCGCTCGAGCGTGGCTTTCTTTGCTCGAGCGAGCTTACCAAAACAGAGGGGTCACTCGAGCGTAAAATCCTTTACTCGAGCGGTCTGTAAAAATGCAAAAGTACTGGTTGTTGAAAATCTCTGCTCGATGCTCGCCCGATGCTCGCTCGAGTGTGAGACACATCCTTTGCTCGAGCGTAGGTCTCGTCGCTCGAGCGTGCGTCTGCGTGCACCAAAAACCTGAAAGCTTGCAATCTATGCTCGAGCCAACATTCCTTTGCTCGAGCGGAGCTCTGAACAAAAGATGGTCGCTCGAGTGTGGAATCCTTCGCTCGAGCGAGGAAGCCAGAATCTGGAATTTCCAGATTTGCCTCCCAAGCTCAAACCAAGCATTCAACACCTCAAAACTCAATCTTTTGGGCCAATTTTCTAGAAAACACTTGAAAACCAATAATATAACATGTTTTGAAGATCAATTTGTAAAATCAAGCCCAAGGGTAAGTCAATTGAACACAAATTCAAATGTAAACATGAAGAACAATGCAAAATCAACATGCATGAGTTCCCATGAACTCTAATGCCCCAAAACATGATCAAATGCAAGTTTTAGCTCAAGAACATGGTGAATTCATGGACCTCTACTAAAATATGCACATGCATGCAAGGATTTCATGCAAAACAACTTCAAATTTCAAGAACATGTACATGCATGCATGAATTTACTCACGACTCAACACTTTAAACCACTTCTTGACTTAGATACTGAGAGGGAAGATTTGCATGACAGTACAGCCGAGCTGAGGTGACGTGAGACTTAGCGAAGTGCACGGCGCCAAGCTAATTCTGTTGACGCGAGCGACTTGCGCGGTCGGGGACATTGACCGAGCAAGCGCAAACTGGCCCTAGCCGAGCTGTGTTCCGGACGGAGTTCGGAATGGCGAGTGGTAGCCGAGCTATTGGATGACCCGGGCTGGGCCAAGGCTGCAGCGAGGCCGGCACGCCTCCGATCGGCCAACCGAGGTGAGTGGTTCCTTGTAGCCGAGAATTTAGAAGGAATGGTTGGAGGCCGGCATGCCTCGCAACCGGTTGGTCCTGATGAATCGGTCAGGGATAGCTCGGCCGAGGTGGTCTGGCTTTCACATGGTCGCAAGGGATAGTTCGGTGGTATATAGCTCGGTTGTGTAGGCGAAAGAGTGATCTTCCACAAGTAATAGGCCGGTCGTGGTACCCCGGTTAATGATGCCACCTGGGCCAATAGCGTGAGGGAGAGGACATCTACTCCACGAACGCCTCAACACCGTTAGACAGTTCTGTGTGTACTGGTGGAAGGACAAGACCTTTACACGTAAAGGTGGTGAGAGGCGAAACCGCCACTGTCCGGGAAGAAGGCGAGGTAGTCGCGCCGCGATCTTGGGTCACATGGACCTAGAAATAGGGAAAATGGCGAAGGCTGGAGGTAAGGAATTCACTCTCACTAATACTCTCCTCTCATTGCCTTCTTCCAAAGTTATCTGACTTGATCGTTGGAGGGCTTTTCCGGCACACCACCGCCGGGCAACTCACCATTTTTGTGTTGCAGAGATAGACGCCGTCGCCAGAAGCTCAACGGTCAAGGCGTACGGAGAGCAAAGGATATTTCGCCCCCGTACAGATACTAATTTTCCCATGAATCATGCAAGAACCACTTAAATTCACAACCAAGAAGGTGAATTCCAAATGTGCTAGCTCAATTTTTCAATTAACCTTCAAATCTTCTAAGTTCAAGCAAAATCTAGGTGAATTCAACCTTTTTCTCCTACTCTCCCTCTCTCATACGGCTTTGGCCTAGAAAGGCTGAGGAGATGATATGAAATGCAACAATTAAGTCCAAACAAAGTTTGTAGAAAATGGCCACTCAATGGCAATTTGGTAATAACCTCAAACTAATGTGATTTAACTTTATTTAATCTAATTTAATCATTCCGAATCAAATTTAAATTAAATCTACCATAAAATCACATAAATTCTAATTAACATAAAATACCAATCAATTTCGGAATCGGTTGCGGATAAGGCTTTCGAATTGCAATTCGAAAATAAAAACGCGAATAGATCAATAAACGACAAACAGATAGAAATGCATTTAAAACAATACACTTATGCAATCAATTCAGGATTTCATTCTAATCGATTACTTATCATGCTCAGTCACAGTTTAACACTAATCAGAGGTGCTTGTTGTCACAGCTGGCCCTGTTGACCACATGTGCGGTGGCCCTGGCCACACGAGCGGTGATTTCAGAATACAATTTTGGCCAAAACAAGGTTGGCCGCATGTGTAGTGGCCCAAGCCGCACGAGCAGTCTGGATTGAAACACAGTCTGAAAATCTACTATGTTTTTGAACTCTAACCTTTCCAAAAACTAACTCCATTTTTGCACAAATCAAGGTCCAAAACATGTTGAATGGGCCATTTCTAACTTCAAACCAAAATCACATCTTTAATACAAAACTCGATTTCCCATTCACAAGAAAAAAACTTGAAATTGAAAAGAAAAACCAGAATTATGCATATGGGAGTTCTATGCCTCTAAAAATTCCATAAGAAACTCAAAACTCATGCAAGAACAAGTGATTGATCATGAAAGATGACATGTATGACAAGAGCTTTAACTATTTCTTTCATTTTCCCCCTTTAGGATTCTCTACATGAACTCACACCACCCAACCCCTAATTTTCCACTTAGATTTTATGAGTTCAAGGATTAAACAACTTAGATTCAAGAAATTGGCAAAGAATTCTTACCTTAAAGGGTTAGTTTAGTGAAGATTTGCCTAATTCCCTTTCTTCTTCCCTTCTTTTTTTCTTTTTTTCTTTTGAGTCTCTAGAACCCTCTCTTTCTCTCTCTCTCTCTCTCTCTCTCTCTCTCTCTCTCTCTCACACACACACACACACACACACACACACACACAGATATTGTCTTTCTCTTTCTCTTAGATATTGAACTCCCAATATAACAAAATATCTACCTTTTAAGTTAAGCTTAAATTAGCACAAGTAACTTAAATCAAATTCACCTAAACCACAATAAGGCTCAATAGTTTCAACTTAGTTATGCTAAGGTAAATTAAACTCTAATCGCTTAATCCAACCAATTAATTCCAACCTTATGGTTTAACGATTCAGACAGGTCTATATCATACACTAACATATCTGTTAATTATAACACAAGGCAAATAACACATGGCACATAATTAATACACATATAAGCATATAAGTCACATATAAGCACATATTTAAGGTAAGTCCAGTGAACTAACAGTTAATTAAGGAGGCAGGTGTTACAGTCTCTCCCTCTTAAGATGTTTGGTCCTTCAAACTTAATTACCTTCTTCTGGGAAAAGTATAGGGTCTAATGGAAACAATTCGGGGTATCTTTGCTTCATATCTTCTTCTCTTTCCCAAGTCGCATAACTTCTACTATGGTTTTGCCAATCCACTTCTTGATCCGGCGGTTGACAATCCAAATGGGTTGTTCTTCATATGTGTAGTGTGATGACCCTACCACGTATAGTAATTAGCACTTAATTAATTAAGGAGATTTGAATTTTAATTGTCAATTGTTCTAAAATTTGAGGTTTATAAGAATTATTCATTTTGATTTGTATATGATTCTATTGAAGATTTATTTTGGAATTAGAAATTGAAAGCCTACATGGCTCAAGAGAGTATAATTGATGAATTGAATTATTTTAATTTCGAGTATCGGACCGTATGTGAGTTTAATTAAAGATTCGATTCAGGTTTGTAAAATTGAGATTTGATTAATTGGGTCCGAATTGGAGTTAATTAAGTTCTGAGAATTGGGAATTAAGGTTATTATGAATTAAATTTATTTGTGAGGTATTCAATTGAGTATGTAATTTATTAGCGAAGATTTTGAAGTTTAATCTAAAATTGAAGACCTTAATGATTTAAGAGACCAAAATTGAGGATGAAAATAAGTTTAATTTAATATTTGGAGCCTTTTAGGAGTTTGATTAAAAATCTGATTCAGAATGATAAATTTTAATATAATTAAATGGCCTCTAAAGGAAGTCAAATTAGACAAATTAAATTATGTGGGACTAATGATTAGTTATGATTAATTTAATTACGTGTCAATCAATAGTTATTAAGATTAAGTGTTGTTTAATTAAATTAATCTTAATCATAAATTAAATTGTAGAATGATTTAGAGTTTAAGAATATATGTAAGTGTGTGTGCTAAGAAGTATGTGTGTGTGCAAAGAAATCTGATGTGCATGTGTGCTATGTGTTGTCAACCAGAAGAGGTGTGCATGTGTGTATATGTCAAAGGGTTTGTATAAGACCTATTTAGTGCTCTGCTGAGAGCATTTCAAAAGAAAGAGAGTGAATTCAAGAGTGTAAAGAGAGAGAGAGAGAGAGAGAGAGAGAGAGAGAGCTAGCTCAATTCTTTTGTTGAAAAACAACCTATGTTGCTGGAAATTTTTGAAGCAAGCTCAAAAGAAAAACAAAAGGAAAAACAAAGGAAGTTAGAGAAAGTGAAATTGGGAAGAAGGCTCAAGAATTCAACAACATTAGGTAAATATTTATCTTAATTCTTGTAGATAATTTAGTTATAAGCTGAAATTAAGAAAATTATGGAATCATTTTCATGAATTTTGTAAGAAATTGGGTTTTGAGTAAGAAATTAAGTTAGGTTTATGTTGTGGAAATTAATTTGGAAAATTAATTGTTTTTTGTTTGATTTTGTAGTATTTTCTTATAATACTTGAGATTAAGAAGGATTTGAGATTCTATTCATGGAATTAGAAGGAAATTGGGTTCCAAACATGAAATGGGTTACATGCATGTTTATGGTTATGGAAATAATTGTAAGAATTATTCAAATTGAGCTTAGGTTTGGAAACATTGATATATATGAGATGTATATTTGCATGTACCATGAGTTTTGAAAGAATTTGAGCCATGCAACACTATAAAAAAAAGTCGCTTTTAGCCACTAAAATATTGGTCGCCAATTGTCTGTTTTTGGTCGCCAATGACATTCTGCGACCAAAAATTTTGGTTGCTACGTTTGTCGCCAAAACCCTGTCAGGAAAGGTCTTGGGGAGTTTTGCTGACCAAAAAACCTTTGGTCGCCAAAAAGCAAGTCTTTAGCGACCAAAATTTTGGTCGCCAATAGTCAATAATATTTCTTTAAAATTATACATTTACCGACCAATGTTTTAGTCGCCAATAGTCAAGGAATCGCCGACCAACACCTTTAGTCGCCACAAGCTTCAAACATGAAAAAAAAAAAAAAAAAAAATCATTGTAGAACAATTTGATCCGCTCTTACGGAGACTCAAACCGCCAACCTCCCGCACCATAAACTTTATGCACCACACTCTTTCCACTACACCTCTATAGCACCACATGATTGTATATGCAGCATATATTATTTATATAGTACATCCACCCATATTTATATAAAAGTATTTATATAAACATAATTATTTTATTACATAATTTATGTAAAATAAACTATTTAGTAGCAAAATAAAAATAAAAAATTAACTTTTGGTGACCAAAATAATTTTAGTTGCTAAAAATGACCACTTTTGGCAACTAAACTTAATTTTTTGTCGCCAATTGTAGACTTTTGACTACTAAAAATTTTTTAGTCACCAAAAAGCTTTACTTTTGGCTACTAAAATTTTTTTAGTCGGTAAAACCCATGTAATCAGCGACCAAACTTATTTTTAGTCGCCAATTGTAGACTTTTGGGTACTAAATTTTTTTAGTCACTAAAACCCATATAATCAATGACCAAACTTATTTTTAGTCACCAATTGTAGACTTTTGGCTACTAAAATTGTTTACCAAAAAGCTTTACGTTTGGCTACTAATGATGTTTTGGTCGCTGAAAGGACCAAATTTTTTTTAGTCAGGAAATTTGGTTGCTAAATGTGCTTTTTTTTGTAGTGCAAGTTTATTATGCATTTGATTTTGAACAAAATGTTTTGCAAACATTGAGTTCATGAAAAGGGTTTAATCATGAAGTTAAATGAGGTTTTGATTTTTGTTTTGAAACCTAAAAATTGGTTTGATTTTAATCTCTAATCCATGCATTTAATGTAATTCAAGAGTTTTATTCAATTTAAACATGTTTTGAAATATATTAAATTAGTTAGTTTTATTTGAATTACATATATGTAATGTTTACTAGAAAAATTGACAAGAAAATGAAGAATTGGAGCTAAGATCAAGTCTATGAAGTTTAATTAGAAATTAATTATTTTGGATTTGATTTTGGAAGTTGTAATTAAATTAAGCTACATAAATTATATGTAATTTTATTGTGCATTTGATTTTGAAAAGGAAGTTTAGCATCATGAGTTCATGGGTTTTGATTTAAATATTGTGTTTCAAGATTTTGAGCAAATAATTTATAAATAAATAAGTGTTTATGTTTTTTAAAGTATTTTCAAAGTTTTGATCAAGATTAGTATGGGTTTAAAGATTGAAAATGCGGTGGGAAGCTATTTTTGAGAAATGTAGAATTCTGGAATTTTACAGACTACTCAAGCGGGCTAACTACCGCTCGAGCGCACAATGAAGGCTTCTAGTACTTTTGCAGTCTTTTACAGACCGCTCGAGCGAACAACTATTTTCAGCAAATTTTGAAAAATCATACTTTGTTTATATTTTTATCGCATCTCCTCCCAAAGCATTCTAGACATGATTTATGACTCAATGAAGATTAATGAGCTAACAATCAACATAAATTAGTTTATTAAAGAATAAGTCATTAACTTAGTAGTAATTGATTACGAAGCCAAGTAAGAAATTGGTTTACTCAAAAAATGATGATTTAGTGATAAAAGAATATGTGAAATGAGAACCCGATTCATTTGACTAAAGAAAGAATAAGCGTAGTAGACCTTCGGATTATTTAGACAAAAGACAAGAAAAGTCAAGTTTGATCAAGGAAGTAATATTGTGTTTCAATGTGTATATGTTATGTGTTTGTGTAGGTCACGCGCCAATGTCTACTTGATCTCTTTGACTTGCGTCTGCAGCTATCTATGAGTAATAATTCTGTAAAGTTATGTTTGACTTTAATTATTTTCTAATGATATGAAATGATCAGTTTTTCTGAATGCTATTTTTTGTATGAATGAATGATTGTCGAATTTTCTTTGAAATGTAATTGTGGTATCCTTAGCAGAGGCCATCGCCCAGGGGACATAATATTGTGGTTTATGGTTATGAGGCCCTTGCCCGGGGAAGATAATACCGCGACACAAGCCCTCACCCGGGGGAAACAGTACCGTGGCCCACGTATGAGATATGTTACCCGGTATCGGAGGTTCCATTATGGAACTAGATATGCTTGACCAACGTGATATGTTAATGCTAATGAATGTACCACGCATGATTTGAACACGAATATGACTCTGTTTCTAATATGAATACGAACATGACTATGTTTTTTATTTGATAAGGGATTTGAATCTGAAATCGGATTTCTGAATCTGTTATGGACATCATTCATTAAAATCTTTACTATGTTGTTATTCACTGGGCTCCAGTTCACTATATTATTTATGTATGCAGTTGATCAGGCGCGTGACCAGGCCTAGAACTTCTGCCTGGACTCTGTTTTGTCAGCTAACCAATGTGCCTCCCGTGGAGGTTCCGAATATGTCTAGTGGTTATGGCTAAGTGCATAAAGTTCAAATTTTGTTTTCTTGTTTGGTTAAACAAGTCTTGTTTATTTTGTAAATAGGGCTAAGTCCCTTTTTGTCTAATCTGTATATATATGATGACGTAAGGATGATATGTAAATATGTATATAAAAATTTTAAAATTTTTTGGTCTCATATAAGTCTACACAGCTCAATGGATGTTGTATATTTGTTATTTGCTTTCGCTAGCCCCTAATATTATGTTAATCTATCTCAGAGGCCTTCGGTAATCCCAAGATTACTGACCGGTTATGATCCTAAACCCATATGGGCAAGTTTGGGTCGTGACATGTAGTCATCACTCATAGGCACGAGGGTATGCTTAAGGACATGAAGAGGTTCCCAAAGGTATTCCCGTAACATAGACACATGAAAAACATTATGTATGTGCCCCATATCAGGAGGTAGGGCTACCCGATATGCCATTAGATCAATCTTCTCAATAATTTCATATGACCCAATATACCAAAGTGCTAACTTACCTTTGGCTCCAAAACGAGTTCGCCCTTTCATTGGAGTGACTTTGATAAAAACATCGTTGCCTACCTCGTATTCTCTTTCTCGTCTCTAAACATCAGCATAACTTTTCTGTCTACTTTGCGCAGTTTTCAACCGTTGATTAATCAACTTTACTTTTTTTGTGGTTTCTTGTACAATTTCAGGTCCAACAAAGGACTACCTCCAACCTTAGCCCAACAAAGCGATGATCGGCATTTCTTGCCATATAGAGCCTAGTATGGTGTCATGCCAATGCTTGAATGGAAGTTGTTGTATACAAATTTGACTAATGGTAAATGAGTCTCCCAATTCCCTTGAAAGTCTAGTACACACATGCATAACATATCCTTTAGTGTCTGTATTGTCCTTTCTGATTGGCCATCTGTTTGTGAATGATATGCACTGCTCAATCTCAATTCAGTCCTCAATGCCTTTTGTAAACTTTGCCAAAAGCTCGAAGTAAACTTCAGATCCCTGTCAAACACAATTAATACGGGCACTCCATGCAATCTCACAATTTCATTGATATACAATGTAGCCAACTTATCCACATTATAAATTGTTTTGACAATAAGAAATGAGCAGATTTTGTCAAACAGTCAACAATTACACAAATTGAATCCATACCTCTATTGGAGCGAGGTAATCCAACCACGAAGTCCATTGTCATGTGTTCTCATTTCCACTCCAATATTGGTAATGGTTGGAGTAATCCCACGGGTCATTGATGTTCCGCTTTGACTTGTTCGCATTGTAAACACTTAGACACAAATTCAACAATCTCTCTTTTCATTCCCGGCCACTAGAAATTTTACTTCAAGTCTTGATACATTTTGGTGTTCCCCAGATGGATGGCAAATTTTGAGCTATGTACTTCTTGCATAATTCGTTTCTTTAGTTCAACATCATTCGGTACACAAAGCCTCCCTTGGAATTTTAGCACATCATTTTCATAAATGAAACTCGGTCTTGGTTTGAAGTCCCTTTCATTTACAACTTTCTTCAGAAATTCATCCTGTAACTGTTTTTCTTTGATCTCTTAGAGAATTGCTGGCTGTGCAAAAATAGCAGCTAAAACCCAGCCTTATTCATGCAAAACAACATCAATTTCAAATCTTTCCAAATCTTGTAACAATGTCCTTTGTCCGGAAAGTAAACAAGTCAAGTTGCCAACAGATTTCCGGCTAAGTGCATCAGCAACGGTATTGGCCTTCCCTGGATGGTACAGGATTTGTAAATCGTAATCCTTAATTAATTCCAACCATCGACGCTGTCTCATGTTTAGCTCTTTTTAGGTGAAGAAGTACTTGAGACTCTTTTGACTCGTATAAACCTCACATGTGGCTCCATACAGATAGTGGCACCAAATTTTCAAGACAAAAACCATCGCGGCAAGCTGTAAATCATGAGTCGGATAATTCTTTTCATGTGGTCTCAATTGACGGGAAGCATATGCAATCACCTTTCCATTCTGCATCATTACATACCCCAAGCCTTTATAAGATGCGTCATTGAAAATAGTAAAGCGATCTGTGCCTGAAGGTAAGGTGAGAATTGGTGTAGTCACCAGTCGAGTCTTCAACTCCTGAAAGGCTGACTCTCTCTGATTGGTCCATTCAAACGGTACTCCCTTCTGAGTCAACTGAGTAAGTGGCAAGGCAATTTTAGAAAAATCCTTTACAAATCAGTGATAGTATCTAGTCAAGCCCAAGAAACTACAAACTTCCGTAACATTTGTCGGTCTAGGCCAATTTACCATTGCCTCTGTCTTTTGTGGATCAACAGAAATGCCATCCTTTGTTATCGCATGTCCCAAAAACATAACACTATCCAGCCAGAACTCACACTTAGACAATTTAGCATACAATTTCTTCTCCCTCAAGGTTTGTAAAGCAAGTCTCAGGTGATGTTCATGCTCCTCTTTACTTTTGGAATAAATCAAATTGTCGTTGATAAAAACAACCACAAACTTATCTAGAAACGGCTTGAAAATTCTGTTCATTAAATCTATGAAGGCAGCTGGTGCATTAGTAACCCCGAAAGGCATAACAAGGAATTCATAGTGGTTGTACCTTGTTCAGAAAGTAGTCTTTTCCACATCAAAATGTCATATCCAAACTATAATTATTTCATTTTTTTCTCTCACAAAAGTCAAAAAAGCCAAAAAGCTCATCCCAAACGAGACTTTTTAGTCCGAGGCTAAAATAGCCAAAAAGCCAACTCACATCTCAAACGAAGGCTTAATACAACAGAAAACAAAATTTGACAGAAAATATTTTCTATATTCAATGAAAAACAAGCCTAATTGGACAAAAAATATTTTTCACTTTTAAAAGGCGAGAAACGTTTCTTTTTTTTTTTCAAACCAAAATTTTATCAATGCTACCACACTCACTACTATCATTACCTCCACAATCACCATCACTATAACAACCCCGAGCTGTGATTAGTTGATTAACCATGATTAATTATGCCTAATAAGTAATTAAGATAAAATCCTGAGTTAATTATATGTGCATTGCATTATTTGTATTTATATCTATCTGCAATAGGAATATTTGTTTCTATTTCTGATTTGTTCTGCTAATTAAAAGCCTTATCGGCATCCGATCACAAAATCGACTTGGTATATGTGTTAGTTGGAATTTTTAGAACATTGTAGTAGGTTCAATTGACATTCGATTCGGAGCAAAATAATTACAATAATTAATGCTTAATTAAACCTAATTAATGAATTCCTTAATCCAAGCCTATATAAGTCCAAAATAGCCTCTAGAAGTCATTTTTTATCATCTTTGTACTCACCAAACATGGGAGAGAGAGAGAGAGAGAGAGAGAGAGAGAAGAGGAGTTGGAGCTCAAATTAAGAGGATTGCTAGAGAACTTAGAGATTTTAGTTTGGAACTTCCAACAATTGATCATCTAGAGCATCATTGACTAGCTTAGGTAAGAATTCAACCTTTAGATTGTACAATTATGATGTGTAGGGCATGAACTCTAGAGAATTAAGTTGGATGATACAAGAATTGAGTAAGAAATGAAGAGAATTGAACCATATCATGCATGCATGCTCATTCCATCATAATTTGAGGTTGTTTTCAAAGAATTTCTCTCTTGCATGTCCTTATTGTGATCTTCTTCTACAAATTTCTCATGTCCTTGACTTGAACATCTTATTTAATCTTGTTTTGAAGGCCTTGAAGTCAAGAATTACTTGCATGTTAAGTTCATGTGATGTTTTAACATTTCAAGTTTGATTTCATACAATTGGCATGCCTTTGGGCCTTAATTTTTACGAAATGGTTTTGAATTCATGATGTTTTCCAAGTGTACATATGTTCCCTCAATTTTTGGGACCAAAATGATGTAAATAGTAGCTTTGAAGTTGAGTTTTGGACTTGGGAGTGCAATCTGGAAATTCCAGATTTTGACCTCTTCGCTCGAGTGACAGATCCTGCGCTTGAGCGACCACCTTTATTTTTGCACTTTCGCTCGAGCGACCAAAAGTTGGCTTGAGCGTAAAATGCATGCTCCCAGAAGTTCATATGTTTTGCAAACCGCTTGAGTGACAAGAGTTGCGCTCGAGTGAGGACCTGAGTCTCACTCTCGAGCGACCGTCAATCGTCCGTCGAGCATGAAAATCACACAACTAGTACTTTTACAGACCACTCGAGCGAAAGAAAGTGCGCTCGAGCGACCACTCACATGTTGCATATCCACTCGAGCGAAAGAAGTTGCGCTCGGGACCCCTATTTTCAGCAAGTTTTGTTAAATGTGTTCAAGTGCATTTTAGCATCCTCATTGCATCCTAGGCATTCCTAGGTTAAGATTAAGACAAAATAATGAGGACAAACGTTAGAAACACACCAAGATAAGACAGAACTAAGTTAATGATTCTAGGTGTGTAATTCAATACGTATCTGTTCTATGTTTGTGTAGGTTACGCGCCATAGACGGTCTGGTTTATTTGCTTAATCTATTCTACAAGTGGAGTCATCTGTGAGTAATAACTTAGTAAGGCTATGTTTAACTTTAATTATTTTCTGAATGATATGAATTAAGATCTGTTTTATGCAATGTTATATTTTGTACAATGAATGATTGTCGAAGTTTCTTAAATGTATTCGTGACATCCTTAGCACAAGACCCTTACTCGGGGGCAATAATACTGTGGTCTCATGGCCCTTGCCCGGGGCTAATAATACCGTGGTTTCAAGGCCCTTGCCCGGAGGAAATAATACCGTTGTTCAAGAATGTTACAAGTTTCCGGTATCGGAGGTTTCTTTATAGAACTGACAAGTATGACCTTTAATGCTCTGTATATGATCTGTTAGCGCTAATGGGTGTACCACGTATCACCTTATGCAAAATACGAATATATGAATATGAATATGAACATATATATGAATCTATTTCTGATCTGAAATCTGAATATGCACAAGAATCTGTTCCTGATATAACTTTTGATTTCTGACTTTGTGATGGACATCATTCATTTAAATCCTTTACTCTGTTATTATTCACTGAGCTCTAGCTCACTGTAATTATTTATGTATGTAAGTGATCAGGCGCATAAGGCCCAGAATTGAAGGCCTAAGTTCTGTTTTGTCAAGCCATCTACTGTGCATCCCGGAGAGGTTCTTGTGTATAGAAGTTAAGTTTTTTGGACCATGTCAAGAGTTATTTTGTGTATCATGTTAAGAACATTTACGTTTTTTCTTGTTTGTTTATCTGTATTCTGGGGTTTTGATGATGTTTGCACAATGTTGCAAGACTTATGTGGACATGACATCTTACGTATATATATATTATAAGGTTTCAAATTTATGTCCCATGTATGTCTGCACAGCTCTATAGACTATGTATATTTTGTATATTTGTTTTTGCAGCCCCTAATTATATGTCATTCTGTTAAGAGGCCTTTGCTAATCCAAGAATTACTGGCCGGTTACGACGCTCAACCCATAGAGACGAGTTTGGGTCGTGTCAGAGTGGTATCAGAGCACGTGCCATACTGCACACACAAGTCCATATGAGCCATAGGATGTCCTAGTAAGAAGTAAGGACATTCTATCTGCATAGGTGTGTGTATTAATCTTTATATTGTGGAAATTGAATTCAATATGAACTCACACAAATGAAACAAATGAATTGAAACTGAATACTCTGAACATTGTAGGAGGAATTACTTGCATGCGTTTATTATTGTTTTGTTCACCTATAGCTAATGGAGAATACAAGAAGTAATGATGCAAGTGAATCCTCATAGGCTCGCATGAGCCGAATGGAACAAATGATTACTGCTCTAACTGAAGCAATGACACAGCAACAAAGACAACAACCGATGCCTCCGATGCCTCTTCCGGTTCAAGTTGAATTGGATAATAATGACATCATCAACCTAACTCAGAAATTCATGAAGATGAAACCACCAACTTTCTTAGGTGGTATTGAACCATTGAAAGCGGAGATATGGTTACTTGAAATGGAGAAGTTATTTGAAGTGTTCCCCTATACTGAGACTCAGAAGGTTTTATTGGCCACCTATACTCTTAAAAATGAAGTTCGGAGATGGTGGTTATTAATCCGAAATAGTAATGGGAATATGACCTGGGGTCAATTCAATGAGATCTTCTATAACAAATACTTTCCCCAATACTTAGGGGTGTAAAAATGGCCCGAGGCCCGTGGACGTCGAAGCTCGGCCGAAGTTCGAGGTGGGTCCGCCCGATTAAGACAGATCGAGCCCACCAAAGACCTTGGGCTCGGGCTTTCCATTTGGGACCTGACCCCGGCCCATTGGCCCGGCCTGACCCAAAAAATTCGGGCCCTACGGGCGGCCCTACCCGGCTCGGTTCAAGTATCAAACCCTCTCTCTATCAATGATCAAATTTCAAAAAATAAAAATAAAAAACAACTTACAATAGTTAAATAATTAAAAAAATAATAAATAAAATAAATAAAAAGATTAATCTTATAAAAATAAAAATAAAATAAAATAATTAAATAAATAAATAAAAAGATTGATCTTATAAAAATAAAAAAATAAAAAGATTGATCTTATAAAAATAAAATAATTAAATAATTAAATAAAAATTAATATAATTAAATAAATAACATTAATAATTTAAAAATAAAATAAAAATTAATAATAATTTATTAAATTAAAATCAAATTAATAATTGTTTGATGAAAAAGGATGATGCATCACGCCAAGGTTACTGCGCTCGCCACACCTTGTGGTGGCAATGGCAAAATACGTCTGTGTGTGGCTGGCCTTCATTTTTTTTTTTTTTAATTTCTTACTTCATTGTTTGATGGGAAAGTGTACCTAACGTGAAAGAAAAAAAAAATTATATATATATATATTTACTAAGTTGGAAGGTAATATTGGGCCGTAGGGGCTCACCACGAGTCCCATTTTGATAATCCAAACCGTGCAATGTGTAGAACTCTTCCATTACTATATGCTTGTAAAAAATCATGTTAATCGGATATCGCTAACTACATGATCAAATCAGTTTGGCATAAAAATGCATGATGTTATAGTTAATGGTTGACAAAAAAAACTAATCTGATCAGATAGTTATAGATATTCGATCAACGTGATTTTTTCCAAACATATAATACTCGACGAGTTGTACACATTGAACAGTTTTGATTAGCAAAACAGGACCCGTGATGGCTCCCATTAGCCAAAGAGTACCGTCCAAATGGTTGCTCGAAAAGGAGGCAACCATTTCCTAAAACTTTGCTACCAGTGCCATGCCACTGTACTACCCCCTACCTACTATTATAGTACCAGCCTAGCCTCAATTTTGAGCCGTTGCATTGCAAATTTGCATTTCCTACAACTCAAACGGATATATATAAAACGGTCATAATTCAAACGGTTAGAATTCAAACTATTATAAATATATTTCAGTTTTCAAAATAAATTTCACAACAAATCATTCTCTCTCTCTCTCTCTTAAACTCTCTCAATCTCTCTCAACTCTCAATTAATTTTGAAGTAACATCCTTAAGTGGCTATTGTAATTGTGCAACAAGAAACTTTTAGCAGAAGAAGAAAATTTCTATACCTCATTCGCCAGTCGGTAACATTAATTAGTTTAATTAAATTTATTAACTACTCTTTTTTTTTCATTAATTATTTATGCACATATATTAATTATTATTTTTTACTGTTTGAATTTACATATTATTTAAATTAATTGTTAATTCTTATATATTGTTTTACTTACATTACTATGGATCCTAATATGCCTAATGTTTATGTCGATGTTGATACATATATTACACCACATAAATCTGTTGATTCTCCTTCTAATATCCATCTTCCAATAGTTGGATCATCATCTAGGAGCAGAAGTAGTAGTGTTTGGGAACATTTTGAAAAAAAATATCTATAAATAATCATGATGGCACAATTACATTTAAAGCAAAATGTAAATATTGTGCACGCTTACTTAGTGCTGCATCTGCAAGGAGTACTAGTCATTTAAAAAGGCATTCTAACAAACACTTACAAAGTAAACAACCTAATATTCAAAGTCAAATGCAATTAAGGGCTTCATCAACTGGTAATTTGCAAACATTTTCATATGATCCTATACGTGCACAAAATTCTGAAGTTGATTATATTATTAAAAAAAAAATAACCTTTTAGTACTAGTGAATGTCTTGATTTTACCAAAATGATTCACGAAAGTTTTGCACCGCAATATCAAGTTTTTCAAGAAATACTACTAGAAACAGGATTTTAAAGAAATTTGAGGATATTAAAAGTGAATTATTTGATATTTTTAAAATTTTGAATGGAAGAGTTTGTTTAACATCTGATCTGTGGTCAAATAATGGTTTTGAATATCAATATATTACTGCACATTTTATTGATAATGATTGGAAATTAAATAAAAGAATTATTTCATTTAAATTAGTTGAACTTCCATACACTGGTCATTTGCTTGGTGTAAAAATAAAAAATGTATTATATGAGTGAGCTTTACAAAATAAAATATTTACGATTAGTTTAGATAATGCATCATATTATAATCAAACTGTGGCCCATTTAAAATCAACTTTACAATTACTTGTTGATGGTGATTTAATTCATCTTCGTTGTTGTACCCATATTTTAAATTTGATTGTTAAAGAAGCTATGCATGTATATGAAACTTCTATACTTGTAATAAAAAAATGCAGCTGTTACTATTATGTCTTCTGGTAATCAAATATCAGAATATAGAAAAATTTGTCAACGATAAAATATGTCATTTAAAAAATTAATTTTAGATGTAGATAGTAAGTGGAATTCAACATATAATATGTTAAAAATAGCTTGTAAACAAAGAAGAGCAATAGATTTATTTTTTGCAATAACATGAATAGAAGGAGTACTGTCACCCATTGAACTTAATTGGTGCCAAGTAGCCTTGTATAAAGATTTTTTAAAATTTTTCGATACTTCAACAAAACTATTTTCTTATATATATTCCTACTTCACCATTTGTTTTACATATGCTAGCAGAAATAATTAAAGTTTTCATAAAATATATGGGTAATTAACTTTATGTAACCATTATTACTTCAATGAAAGAAAAATTTGATAAATATTTTCATCTTTTGCCTTATCTATTAGGTTTAGCTATAATAATTGATCCTAGGTGTAAAGAAGTTGGTTTACAATAATTTTTAGAGCGTATTTTCGCTGATCAAATACAGTTTGCCCCTATTATGCAAACATGCAACATATTATTTTAAGAATACAAGGCAGCTGCAGCTGCAGCTGCATCTGTAAATACACCTACACACACTACACTAGCAATCCAATCTCGAGGCGAGAGATTAAGTATTTTCACAGCAATAAAAAGTAGACGAATATCGCAACATATAAGTGTAAGTAGTTCTGAACTACAATGTTATTTGGAAAGCCCGTCAGTGGATGATTCTGATAATTTTAACATTTTAGAATGGTGGAAACAAAATAAATCTATGTGGCTTGTGCTTTCACAAATGGCCCGTGATATACTAACCGTTCCTATTTCTACAGTTGCTTCGGAAACAGCTTTTAGTGCAAGTGGACGGGTGCTGAGTGACTACAGAAGCAGGCTTTCACCCGAAATGGTTGAGGCACTGATGATATCCAGAGATCATATATGCACGCGCTTACAAGAAGACAAAATTTTAGTGAAAATGAGCGAATTCAATATGATTTGGATGACATATCATCGGGCAACACGACTAAAATGTCTGTCTCCTCCGCTGATTGATCAACAATTTATTTTTTACTATTTCATTTCATTTCGTTTTTTTCTTGGATTTTGTTTTTGTTTCTTTTTTTTTTTTTTTTTTTTTTGTATTAGATTATTGAGGTGGAGTATAATGCAAATGATTGGTAAGCTAGTAGGTGCCAACCTAGTTGGGATGTACTTGACCTATAGTGATGCAAGTGCTATACCATCATTAGTAATCTACACCTAATTATTTAATAATATCAATTTTGGTAATATTTTATTTCATTTTGAAATAAAAAATTATTCCTTCAATAAATTTTATATAAATAATTTAATATTGTAATATTGAAAGTTTCAATTTCATATATATAAAATTATTCATTTCGAAAGAAAAAAAATTACATAATTGCATTTTTTTTAGGTATAAGTTCACAATTAAAAAAACATAAGTCATATATAATTAAAACATTACATAACCAAACCAAATATCTCATTAATCGTAATTAAAATACTCTAGTATAATTTTTTTTTTTAAATTTTTTATTTCTAATATTAAAAAAAAAAGCCCAACTAGGCCCGGCCTGTGGGCCAAGGCCCGAGCCCACGCCCTAGGCCCTATTATGAGTGGGCTTGGGCTTGGGCCTAGGCTCCATTTTTTGGCCCATGGGCTGGCCTAGCCCAACCCGACCCGCTAAAAAAACGCGAGCCCACAAAGCCCGAATGGGCCGGGGCTGGGCCATTATTGCACCCTTACCAATGCTTTAGGGATCGGAAGGTGTCAGAATTTCAAGAACTTAAGCAAGACAGGATGTCGATGGCTGAATATGAGGCCAAGTTTACTGAATTAGCTCGTTTTTCCCCATACATGGTGGACTTGGATTATAAGAAAGCCCGAAAGTTTGAGGAAGGACTAAATCTGGATGTGTATGACAGAGTAGGCATATTGAAGTTGCCTATTTATGTGGAAGTACTTGATAGGGCGTTGATGGCAAAACCCATTTTGGCAGCAAAGCAACAAGCCAAAGCACCAACAACAAAATAGAGAAGCAAAAGGTCTGGATCCAATTTTCAGAAGGGCCGTTCATTGTTTATAAACAAAAAGCAAAATACCGGATCATCAAGCAGTTCAAGTCAAAGCAGTGGCTCTATGCTAGTTTGTTCTGAGTATGGGAGAAAACATAAAGGCACATGTTACCGTACCTTAGGTGCTTGTTTTCGGTGTGGCAAGACTGGCCACATGATCAGAGATTGTCCGATGAGACCTGTTGATGGTAATCGTCACACGGCAAGTTTAGTTGGATCCACTCCTGCACCAAGAACAAATGTGAAAACCAATACTGGGAGAGAGACTTTGAGACAAGGCCGAGTGTTTGCATTAGTGTCTAGAGATGTACAAAATACCGAATCTGTGGTGTCATGTATAATCTCTATCTGTACTCAGAATGTCTATGTGTTGATAGATTCTGGTTCCACGATTCATTTGTATTGCATCCTTTTTCTCGAAAATTATCTAGCCCGTTAGAACCTATGAACTGTTTACTATCTGTGTCTACACCATCTAGAGGTTCTATGATATGTACTTCTGTTTATCCGGCAAATGATGTTGTGATTGGAGATAGGGCTGTAACTCGGGCGGGTTCGGGTAGGTTGGGAGGTTGTCCAAGCCAGCCCAAGTTGTGCTGAGATCTGTCCAAGCTCACTAAAACCCGAATTGTAACCCAAGGTTGTCTGCTCAATACGAGTTAAACCTAAATTGCCCGAATTGTTTTTTTTTTTTTTTTTTTGTAGCTACATTATTAAATTATTAAAATTTGACTTTATTTACATTTTTTCTATATATAGAAAATCATTAATACCATCAAAACAAATAATTTATATAATGTAAGAGAGATGCCACTATAGTAGTCTTTACAATTTATGAGTGTAAATAAAATAAAATAAAGAGTAAGATTTATGTTATTTGTATATATAATATATATTCAATATGATTTAATAATCTGAATTACTTTAATATCATGTAAAGGCTAATAATTTCTATATATATATATATTTATTTAATATTTTTATATATCTATATATGTATAATTCGAGCTTCTGGTTGCTCGGGTTGTTTGATGTCTTTGCCCAAGCCCGTCCAAATTTAATTCAGGCTTCTGAATTTTTGCCCAAGCCCATACCGAATTTGAAAATATCTTGTCCAAGTCCTAAAAAAAATTGGGCTGCGTTCGGGTTGCTTGGGTTGATCCCGCCCAAGTTGCACCCCTAATTGGAGGTGTGACATTATATGTTGATTTGTTACCATTGGGTATTGATCATTTTGATTGCATACTTAGTATGGATTTGTTAACGAAATACTGTGCCACCATTGATTGTGTGAGTAAATTTGTCGTGTTTAGACCACCTGGTGTGCCGGAGTTTGTTTTTACTAGAAACGGGGTAGTTCCTCCACCATACTTGATTTCATTTATGACAGCCAGAAAACTGTTAAGAAAAAGGTGTTAGGGCTATTTGTGCTGTGTGTTGACTAAGTTTTCGGATAGTGCTAATGTGGAAACGATATCTGTAGTCCGTGAATTTTCTGATGTATTTCCTACTGACCTACCTGGGGAGTTGATTGATAGGGAAATTGAGTTTACTATTGATGTTGTACCCAGAACACAACCGATTTCCAAAACTCTATATAGAATGTCGACTTCTGAACTGAAGGAATTGAAAACTCAACTTCAGGAATTGTTAGACAAAAAGTTTATCCGTCCGAGCATTTCACCTTGTGGTGCTCCAATCTTGTTTGTCAAAAAAAAAGACGGGTCTTTGAGACTATGTATAGATTACAAAGAATTGAACAAAGTAACTGTGAAGAACAAATATCCATTGCCCCAAATAGATGATCTATTAGACCAACTTCAAGAAGCACAAGTGTCACAACCCAAACCCGTCCCTATAGGTTTAGTGCCGTAACCGGCCAGTAATCCGTGGATTACCTACGGCCTCTAAAGACATTAACCAATATTAAGGGGTCATGAAGCAAATGTAATGTAAACAAGGTCCAATGAGTCGTGTTGACGACATGCATGTAAAAATTCAAAACTTATTTATATACATAAACATGCTAGTCAGGAACACTCATATGTACAAAATATTTACATAAGTACATCCTAAGATCCACTTAACAAAACAGGTACAAAAGACTAGCATGAGGTGCAAAACTGCCATAGCATCAGGCTTCCGGCGGAACCTCCTCGGGAGGCACAACAGGTGGCTGGCCAAAAACAAAACAGAGGGCCATCAACTCTGGCCAGGGTCTTGTGCCGGCTCACCTACATATAAAATATAAACTGTGAGCGAAAGCCTAGTGAATAGTAACAGAGTAAAGGTTTTAATGAATGATGTCCATCACAGAATTAGAAACCAGAGTTATTCTCAGAAACACAATCTTATCAGCAATAGAGTCTTATGCATATTCAGATTTTTAATCAGAAATAGATTCAGATACAGGCTCATAGTCATAATCATATTCAGATTTTGCATAAGATCATATGTGGTACACCCATTAGCAATCCGATCAGGTAGGTCTAAAGACCACGACAAGTAGGTCCGAAGACCACAACAAAGTTGGTACCAACAACCATAAAGGTCCATATCTTGCGCGCAAGTAGCCATAGTATTGTTTCCCCTAGGCAAGGGCCATAGGCCACGGTATTGTTTCCCCGGACAAGGGCCATGGGCCACGGTATTTGTCACGCCCCGAACCCGCCCCTAGAAGTTCGGTAACGAGACCGGCCAGTAATCCTAGATTACCACAGGCCTTACTGTACAAAACATAAATAAAACGGGGCTCGCGGAAGCGAAAAAAGAAACTAATAGTCCAGAGAGCTGTGCATATATATGAACATACATTTACATGCCAAAAATGAGTTAATTACCCACCACATTACATAACATGCATTAAAAGACCATATACTAACATAGGTACATGCCTCTCATACAACTGAAACAAAATTCACAGCGGCCTTCCAGGCCTAGCCCCAGCTCGGAGGCACACACTCGTTAGGTTGAATCAAGGGGCCTGGCACAAGACTCCGCCTGGGCTTGACTTCCTGAATGCTCACCTATAAATTCATAAAGACAAATAATAAGCTAAAGCTCAGCAAGTAACATTAATATATTATTGAACGAAGTCCAACATTTCAATCGCAATAACACAGTCATAACATATCAGTCATCAGTCATCATATAAGAACATAATCAGACATCAGTCATCATTTCATAACTTTTCATAACCCTTTTATAACCTTTTCATACACATAGCCACCCGTTCAGAGACCGTCGGTGGTAACCCTTTTCATAACGTCGACTAACGACTAGAGTAACCGGTCCGTACACCGATTAAACACATTTTCATAACGTCGATTAACGACTAGAATAACCGGTCCGTACACCGATTAAACACATTTTCATAACGTCGATTAACGACTAGAATAACCGGTCTGTACACCGATTAAACACATTTTCATTCACAGAAAACATTATCATTTCAAACATATCATAATATATAGCATTCCTATAATATTTCAAGTATATTGCTTATCAACATTATCATATCATATTATAACACTTTTGAAATATAATTCATAATAACATATCTCTTACAGAAATGTTACTTACAAAGGGGTTTCAATACCAATGGCACGGTCTTCACTTCTTGACCTCGCAAACATTCACAATATAACATATTTCTCAATACATATCATCATTAACTCACATAATTCATGCC